>OX460917.1:4411509-4716604 GCA_949788335.1 Salpingus planirostris | reverse complement strand
CATATATCTAAAAATCTCGGGTGGGCGCGAAAATGTTCAAATCGGTTACCATGGGGACTATCCTAACTTCACATTGATATTATTCTTTCAATTCTCTTTTAAAAATTACACTTGAAACAAATTTTAGGTTCATTAAGCACTTATTATTATTAAGTACTATCATTACAATGATTATTAAAAAATTTATAAGTACATGCATTTACAACTTATCATAGATTGGGCATTCCCTCAGAGTATCGTTTGGCATACGCAGGACTTTCGTGACTTTCTTTTTCAACTAACAGCTTGAATTAGGGGCATTTCCATTGATTCTCGGTTTTACTGAAGTTGAAGTGAGAATGCCGTGCCTACAGGCTGTTTGATAAAAACTCCAGAACGCCACAGTTTCTTTGGTTGTGATCCGATTTCAAAAACCCATTAACAAAAAATGATTTATTTTTCATGCTCTACGAATAGGCCTTGTTACCAAATTTTCCCCCTCAACTTCTTTTTTAACATTGGTAAATTCAATATTTTAAGGATAAAGTACGATTACTTCTAATTTAAAATTGAAGTATGTATTTTCTCTTTACTATGGTATATAGAAAGTGGTCATTTTTTCAATGTTCATCCAAAAAAACGCGTAAAAAGTTTCGCCCGATTTGAATTAAATTTTAAAAAATGTCAGTTTCAGGAGTGCTTTGGATTCCAAAGCAAACGTGAAAATGACGTTTTTTCTTTCATCCGACCAAATCTGGCGAATCATTTTTTGCAATTTCTGATGATTATCATGAAAAATTAACTTTTTTATTGACCGATGGTATAGAAAAAAATATCGACTTCAACTTTGAATTGGAAATAATCGCGTTTTATTATTAAAAAAGTTAAATTTACCAATGTTGAAAAAAGAAGTTGAGGGAAAAAATTTGGTAACAAGCTCTATTCGTAGTGCATGAAAAATAAATAATTTTTTGTTGATGGTTTTTTTGTGGCGTTCTGGAGTTTTTATCAAACAGCCTGTATGTCCGCTTTAAACAATTAATGATCACGATCGCAACTTTTAATAAAATCTGATATAGTCTATTCAAGATAAACTGAACATCGCGTGACCCCAAAGTACCTGACAAATACCTGTCATTAGTCAATGGTTATCAATGTTTTTCATTTAAATTTTGCTAAGCAACTTAGGTCACGTGATGTTCAGTTTATCTTGAATAGACTATATTTGACATTTAAATGGTTTGAAACCAAAAATGCGTTAATTTTGAATCAGTCTCATACGAAATAAAGTTGCGATCGTAATTATTAATCGTGTAAAACGGCCATAAGTCGCGACGACCTATTTTCAAATTTAACGCGCCGAGCGGTTGAGCGATTAAAGTCACAGGACGCATACCAACAAGACTGAGACTGAATTGTCGTTTCCCACAGAATATCGGCCGGTTTTAGGTTTCTAACAACTGCCGGGCCGCATCTTAACATGGCTTCATCGAAACGGCGTATGTAGGCAACTTTAAAAACACGCTGGTCGGCAAGGTGTCCCGATTTATGATTCCCCTAGTGTACGCCGGAGGATGCGCCGGAAGGCACTGGAGCAGGAGCTTGACTCAAGGAGAGCGGGGATTCACTTGGGCTTGTGACGGTGGCGCGGTTCAGAGCGTGCTAGATTGTGATTGTTATTATCCTTAGAGATTATATCTGGGAATAAAAGGGAGTGAATAAGTGGACTGTGCTTGATTTCCTAACATCAGGAGTGGGATAGACAATAGAGGAGAAAAACTTTTTCTTTTCTGTATCCACCCACCACCCACCGACACCTTGACGCCAGGTTGACCGAGCGCCGTAATCGAGACAGGAGCTTTACGCCGCCCTTAAGGTCGGATTCCTATGCTGCGATTTTGGGCCGCACCGGCTCGCAGTCGCACCGGCTTTGAGTCGCACCGACGCTCAGTACCAGCCGCAGGTGCGATTTCGAGCCGCACTACTGTTTTTTTTTTATTTCCGTCAATCAAATCCAATAAATTGATCTGCTATCACCGTTTCCTTCGATCCACGAAATATTACATGAAATTCAATTAAATCATGCCATATTTAACGATCATAATTCATAATAAATACAGGCTTTTTGATAAAAACTCCAGAACGCCACAGTTTTTTTGGTTGTGATCCGATTCCAAAAACTCATCAACAAAAAATGATTTATTTTTCATGCTCTACGAGTAGGCCTTTTTGCCTTTTTTCCCTCATCTTCTTTTTTCAAAATTGGTAAATTTAACTTTTTTAATAATAAAACTCAATTAGGTATTTCCAATTCAAAGTTGAAGTAGATATTTTTTTCTATACCATCGGTCAATAAAAAAGATGATTTTTCTTCATAATCATCTAAGAAACACAAAAAATGATTCGCCAAATTTGGCCAGATTAAACGAAAAATGTCATTTTCACGTTTGCTCTGGAATCCAAAGCACCCCTGAAACTGACATTTTTTTAAATTTAAATCAAATCGGGCGAAACTTTTTAAGCGTTTTTTTGGATAAACATTGAAAAAACTACCACTTTCTACATACCATAGTAAAGAGAAAAATACATACTTCAATTTTAAATTAGAAGTAATCGTACTTTTGTTGACTCCAGTTTTTTTGGATGCGATCCGATTTCAAAAACCCATTTACAAAAAATTAAAAGTATTCTCCATGCACTATTAATTTTTTCTCATCAACTTTTTTTTAACCATTGGTAAATTTAATTTTTTTTATAATAAAGTAGATACGATTATTTTCAATTTCAAATTTGAAGTAGATATTTTTTTCTATACCATGTAAATAACAAAAAGGTGGTTTTTCTCAATAATCGGAAAAACGCAAAAATTATTCCCCAGATTTGGTCAATCAGATTAAACAAAAAACGTCATTTTCACGTTTGCTTTGGAATCCAAAGCACTCCTGAAACTGAAAAATATACCAATGGTAAAAAAATAAGTTGAGGAGAAAAATTGACAACAAGGCCTATTAATAGTGCATGGAGAATAGATAATTTTTTGTCAATGGGTTTTTGAACTCGGATCATAACCAAAGAAACTGTGACGTTATCAAACAGCCTGTATACTAGAAAAACCACCAATTTGTAATATACAGCGTCCGCCAATAGTGCGGTAAATAAGAATTGCGCCTTTATCTTTGAAGTTATGAAAAAAATTTCTCAATGAAAAATGTTTATACGAGGATAGTCTACAACCCTAAAATATTGGCCACTCTACAGAGTGTCCTCTTAAGCCTGGACGACACTCAACTTTTGAATTTCAAATGGAATGTACTATTTTTTGTTCGATTTTCGCATTCAACGGCTTAAAATAAGGTCACTTTATCAGAAGTCTTTATCGGTTAAAATGAAGAGATTTCGAGATAATCACTGTTTTCTCCAAAAAATATCCTCCGATTTTAGTTGAAATATTTCCAAAACTAAAAGAGCTGGCGCTAAACTTTCCAATCATTTATTGTAGAGGGTGAATGAAGCTTCATTTTGATATTCGCGAAAGTTGAATAATCTACCAAATTCTATTCGAAATGTTTGAATCAAATTCACGTTTAGAAAACCTGCGATATTTTGATTATTTCAAATGGCACCAATATGATTTTTGTACATCAAAAGATGCCAAATTAATTACTCTTTCAAATTTGTCTGATGTTTATTTTGGAGAAAATGATCCGTGAAAGAGTTATTGCGGGAAATCCTAATTCTGGAACGAATACATTGTTGCGGAGACTGGTATGTCATGATTGACGGCGATAACAATACTCCTATTGAGTAGTTTTGCATTATTATTTTGAGTAGTCTGGTACCGATTATTACTAGAAGTATTGTTATCGCCGTCAAATCATGACATACTAGTCTCCCCAACAATGTATTCCTTCCAAAATTAGAATTTTCCGCAATAACTCTTTAACGGATCATTTTCTCCAAAATAAACATCAGACAAATTTGACAGAGTAAATGATTTGACATCCTTTGATGTAGAAAAATCATATTGGTGCTATTTGAAATAATCAAAATATCGCAGGTTTTCTAAACGTGAATTTGATTCAATCATTTCGAATAGAATTTGGTAGATTATTCAACTTTCGCTTATATCAAAATGAAGCTACATTCACCCTCTGCAATAAATGATCAGAAAGTTTAGCGCCAGCTCTTTTAGTTTTGGAAATATTTCAACTAAAATCGGAGGATATTTTTTGGAGAAAACAGTGATTATCTCGAAATCTCTTCATTTTAACCAATGAAGACCTCTAATAAAGTGACCTTATTTTAAGTCGTTGAATGCGAAAATCGAATAAAAAACAGTACGTTCCATTTGAAATTCAAAAGTTGAGTGTCGTCCAGGCTTAAGAGGACACTCTGTAGAGTGGCCAATATTTTAGGGTTGTAGACTATCCTCGTATAAACATTTTTCATTAGGAATTTTTTTTCACAACTTTAAAGGTAAAGGCGCAATTCTCATTTACCGCACTATTGGCGGACGCTGTATGCTTTGATCGGTTCAAATCTGAATTTTGAATTATGCGATATGCGTACGGATCGGTTTAAAAATGAAATTCATAATTCGACTGCGCCTCGTTTGATAATTTTTCCATCTCATATGATGCGTTACGCAACCGATTTATATGGGAATTACGATACGTGAATCGTACATTCTTTTGTAAAAGTGACAATATCTGTCACCAATTAAGCATCTCCAAAATTCTGAGTTGCGTAGAGTTTTGTTTTAGATTATTGTTATGTTATTGTTGTGACCATCATAGAGTTTCTTCACTTACGTCAAAACGACTCGAAATTGGCTAAAAGTTTGTGAAAATGAACGAATCTGAAGAAAGTCTGCCATCGGATATTGAAGCTGCAGCGGATGGAGCTGCACATCAATTCCGGTAAAAAATGTGTTTTTAAGTTTTATAACAAATAAATTTCTTAAACTTTTGTGCTCAATTTCACAACCTAACTAGTTGGGTAATAGAGGTCATTACGATACTATTTTTAAGATCGTAATTTTAACATTACCTACTGAAATTAGATAAATAACTTATAACGTCAATACGGAAACTAAACTAATAGCTTTTTAAATAATTCGAACTAAAATTTCATAAGTTTAGGTAAGTACCCATTAGCGAAAACTCGGTAATGTTCCCCTTCCGTCATCTTATATTTACCTAGATTAAGTTTCGTAAGTGTTTTCGAATGCTATTGCTACTAGAGCGTGAGAGTGTGTCGTGTTGTGCCAGCATTTTAATAATCCAAGAAAATATGGAGGAACACTTGAAAAGTTTACTTGAAGAAGAAGAAGAAGAAGAACTCCTGCTTTTGACGCAACTACTGGAAGAAGATGCTGAAAGGATTCGCCAACCACACGACCTATATGTCACCAGGGAATCAGAAGGTTTCCAAGAAATTCTTATTGGAAGACATCTTATGCAAGATGATTCAATGTTTCGGAAATTCTTCCGTCTGAACGTGAAGCAATTCAATTACGTGCTCTCAATTATTGAAGACGATATCAGGAAGGAGCCAACTCCGAAAGTTAAGAGGCCCATAAGTCCAGCAGAGAAGCTAGGTGTAACATTGAGGTGAGCGATATAACCACTTTATATATTACATGATTATTATAGAGCACTTAACTATTAATGCAGAATGGCAGAGCGTCTCAAAAATGTCGCTCTATTTATTAGGCCCGATTTATCAAGTCAAAATAAGAAAGAACTTTCAAAACGGCCGCGCTGGGGAAAAATTCGCACGGTCCCTATAGGCGGATTAACTTTGTAGTGAGGAACTAACCGGGATTTGAGAGTTGTTAGGTTTTGTCATGGTTATATTACTAAATTAGTCAGAATAAAATGAATAGTTGGCTGTTGGGAAAAATATAAAACATACAATTACTTAAAATCTACATCAGTAATTGATAAATTCGCATTGAAAAGCCCCAAGTAACTACTCGGAAGATATTTCTTGTAGGTGAAAACATGAGGCCTTATTATTATTAAAAAAGCAATAATTTCCTTGAGTAATTATAACTAATCTTCACCTGTATGTAAAAAAGGCAGCAACATTTTATTAGAAATTATATTTATTAAAAGTATTTACATATTTTTTGCCACATCGTTAGGAGAAGGACCATAAATGTATTCATTACATGATGGGGTCGAAGTTCCACTGCTAGACTCACTCAGAGTGTTTCTTCGCCTTCTATTCAAGGCCTCCAATTCGAGGTCCCCAACTAACTTACATGTTTCGCATTTTGCTTTTATTTGTAAATCCTCGGGCAATTTCTTTACAGATTCGCCCATGCTCTTAAAAAAAGTCATTATGGGGTCATCTTCTGACTCTACAGTTTTGTTTTTTAGAATATTCATTCTTTCTTCCGAATTTTTTCTAAAAATCTCTATTAGTGCGGCCGATGACTCGGAAGTTGTTTTCCGTCGTTTAGAATTGGCAGTAGGTGTTTTTATCGGATGTGCCTCCTCTACTGTCACTTCCTCAATGCAATCGTCATTGCCGATGAAATCGCCATCTCCGGTGTCTTCCTCATCATTATTGACAGGATCCTCCGTATTTGTGAGACTACTGCAATAATTTGAGAAACAAAATAAAGGGGTCCAGAATTTTTTTCAGCGAAAGTACTTACTTTCTTTCATATTCGGTAGCATTTAAGAATCCCAAGCAATCCTCCAAATGCCACTTTTTGGATTTTGATCTGGCGGACCCAGTTCCTTTTTTATTCTCCCTCTTCCTCCTGTTGTATGTATCGCGAATGTTGCGCCATCTTTTTCTAATTTCATCACCTAAAAAATATGGTAGAAACCGACAAAATTAAGAAAATATTCTGTAATATCGGCCTCGGCTGGATCTGGGATGATTACTCCATAATAATACACCCATTGCTTTGTGTTGCTCGGCACCCTCTGGAAAATTTTTGGCACCCTCGGAGAGAAATATCAATTTCCGATTCGAATTTTGAAATTTTATTAAAAAATAATAAGCGTGACAGATGGCTGCAGATTTTGGTTTTGTTCCTCTTCATAATGCATATGTCATTACACGTTACAAAGATGTTTTTATTTAGTTATATTCCTTTCTATCTACACCCCTGTAAAACGTCGTTTTATAATCATTCCTAGTGGTTTTTCTGTTTGAGAGTAATTGTTCATCACCCACTAATTGAGAAAGTTTTAATAATGGATTTTCGGCTGTCCGAAATGACTAAATTTTGCGGTTTTCTCTTCCATTTCTTTTTAAGTTGACATGCGGAATACGACTGGATGTAAATTTTTTCTGGCGAAATACGTACTGTGTGTTCGTTTATTCCTGTTTTTAGGATTGGCTTTGGTTATTGAAATCCATGAATTTAAAATGGATTTGATTGTAATATTGGTATTTCGACACAATTCCATCACCAACCTCAAAAACTCAATGACTCAATGAACGCTTATTATATCGACTCGAAGAGGAGAAATAATATAACGACTGTCGCAAATGTAATAATTAGACACTGGAAAAATCGCATTTTGCATATTTATGAACTATTAACTATAATAAAAGCTGATACGCGCGAACCGACTCTTTTGATCTCGAATGTCGGGCCCAAAATTGTCGAAAACTACCGGAAATCGAGATCCGTCATGAATTAAACATCGAACTCTTTCACGAGGATTGCGAAATAGTGACACTCTGAATTTTTTCTGTCATTTGACATTCAACAATGGAAATGCTCATACTTTCGGATTTGTCCACCACAAATAAGGGAATTCTGCACCTTTCGACTGCTACCGGGAGGTCTACGTATAGGTTTCTAGTTCTTTATATTCGGATCTTCTTTTCAAAATGCATTTGCGTCCTCTTCATCTTCTTCTTCTTGTCTGTTTTTTGACTTCTATTTATGAGGGTTCCGATAAACGATCAGTACATAAAGGTAATCCTTTTCGTCGGTACAACAATGCTAATGACCTTCCAATATTCCTCAGATTTTACATTTCAGAATGCACCCTCATCATTATCACATTTCTCAGAACTCGTGAACTTTCTCAATTTTTGTAAATACTTCAGCAAACTATTATGTTAAATTGTTGTGCCCAACATTCTTGAACGATATGTCGGAAACTAAAGCACAAAGTCCAATAATGTTGGAGTTCTCGTGTCCCTCTATGACTCTTTTTTGAAGGCTTTTACGATTATCGATCAAAAATTTTCGATCGACCATGTTTTACCCTAATTAATTGGAAAAATTTTCAGCGAACATCTACAGGCTGTTTGACAAAAAGTTCAGATCGCCCCGGTTTCTTTGGTTGTGATCCGATTTTAAAAAACTCATTAAAGCGAAGCTTTACCTCGGCAATTTTACCCTTTTCAAAGGGGTGCCATTTTCGGAAATTTTTCGATGAAAAAAATTGAATGTATTAACAAATGATGTGCGATCACTGGAATATTTTCCGTTTTTCAAAATTCTGTTCCAAAAGTCTATAAAAAAATCACGAAAATTGCAGTTAGTCATATCTAAAAAAGTGAGAACTTTATCGAAATTCAAGAGATGTTCGAGGGATCATACATTCTTTCTGAAAAGATCCTGAAAAAATCATGCGAATATCTTGATAAATGAAGTCGTGGTTTTTTTAAATGGGAACGGCGCGTTTTTGAAGTTTTATACGGCTTTCATATGGCCGATTCGGCGATCCGCGAGAAGTTAAACCCCGCCTTAACAGAAAATTATTTATTAGGCCTTAATTATTGTGAATTTTTTTCCCTCGACCTCTATGCCTCGACCACATTTTTTTAAATTGATAAATTAATTTTTTTCAATAATAAAGTACGATTACTCTCAATTTTAAATTAATAGTTATTTATATATCAAGTGCGTGAAATTAAAGCCGGAGGCGCAGCCGAAGGCTTTAACACGACAAGGGCCCTAAACGCTTTCTTACGCCTGAGGTGCATACAACATTTTATGAACGATCTCCTCTGAAACACATCCCGTATTTTTACAAAATTTGACGCTGCCTGGAAATTAAATTGTCAAAGTGACGCAAAAGTATTCGATTTTGATTAAAAATTGAAATAATACAAATAAATTGAAAGTAGCGATTAACAACAACATAAATAAAGGTAGCCATATTGAAAAAAATTCCAAAAGTGAAAATGAGTGGCGGTTTTGGAGAAGATTTTTACGGCGAATGATAAAGAAATTACCGATTTCCCAGCAGAAATTACGGACACTGCCGAAGCTACAGAATTATTACCAGTGGAATCAGAAATTTTATGTGAAAAAGAATAAATGGTCTTCAATAAATGGAGCAAGTTCAACTAGATGATGTTACTATAAGGAAAGAAGTTCTCCGGATCTTTTTTCTGGAAAAATCGAACAAGAAAAAGTCATCATCATAATGTAAATAATTGTCCCAATTGTAATTTTGAGATGTACCTATAATCACGCAAAATAAATCATTAGTTATTAAAAAGATAGAATACTTAAAGCTATTTTCTTCAAGAATACACGATGCGTACTTCTAGCACCCTAGGGCGTAAAATACCACTTGCCTCGCGGCAATAATAGCAAACTTCTCTACCTTAGTTAATAATTACTATTCTACATCAAGCATCTCCAAAATTATAGGTTGCGTAGAGTTTTGATTGAGATTTTTGTTGTTACCGTAGTTTCATAAGCAAAAAGTTGTGCTGAAAGTTTGTGAAAATGAATGAATCTGAAAAAAGTCTGTCATCGAATATTGAAGCTGCAGCGGATGGAGCTCTCTCCACATTAATTCCGACAAAAAAATGGGTTTTTGAATTTTATAACAAATACATTTCTTGAACATTTTCGTTCAATTTCACAACCTAACTAGTTGAGTAATAGAGGTCCTAACGATACTATAATAATAAACAATAAATTATTAACAAAACGACTCGTTTTTTTCTAGAATATAGAAATGAAATAAGTAATTATCGATTTTACACTTATGCAATTACCGCGATTATTTGCATATGTGGAGGGGAATAGTCACCTGCTCCTCAACTCTAATTTGTTCTGTGCGAGCATAACTGAAAATTCACTCCAACTAATTAATGCGATCGTCTTTCCTATAAAACTTCGAAATAGTGGATGGCAATCATTATCATCATACACAGCCAATTAATAATTCTGAACTAAAATACCATTATTCAATTAATTATGTTGTGATTGCATGGTATGACAAAATTTGTAATTGTATGTTCTTGATGAATACTTTGCATATCGAGTTTCTTGTAGGTATTATATTGATTATACAAAATAATTCAAAATGTTTAGTCAGTCGTTGCGGCTGATGCGGCCCGACTCATGAAAGCTGGGCCGCAGCACAGTTCCACTGAATCCATGTAAACTACGACGGCTGCGACTCGTACGACGCGCGCACTGCGATTCTGATCATGAGCAGAGCTGTTTAGCCGTGCGGCCTCAGCCGCTGCATAGGAATGCGCTCCATTTGAAATAATGTAAACCAGTCACCCGGTGCGGCTGATCTGCTGCGATTTTCAGCCGTGCGGCCCAAAATCGCAGCATAGGAATCCGACCTTTAGAGGACCTGTGGGAGCAAAGATTCCGAAATGTGGACGTTTATTCGAGGCCACCTCTTCAACCGCTGCCCCGGATCGACCCTATTGCGGAATCAACTCGAACGCACGCGACTGTGTCCAGCCGAGAGGGAGATAGTACCCAGGACCTGGTGCGAGTCTTCACCGAAACGGTTCAAGGGTTGGTACGCGGCTCGAATGAACGGCGAAAGCCGAGGCCGAATGTGAGTACATTCCTTTTGAATAACGTGATTTCGGATTTTGATCCGGCCACTAATAGGGTTGATGAGTGGTTGCAAAAAGTCGACGAGTGGTCGCAGGTCTTTGAATGGTCTGAACAGGAGACGACGTGTTATGCTCTGCAGAAATTAGCCGGTGCCGCTAAGATTTGGTATGATGGGCTACCGACTGTTGTTCGTAATTGGCCGGAGTGGCAATGTCTTTTGCGTGAAACATTTTTACCTGTTCGGGATATGCACGTGTTGCTACATGATCTTGTTTCCTTTTCATCCTGAAAAGCCAAATCTTATTACGCATATACATTCCAAAAATTAGCGATGATAAATAACCTGAAACTAAACTTTGATGATATCGATGTCATTAATTTAATCATGGGTGGAATCAACGATCCCCAGATCAAGTTTTCGGTAAAGACGGCGAATATAACAAATGCGGGCCAGTTGGCGAATTATTTAAAAATGTTCGATGGTGTTCAAATACAATCTTCGCCAATTCCAGGAACTTCGAAAGGCGGCGATTCTTTTTCAGCTCCTAAAATGACGGAATCGGCGCCTCGAATTACTTCTTTTCATTGCAAGCGTCGAGGTCATAAAAGAAGAGACTGCCCGAACTATACCCATCACCCATACAAAAATAATAGAGACGACTACAAGAACCGATTTAACAATAATAATAGTGCATTTCCCTCATCTTTGAATAAAAACTCGCATACGGGGGCCCCCATAAAACAGCGAGCTATCGAGTGGCCAGATAATAAAGGTTCTGAGAAAGATAAACATCGATCTAGGCAGGTTCATTTTATAAATGTTACACAAAATCCTTTTCTGAAAGAACTGAAAGTAAATAGCACTACGGCCACGTGTTATGTACACCTTGGAAGCGAGTGTTCGCTTATCTCAAAGAATTTGGTGATGACCCTAAAACTTGAAATGAAGAAAATTCCCTCAATTAAATTACAACATCTTGGCGTTCACGTGACAACCACCTTTTTACAAACAGGCGCTTTAATTACTATCGACGACGTAACCAAGTTCATTCAATTCTTCATTGTTGATAGATGTATCGAATAGGCCGATATAATCGTCAGCCGGGATTTCTCGGAATCGAATGATGTATTTTACCATAAAGGCCCAAATGGTATCATGTTCTCCCCTACTAGAGCTCACACCGTCGCTACGCTTTTGTTAGGTGAAGTGCATACGGAATCCGAAAATTCCTTCAAAAAATTATTCGACAAATTTAACGATTGCTTTTCTACAAATAAACTTACCGATGTAGGCAAGTGCAATTGTAAAATGATAATAAAATTGACAACGGATAAACCCGTCGCCCGAAAACCCCATCGTTTAGCCTTGAAAGAAATGGAAATTATTCGTAAAATTGTCGGCGAACTTTCTGCCGCAGGAATTATTCGTCCTTCATCTTCGCCATATAGTAGTCCGGCCTTTCTTGTAAAGAAATCCGATGGTGATGATAGAATGGTTATAGATTTTCGGGGTGTAAACGCTATAACTGTTCCGCAAGTTTTTCCGTTGCCTCTTATCGAGGATTTAATCGATCGCCTTGAGGGTTTCACCTATTTCAGTAAAGTGGATCTTGCATCTGGCTATTACCAGATTCAGATGGACAAGGATTCTATCCCTCTCAGTGCCTTTTCGTCCCCCGAGGGAACTTGGGAGTTTCTCTGCATGCCCTTCGGACTTCGAAATGCCGTTGCAGTTTTTCAGAAATTCATGAGTCAAGTCCTGGAGCCCCTTCGAGTTAATAAAAAGGTAATCATTTATATGGACGATATATTGATCCCCTCACAGACAATTGAAGACGGGCTGGACACCCTCCGAACTCTTTTTCAGATTTTTTGCACAAATGGCTTGAAAATGCGCTTAAGTAAATGTTCGTTTTTTTAACCTCCTTGACGTTTTTGGGATACGAAATCTCAAAAGATGGAATTCGACCCAGTAATGATCAAATTGATGCCGTTGCTAAATTTCCAACCCATATCAATGTCACACGGCAATTTATAGGGTTAACTTCGCATTTCCGTAAATTTATCCCACAGTTTGCCCTTAAAACTCAACTCTCGACACGTCTTTTACGCAACAACGTGAAGTGGACCTGGACGCCCGAACATGATAAAATAGTTGCCGATCTTAAGAGTACGCTGACATCCAAACCAATTTTGACGCTCTTTAACCCAAGTAATAGGACGCTTCTATACACCGACGCATCTTCACACGGTCTAGCGGCAATTTTCGTCCAAGTCGTTGAAGGAAAAGAAAAACCAATCACCTATTATAGTTGCCAAATCACCCCGGCTGAATCCCGTTATCATTCGTTTGAGTTAGAAACCTTAGCCGTTATGAAGGCGGTTAAGCGCTTCCGCCATTATCTTTTGGGATTACACTTCACCTTGGTAACAGACTGCAATTCCCTGAAAGGCGCATTGTCCAAAAAGGACCTCAGCCCACGAATAGCTAGATGGGTTGTCGCTTTGCAGGAATTTGAATTCTCCGTCATGCACAAGCCTGGTTCCCAAATTGCGTTTGTTGATGCGCTGAGCCGCAATCCCGTTCCCAATGGTGGTCTCAATGTTCATATTATTAGCCATGAAGATTGTATTTCGTCTGTGCAGTGTCGCGATAAATTTATTACGGAAATAATGGGAATTATTATGTCTGGCGATAGATATAATAATAATAATATTCTATTTCATGCCAATCAGTGATGGAATTGGCGCTGTTTTTTCTTTAGTGCTTTTGTGATTTTTCAAAGGGAGTTATCGGTTGTTTTAAGTGACTCTAATTTTTCACGCCATCTTTCGGATCGATAGTTTCTGATTTGCTCATTGATATCTCGATTAATTACTCGTATTCTATGTCTTATATTTTGATCAGAAGTGCGTTGCAATATTTTCCTTAGTTGATTTTTACTTCTGATTGAACCAATTATGTTTTTGGGGAGATCATCTCTATTACGATTTATGATTTTTATTTTTGTGACTGTGGGCATGGCATTTTTAAGGGGACGCTCAAATTGTGACGGGTTGCATACTTTTCGATCAGAATCCGTTTCCGATTAGACTTTAAAACTACTGTGTATTATCGTGATATTTTCACATACGCGCACCTATTTTCCTAAGGGCTACAATGTAAGCTATTTTATTTTGCGAGAGAATATCGATTTCAGGTGATGAAAAAATGAATTTTTTATAAAATTAAATATGAACGTACTCATATTGTAGCTATTCTAAACAAACTGTCCTTGTTATTATAGTTGTGTGCCCTTTTTTCCATTCGTTCTCTTTTCTTATCTGAAATACGATTCAAGATGACACTTTTGTCAAAACTCTTAATTTTTCATCAAAATCGATTCCAACACGCTTGGCAAAACATACCCTTTCTCCGAAAAAGTGTACTGTACTTTATGACTCCATGAAAATAGGTATGTGTAGAAGCGCGTAATCATTAATAATATCTCCATAATACCATTGAATTGAAAGTTATTCCAAAATGTAACCTTAAATTAATTCTTGTCAAAAAATAACAACATGTATGTGACAATTCGAGCGTCTCCTTAATGTTATCTGTGAGTATTGAAATTTCTGATTCCAGTTCAGCTATTGAATTTATGTTGTTATCAATGGTGGTTGAGTTTGATAAAGTCCTTCGGAATTCCGACCAATTGGTGTTTTTGTTAATTGGATTTGGTTCTCTGTTATCGCAATTTAATGATGTGAAAATTATCGGTTTATGGCCCGATTCCAATTCGGATAAAGAGATTGGATTTGTGATATCGGGTGTTCGCTTTGTGATGACTAAATCTATTGTGGACGGTGTCATGCCGTTAGTAGGAAAATGTGTGATCGTTTGTGTGATGTATGATAATTTCACGGGTGGTCCTGGCTATCCGTCCCAGAAGTGCTCCGATGGGGTTGTTCCTGTTGCAGTTCCGGAGTGTGTTGGTGGCATTCAGGTCTCCCACCAGTATGACGTCATTTCCGGTGTTGAGCAGGTCAAGGATCTTCCTCATCCGATTTTTGGGCCGGTTGTAAGCCGCCACCAGGGTGACGTTACCTGCAATTTGGATACTTATTGTGGATTTACGCACCAATATTTAATTTTAAGATTAAGATCAAAATTAAGATTAACTTTGGTAAAATTAAAGTTAAATCGACCGATTTATGCAACACAAAGATCAAGTTTAATTTCTTAAATTGACAGGCGAAAGTGACTAAATCTAGAACCAGTTCCAGTGTCAAAAACCCAAAATTCCTAAGATCCAGGACATGATCTCAGTGATTGTTTGATTTTAACCTTGATGTATCAGTTCCAAACAAATATTGTGAAATTGTGTGAAAATGGACGTGTTTGAAGATGTGGATGCAGAAATAGCGCTGGCGGAAGTCTTCTTTCTGCTTTTGCTAGGAACGGCCACTCTGTGGGTGAATAAACTCAAGAGAAAACGACGTTATGGTGTTCGTCCTATTAACCGTAACAGAGAACAGTTGGGAATCTATAAGAACTTGTTGCAATCGATGCTCACTCATGATCACCAGAGTTTCTTCAAATATACCAGGATGACTCCAGACCTGTTCAAGGAATTATTGGTGGGACCTACACTGCAGAAAGATGTTACAAAGTATTCACTTCCCTCAGCACACCGATTAGTGATGACATTACAGTATGTTTGGTAATCACTTGTTATGGTTTATCTCATATTTCATTACTTATGTGTGTTTGCAGCTACCTTGCTGAAGGGTGCTCCATGTAGGAGATAGCGTGGGGGCATATGGTTGAACATGCAACTGTGTCAAAAATAATTCAAGAGACCACAAAAGCCATATGGGAAATTCTCGGGCCCTTGCATGTGAAGCCCCCTGGTCCTGCGGAGTGGAGTACAATTGCTGATGGTTTCTTTAACCGCTGGAATTTACCAAATTGCATAGGCGCATTAGATGGCAAACATATTCAAATCCAGGCTCCAAACCATGCTGGCTCTGAGGTTTTTAGTTACAAAAAGCATCACAGCATTGTTCTCATGGCCAGTTGTGATGCATACTATCGTTTCACATTGATCGATGTAGGCAAAGCTGGTGGCAATCATGACTCAGTGGTATTCCAACAGACTGGATTTGGAAAAGCTATCCTTGATAATGAAATGCCTATGCCGCCGATTAAGAACTTGCCTGGAACTATTAAACCGTTTCCATATTTCTTTGCTGCAGATGCAGCATTCCCATTAAAAATTAATATAATAAGGCCGTACCCAGAAGGTGGACTGTCAGACGACAAAAATATTTTCAACTACAGACTTTCCAGGGCTAGGAGAACAATAGAAAATGCGTTTGGGATCTTGGCCCAACGATGGCGAATCTTGCGAAAGCCCATTATTGCAGGACTGCCCACATGCGAGAAGAAGATATCCCCGTTCGAGAAAGGCGCTATAGTCCCACTGGACTGGCAGATATGGGGCTACCAGATGGAAGTATCGTGCCTGGTACCTCGCGAGCAGCTGGTGGAAACCTCCCTAGTGTTAGAAGAGCCGGAAGTCACAATTCCAGATTGTGTGCTCGTGCGAATCGTGACCTGTTATGTGAATATGTCAATTCCAATGCAGGAAGTGTGCCCTGGCAAAAGGAGTACATTATGAGAGGTGCACTTCCAGATGGTAATCCTAGGTAATCCATAAGATCTGTGTTGAATTTTGTCATGTGCATTGGGTAGTTTATTAAACAAATTCTGTAATAATGCTATTTTATTTTATTTTACTCAAAAAAAAACACTGACGAAAGTAGGAACATAGAACATCATAAACGTATCTTGTTTTATTCCACACAAAAATATCACCTAACTAAAGTAGGAACGGAAACGTAGTGTGATACTAATATCACCCAATAGCCTAATACTGAAAGAAATATCACACTGAACACGCGGAACTGAGATGTTGTGTGGATCACAATCAAGATATCAACAAAATCACCTAATAGTCCAAAAAAATCACCCAACATTCTGTACTGATATGTTAGTGTAACACCAGGAGTGGAAAAAAATCATGAAATATACCTAATGAATTATCACCGAACACTCACAACTGACATGTAAGTATGAGTACACAATTCGCAATCAAAGGTGCAAAAAACACCAAAAACAAAAAAATAACACTGAATAGTCGGAACTTGATACGTTGAGAGTGTATATAAATCAGTCAACAAAATCATCTTATACTTGATAAAATATCACTGAACACTCGGAACTGACATGTAGAAAATTCCGCACAGTTCGCAATCAAAGGTACAAAAAAACAACTAATACTAACCAATATCACTAAACACTCGGAACTGACATGTAGAAAATTCCGCACAGTTCGCAATCAAAGGTACAAAAAATCAACTAATACTAACAAATATCACCGAATAGTCGGAACCGTAATTTGATCTGTTGAGTGTATCACAAGAATGAATCAAACAGTAATTGATGAGGAATAAGGAACTTCAGTCGCTGTCATCAGCATCCTGCGCTAGGGCCAGGTCCATGATGGCCCGCAATTGTTGTCTTATTTCTATCTTGACCCTGCGATTTTTCAGGGACATTAAATCGTAGCCAATGGTCCTCCCGAAACTGATGTCAGCGAGTGTGGTTGGTGACTGCGCCTGTGTTTCCTGTTTCGCAGCCACATATGAGCTGAAATTCGACCATGCCTTGGTGATTGTTGCCGACACCTCCTGTAGCTCACTCCGTTTCCTAATCTTGGGACTTTCTTTCCGTAGAGAGGACATTGCAAAACCACTATCGCTTAAAGACCGTGCCCTTTTTTTGTGCTACGATTGACACAGAAACGTCCTGTTCCTCTTTTGGACTCAATGTGGGGGAGGAATTTTCTTTCTCAGTTTCGTCTGCTTCAGGGGAGGTCTGGCCAGTCCTGCTGGAACACTGTACCCCTTCTCCTTCGCCATCATACATTATTCGCGACATGGTGTCCCAAGCGTTTCTGTCAGAGGCCTGCAGTGGCTGAGGCAATGGCAGAAAATTACTTTTTGTCCTATAAACGTTCTGGATTCTGGATTAGGATTTGGAGGGTGAGTGGCTTGCGCCACTCTAGCACTTAGGCCTCTTACTTGGGCCCATTGTGCCACCCCTCCGGCGCAACTCCCTGCCGCCCGCCGCTAGCCCTCGAGCCAACCAACAGAGTTGATATACTCAAGGACCGCACCGGGTGCGGTGTTGTCCTATAAACGTTATGCAACATTATACCATGATTGTCTGAGATGCCTGAACTTTTCATACTTCCTAGTTGAGCAGTGTTCCTCGAAGAAGGAAATTTGCTCATATAGAGGCCATGTCTTGGTGGCCCCTCTACCCGAAGGGGTGGTCTTCAGTCGACGCCTCTTAGTGATAAACTTATTCCGCAGCATTACCCACCGGGCCTCGCAGTCGGGGCCTACAATTCTTTAATCACAGCCGCGATTTCTGTATGCAGTTCCTACCTTCGACACCCATCACCTCGGAAATCGTACGCCAGGCATTCTCCCTTGCCCCCTTGTCCTTACATAGTTTGTGTTTTTGCTGTACGACAGCTCAAACATCCTCACCTGTTCTATCAATTCGGCATCGGTCATCTTTACGATCAAACCAAACACAACAGGCTAAATTTTGTCTTCACTACTGACTGGTTTGATGAGGACGGACCAAAGGAACACTCACAAAACACACTAGAAGTCAAAGAAGCGGTCCGAAAAAATTATAGCGTACGTAAAAACTTGTAAAACTCGTAAAAACCATATAAGCCTATACAGCGCATCATGTGCGGCATTCTGCTGACGCGCAGTGGTGCCAACCATGGTTACCAGATTTTGCGAAATATTAAATATTTCTGGACCAAAATCCCCAGATCCGACGAACTGCGCAGGCGTCATTTAATTTCTTAATTCTTAGTTAAAAGTAAACGAACTGTTGAATTTCTTAAATTAAAACTTAAGTCAAGTTGGTCTGGCTAAATGGTTCCATTGAATCACGTTGCTTCTACTTTTAAAGTCAATTTTAATCTTAATATTAAAATTAAATTTTGGTGCGTACATCCACCATTAGATTTTGTATATTACAATTAATCGATTGAATTTGATGAAATGAGATATCGTTTTTAATTGCTATTACTATTCCACCTATTCTCTGGGTGGCACCGCCCTGTCTGATTACGGTGTATCCTTTAAAATAGAGTTTGTCGTTTGATTTTAATTTTGTTTCATTTATGCAGAATATGTCAATGTTGTGTGTCTTGATAAAATTAATTGCCTGTGGGAGTTTTCCCGAAATGTAATTCGAGTTCCAAGATGCGATTTTGATACTTTTATTATTTACCATAATCAGTATTCAAGAAATGCATTGCAGCTGCATTTTCCGTCTGAGTGGATGCTTCCGACTCGAGTAATTCATTCAATTTGACTAGATTTTCGTAAAATTTGTTTATATTAAAAAGATTATGAAATCGATTTAATTCAGTTGCAATGAGGGAGGGTTCGATTAGAAATATCGGTTCAGTTTGTTTATTATCATTAGGTTTTGGTACTTCCATTTTTTGTTGTAAGGTCATATGGCGTCGCCTGTTGGTCCATGCGTTCTCATCTGATGGAGGCGCGGGTTTGAGGGCTGATCGGTTTCCGGTTGCTACTCCTCGTGCTGTGGTCGTCTTGTTTTGGTCTTCCGTTTTTTTGAGTCGATATTGGTAGACGGGGCAGTTGATGTCACTGGCTCTGTGATTTTGTTTACAGTTGGCACAGACTGGAGCCAACTGGACGTTTTTGCAGTCGGATGTTTTGTGATTGTCGGCACAGATCCCACATTTGGGGTCGCTAAAACAATTACTGGTGGCGTGCCCCCATAATTGACAATTCTTGCAGTGGATGAATTTTCTCCCGTTTCGGTATCTTTCCCAAGTAATTCTGACGTATTGAATCACTTTCACTCTGGCAATCAGCGATTTCAGCGTGGCATTTTCTTTGTTATTACCATGTAAAGTGGGGCGTGTGTCGTTTTCATCTTGAAGCATTGCGTTGCGGGAATTCCATGAGTTTTCAATTCGGTCAGTACTTCCTCAGGTTCCGGTTTGGATTCGAGGCTTTTTATGACGTAGGCGTGAGTTTTCTCGTTGGTTGTTTTGTACGTATGGAAAGGCACAGCTTCGATTTTCAGCATTTGTACGATTTTCTTGTGGTCTTCATTATTGTCGAGGTAAAGGCCGATGTTATTTTTGGTATACTTGACCGTGAATTTCGTGGTGATGATTCGGATTCTATCGAGAATCTCTTTTTCATTTTTCGGCTTTCCGTGTATTATGATGGCCGGAGTGTTTACGGTTTTATCGACTGTTTTTCTCACAATAGTGGTATCTTCGTCTGATTCGTCCGAACTGGAATAATCGTTTGTAGAGGTGCTTTCTGCGTGCGCTAGCGGTTTAAATCTGTTTTTTGTCTCTACCTGTGTTAATTTACGGTTTTCGATGTTTTAGGCGAGATACTTCTAGATTTCTTACTCCTCGGTTCCATGAATTCGTCCGTTTCGTTAGAGGCCTTGGCGATAGGGTTGGCACCTTGTGGTGGCGGTTGTCTTTGGGGTAAATCCATGTTTTACACTGAGACTTGAAAGGGTTTCAGTATTTTTCAGTTTCTGCGTGTCGCGTGTCGAAATCAAATAGGTCCAGGAAATTTTGGGGGGTGTAGTCCCATAGTTTGTTAGGCTTGCGCCCTGATTAGGACTCGGGTGTCGATTCCTGCACTTGAAGTTGAATAAATTGCGGTGTCGTCAGCATAAAGTGCGAGTTTGGTTTTCGGGAACTGTGGCATATCGCTAAGGAAATAAGTAAAAAACTTTGGACCAAGTACCGACCCTTGTGGTACGCCCACCTGGATGTTGTTAACATTTGAAAAAGTTTTGATAATTCGTACTTGAAACGTTCTGTTTGTTAGGTATGAGCTGATTAATTTAATTATTTTGGGATTGAATTTGGCTTTAATAAGTTTGAAAAGTAGTCCCTCAAACCAGACTATCGAAAGCTTTCTCAACATCCAGCAAGGCCTTGGCGGTGCAAAACATTCGTGTTATTTGTTGTAATGTACTGTGTTTGTATCTGAATCCCAATTGTGCGTCTTGTAGAATTTTGTGTTTCTTAACGTGTCTGTCTAAATTTTTCGCGATTAGTCTCTCGGTGATTTTGGAGAGGGTGTTCAATAAACTTATTGGTCTGAAACTGGAGGATTGATGAAGATTTTTGCCTGGTTTTGGTATTCGGATGATAATCGCTCTTTTCCACATTTCTGGGAAATATTCCAGTTTAATTATCGCATTTATAATGTATGTTAATTGAACAAGAGCTTTTTGTGGCAGATTTTTCAGAACTTTATTCGGTATCGAGTCTGTTCCGGGGGCCGAGTTGTTTGAGAGAGATTTAATAATTCTTTGGATTTCCGAAGGTGATGTTAAAAGTTTCGCGAGTTCGTGTTCTGAACACTGTGCTGGCTTGGATAAAAACTTGGCAACTTTCGTAATTATTCGGGTGTGCTCAGGTGTGTGGATGTCATTCAATATGTGGACTTGTTGAAAATTGGTGGCAAGAAGATTCGTTTTGTCTAATTCATCAAGTACAGGGATGTTATTGTGCAAGGGGTCTATCAGCGAAGGAATCGGCGCAAATCTTTTCTTTCATTATTTTCCTAAGACTATTGTTGCTGGGTTTGAGAGATTTAAGTTTGTTGGTCCACTTTTCGTTTCTGTATTCTTTTATTGATTGGTTTATTTCGCGATTCAAGTTATAAAGTTGCAGTTTGACATTAGCGTCTTGTGTATTTTGATAGTTTTTGCGCGTTTTGTTTCTAGTTTTTATCAGCTGGCAAATCCGAGGTGGCAGATCATCCCGATTCAGGTCGATAGTTTTGACTTGAGTGTGTTTGTTCATCGTATTTGTTATGTTTTCCGTGAGAATTTGTATTTCGCGATCTATATGGTGATTAGTTTTTATGTTATTGTTTATTTTGGTGACTTTTGACAGGTCTTGTCTGAAATATTTCAGTGTACTTATAAGATCTAATTGTTGCCTCATTCACACATCTTAAACCCGGTATTTCTAATTCAAAGATAATGGGATTATGATCCGATTCTAGTTCAGAGAGAGACATAGGTTGTGATATTTCCGGAGAACGATTCGTAACTATTAAATCTATTGTCGACAGCGAAGGACCGTTTGTAGGGTCGTGGGTGTGTTCGTCAGGAAAGTTAATTGCAATGTCACCATTTCGGGTCAATCCTTCAAGCGTTTTGCCATTTGCGTTATTCCTGCCACAGTTCTAGAGGGTGTTAGTTGAGTTGAGATCGCCGATCATGATGACTTTCCGTCCGCTGTTGAGCAGGCCAAGTATCTCGGCCTCGTCCATTTTGTTTGAGGGTCGATTGTACGCCGCAATGAGAGTGACATCACCTAAAATTTTAAATATTAAGTTTTGGATACCGGAATCGAGAGATCTAATTTTATCTACAACGATTGTTTAAAGTTGACTTTTCGATTGTCAATTTGATATCAAAATGACGTTCTTTATCGCACTCGGTGCGGTAAAATGACACTGACATTTCTTCTCGATATCGGATATCGAAATGACGACGTTTCAGTTTTAATTTTTGATTTAATTATACTCATATCCAAGGTAACTGGTGTTAATTGCCTCCAACCTACTATGTTGAATTTCCAAACGGAAAATGTAAAGGGCTCCCAAAAACAAGTCTAAAAGTCAACTTTATCAATGGTTGTAGGATTCTGGATTCTGGATTAGGATTTGGAGGGTGAGTGGCTTGCGCCACTCTAGCACTTAGGCCTCTTACTTGGGCCCATTGTGCCACCCCTCCGGCGCAACTCCCTGCCGCCCGCCGCTAGTCCTCAAGCCAACCAACAGAGTTGATAAACTCGAGGACCGCACCGGGTGCGGTGTTGCTAATGTCGGCCATACTTGGCCAGAAGTCCCCTAGTATGGATCCTCGGGTCGACGCAAGCGCGGGGCAGTGACATAGCACATGCTCCGCTGTCTCGTCCTCTTCTAAGCATCCTCGACAAGTGGGATCGGTTACGACGCCCAGCGTGTAGAGATGTTTGTTCAGTCGGCCGTGCCCGGTCCATATCCCTACGAGTTTTCGGAGATTGTCTCTGGTTAGTCGTAGGCAAAATTTAGCTCTTTTGAGGGATGGTGCCTTGATGGCGGCCCTCCCCTGTCTGTAGCCTTCAGTAGATTCCCAGCGCGCAGAGTGTCTGGTCCGGGTGTCTTCTTTAATCAGAGTATTCAGAGTAGAAAGGGCTACCGGTAGCGCCGGCTCCGGCCCGATCAGGTGTCGGTCGGAGCCTTCGCGCGCCAGCTCATCTGCCTCTTCATTGCCCTGTATTCCTGTATGTCCTTTCACCCATGCAAGGTCTACGACATTTTCTGCCGCCAGTCTTTCCAGAGATAGGTGGCATTCCCAGACCAGCCCCGAGTTGATCCTGGACCCTCTCAGAGCTAGCAATACCGCTCTACTATCTGTCATGATGCGTACAGACTTGCCCCTGATTCCAAGTTCAGTGGCTCTTTTGGCCCCTTGAGTCACCCCCGTCAGTTCCGCTTGGAACACGCTGGAGTCGCATCCAAGAGCTAAACTGTCTCGCAGGTCTGGATCTTCGGAGAAGATACCCGAGCCCGTGCCTCGACTATTTTTGGAGCCGTCCGTGAAGATGTTCACGTCCGATGCTTTTTCTTCGCAACAGTTTATTTCAATGCCATAACGCCTTGTGAAGTTGTATTTCACCGGGATGCGATCAGACCTCGCCCCCAGAATAGGTACTCTCATGAGCGCCTCATTCAGGATGCGAGTGTGACCGCCATCGTGGTTTCTGTAATTCCATAGACCCTCAGCCCGCAGTCTCAAAGCCGTCCCCAGAGCCACCTCCTCGACGTACAGGTCGAGGGGAGGCAGGCAGAGAATCGTCTCCAAGGCCGCAGTTGGGGTCGTCCTCATAGCCCCAGTCACTGCCAGGCATATCAGCCTTTGGATGTGACTTATATGAGCCATCTCGTTCCTCTGTCTGGTTCTGGGCCACCAGACGAGCGCACCGTAGCAAAGCATGGGTCTGATGACCGCCACATATAGCCAGAGGACGATCCTAGGGGATAGGCCCCAAGACCGCCCAACAGCCCTGCGGCATTGCCAGAAGGCCGCGCATGCCTTGCTCACTTTTAACTCCAAGTGTCTTTTCCAGTTGAGTTTGCTGTCAAGTACGATTCCCAGGTACTTGACTTCCTTCGTTAGACTAAGTTGGGTTCCCTTAAGTCTAGGTAAGGTCATTGCACCTAGCTTTCGTTTTTTCGTGAAAAGAACGAGCTCCGTTTTCGCGGTGTTTACCGAGAGGGAGCGTTCCGTTGTCCATTCATCAACTATGTTCAGCGCGCTCTGCATAATGTTGCAGAGTATGCTCTCATGTTTACCCGTAAGCAGGATTGCCAGGTCATCTGCATACCCAATAGTGCGGAACCCCGACTCATTGAGCCGGCGCAGCAGGTCGTCAACTAATATGCCCCATATTAGCGGGGATAAGACTCCACCCTGTGGACAGCCCTTGCTAACGACACCCCTGACGGTGCAATCCCCTACACTTATCTGTATTGCTCGCCACTCCAGGGCATGCCGAATCAGTCCACACAACATGGGGGTTACGGCGTGTTCCTGTAGTGCCTTGGTTATGCTTTCGAAGGTTGGTCGGTCAAAAGCGCCTTCGATGTCTATAAACACTCCCAGGGTAGATGATTTGACCTCCATCGACCTCTCGATTCTGCTCACCACTGCGTGTAGCGCAGACTCGGTCGATCTTCCTGGGATGTATGCGTGTTGACTGGGATGAAGAGGGCGTTCCACTAGCGCCGTATCCCTAATCTCTCTGTCGCACAATCTCTCTAAGGTCTTTAGAAGAAAAGACGTTAGACTGATAGGCCTATAGGATTTTGCCGCGGAGTAGTCCGATTTCCCCGGTTTTGGTATAAATATTACTTTAACTTCCCTCCATTCCCCGGGAATGTATCTGAGGACGATACACGCCCGGAAGATTCGCACCAGGTGGTCTAGTATGATCTCCAAACCCCAGTGGAGTAGAGCAGGATACACGCCATCCAGCCCGGGTGATTTATAAGAAAGGAACGATTTGATAGCCCAAGCTACTTTTGAAGCACTTGCAATGCGAGCGGCCACAGCCCAGTCTACAGCAGTAGGGTCCGGGGCGACGTACTCGGGCCAAACAAGGTCAGGTGCTACCGTACAATCTGGGAAATGTGTGTCCATCAGCACCCCCGCAGTTTCCGCAAGGTCGGTAGTGTAGGTACCGTCCCCTCGCTTCAAACTGCTGGGTTGTTGATTCGGGTCTTTCGAGATGATCTTCTTCAGTCGGGCGGCTGAGGCAGTAGACTCTATGCCACCACAGAACGATCTTCATGCCTCCCGTTGTCTTTTGCGAATCAACCCTTTGTACACTTTCCGGTGCTCGTTGTAAGCTTCCCAGTCCGTGACATTTCGGGTGGTTCTGGCTCTGTTGAAGAGTTTCCTGCTTCGCGTCCTGAGGTTGCCAAGTTCTGTGCACCACCATGGTGTCGCACGACCCCCGACAGCCGCAGTGCGCAGCGGGCAGGTACTTTCATATGATTTGATGATACTTGATCTCACAGATGCAACGCCCTGCTCCACCTGCTCAGCCGTTGTGATGTCCTGTGGTATATGTGAGGCTCCCAGGGATCTCTCCAGGTGCGCACGAAACGACTCCCTGTCTGTCTTCCTGGGGTCCCGGTAGGGGCTGCTCACTATTTCACAGCACTTAATGTTGAAACTTATCCATCGGTGATCGGACATGGACACCTCGGGTGCCACATGCCAATCCGCGATCTTACTTGAAATGTTTGCGGATGCCAGGGTGATGTCTATCACTGTTTGGCACCTAGAGGTGACGAAGGTTGGTTCGCTTTCTCTATTAACAATTTCTAAACTAGTGCTAGCAATATATTCTAGTAGTGTCTTACCTCGATTGTTGTTGTCGGCGCTCCCCCAACTTGTGTGGTGAGCGTTCGAATCACATCCAATAATGAGGTGTTTATTTCCGGCCTCACAGTACTCGACGAGGTCCGTCATCTCTCTTGGAGGTGGGGGTCCTATCGAGTTGATCGGCAGGTAGATTGATGCGATGATTACATCTTTTTGTTGCCCGTCCCCCGTATCGCAGCTGACACGTACAGCCGTTAGGTCCCCGGTGCAGAACTGCGGTACTAGGTTGGCTTGAAATTGCCTCGGTATGTATACACTGTGTAATATGAAAAGTTTCCAGAGCTGTAACTTTTTTATTTTTTGACCGATTTCTAAAAATTAAATAGTGGTAGATAGAGTTTTTAATGCTCTATAGAATATCCTCAATGATTTTTTTCTTTGACAAAAATCGTAATTTCACCATTGGTTTCCCCTATTTTTATCAGTTAATTTTTATTCAGATCGACGGGGAATATTTTTCTGAATTTATTACTGCTTAAAATTATGATTTTGATGGTATATTAAACGAATTAAAATAAAAATCTTGCAAGAAAAAGATACTCGTACATTGAAATCGCGAAATCGCAAAGCGGGCCTGGGGAAACACACAAGGGTGCTAGAATTGTCAACATTCTGATCTGACGTTTTCCATATCAGTAGCGTACTATTTTTCCATTTTGAAATGAATCATAACATGAAAATATTCAAGTTTTTGAACTTTCTTGTGACAAAGAGCTACCCAATTGGGGATTCGGTTTATTGTAAAAGCGATCTGCTTATCTTGAGTTACTGTTGCATTCGAAAAATGTAGGTAGAAGGGTCAAAATTCATAACTGAAACTGCGGTACTGCACTGGGTGTCAGAGACGTCAGAACGCTGACAACTTTAGCGTCCTTGTAATATTTCGCCACGGCCACTCTGCGATTTCGCAAATCCAACGTCCATTAATTTTTCTTTATAATTTTTATTCTAACCCGTTTCATATCAAACCAAAATCCTAATTTTGACCACCAATGCATTCAGAAAAATATTCCCCGTCGATCGGAACAAACATTGATTAACAAAAATTGCGGTAACGATTGGTGAGATTACAATCTTTGTGAAAGAAGAAAATTGATGAGGCAATTCTATAGAGCATTGAAAACTCTTTCTACCACTATTTCATTTTTTGAAATCGGTCAACAAATAAAAAAGTTACAGCTCTGGAAACTTTTCATATTACACAGTGTATACACGTCCTAGGCCTGTCAACATTCTGTGTTACATATACAGTACCACTTAATTTGCCCAGTCCACAGACCTGGCCTTTTACGCACCAGGGCTCCTGGATAAGAGCTATTGTAGTTTTAACGCTGTCCAGGTGGCGGCACAAAGTTGCGACCGCCGCCCGGCAGTGTTGGAGGTTTGTTTGTATGGAACTTACTTTGGTTGCCATCCGTGATCCGTAACAGTTTGAGAAGGACCGGGTTGTCAAATGACAGCCTGGTTCCTCAAATGACGGACGGTCCTGTGGCCGTCGAGGAGGCCGCCCGGTCGGTCGACTGTTCGTCCTCCTGGGAGGGAGCATCGACCTCACTGCGAACAGTGGAGGCGGCCTGGTGGAACTTCACCTTTAGGGAGGTGAACAGGTAGTTCAGCCTCCCTTGTTTGCTGCCGAAGGATTTGACGACGGCCTCCCTCACACCAAAGACAAGAATGGTCCCTTTCGGGACATCCTTGGCCGCGGTGTGGAAGGTCATCCACTCCCCGACTTTTGCCCATGGATTTGGGGCCGCCAAGCGTCGCAAGACTACCTCCGTTTCCACCGGTTCGCCCGGAATCCACAGAGTCATCTTGGTCAGCTTTGGTAGCTGATCCACGGGGATGACGTCCAGCTTTGCACCTTCCCATTGGGGGGGGGCAATTCTGCAATGGTCTTCTTTAGCCAAGCTAAAGAACCGTCATTTTCGCAGTTGATCTTAAGGACCTCCTGTGAGTAGTTCCAGGACCGGAAAATAGGTGGGCTGGCCGAATCCCTGGACAGTTCCCTATCCAGACATTCCGTCAACCTGGCCTGCAATAACTCGACCCAGGCAGGTTTGATCCTGCCGAGGGAATTAGAGTCCCAGTCCTGCTTGTCGATGATTGCCACTCTCAGGTGAGCGCCAACCATCCCACTCTGCCCACCTCTGCCTCTTCTTTTGTGTGGGGTACCCGCTGCCCGGTTTCGGTTCGTTGCCCTGAAGCTTCCGACCCTCAGCCAGGGAGCTGGGACCCGTTGAGTCTTGGGGAGTGTCCCCCTTTGCGGTAGAGGTGTTACCGGTAGCCACTAAAGCCGCCTGCTTCATCCTCCGCCGCTTCTTTTGTTGAGCTCCGGAAATCCGTTTCCGGGGCTTACTTATTTTGTGAGTTGAGTCTTGCGATTCAGCCTCATGGGTTTTGGTTTCAGGATTATTTGATTCCATACTAACAGACGAAACTTTCGTCTCACGAGCTCCCCACCCACCACGGAGTCCAACACGGGGACGTCAAAAGGACGCCAGGGCTACTCGCGAGATATAGCCCCCAGGTGCGAGTTGCACACGAGCAAGCCACGCACCCTGGAAACCAAAGGTGCGCGCCCGCTGCGCACCCCTCTGCACCCCAGGGGCTCACCCAGCCGGCCCTCTTACGGGACGGCGCAGCCGATTGATCAAGGTGGGTTAGTCTTGACCGCCCGTCTTAAGGTGAAATCCAGGCCAAAGTGGCGTGTTGCCCACCCAAGGTAAGGCTCAACCACCAGGATTCCTTCATCCACCCCTACGGGACGCCACGCACGGCACAAACACGTGGGTAGCCTTAAGAACGCCCAGACAGCACGACTACTATGCTGAAGGGTGGATTTTTCTGTCGAGGTTGTCTCCCTTAATCGAAAACTTGCCCGCTTTGTGGCGCCGGCTGATCGCCGTTCGCCCCCTCCTCTTAGCTGCAGATGCCCTGCATTTCCAGGGGGTGCGACGAGGACGCGAGAAGTAGGACTTGGTGACTCACAGACTGACCGCTTTTACACGAGCTGTTTGGGCATTGCTTAGAGTTTTATGAAGTTACCTATTCGATATTAGCAACTCCTCCAAGACCCAGATCACCCATTACCCCCCCAATGGTTGTAGATAAAATCTTGAATACAGGGTGATTTTTTGAAAAGGACCCACCCCGGATTCCTCGGATACCACGAGGAGAATAGAAAATCGCCGAGACCCGACAATTTTTATATCGAGGGGGACATCTTTTGACGTATAACACACATTTTTATGATTCACCCTCTACCTTCAAGCCACCACCCCATTGAAATCTTGAATGGGATGACCCCCCTTGTGATACCTCATTTTGAAGGAAATTTTATTAGGAACACAACCATCTGATTTTTTTTTATTTTTGTCGATTTTTCGCCACCCAGGGACCCAAAAACTGAAACTGATGCGATTTGGTCGGGAAATGCAGAAATAAGCTGTAATGTGTTTGTATTATTTATTTTATTTCTTTTACTTACTTATTTATTTATGTTTGGGAATTTTTTGCGAAAACGCGACTTAGAATGAGCAGTAAATGCGTTTTTCCAATAGGTGCCGTACGAGATAACATTTTGTCTTCACATCATTCAGGTTTGGTGTAAATGATAAATTGTTTCCTCCATCACAACTTAAGTTTACTTAGTTACATCGTTTGTAATTAAAAGATGGTGTACTCAATGGAAGATATGATGGAAGTAATTTTCATTCATGGGGCTTAAAATGAATGCGTTCGAGCCACGGCTAGAGTTTTCAATGAAAGACATCCAGGAAAACATATGGACCACAAGTACGTAAGAAACCTAGTTCAAAAATTTCGGGAAACAGGAGCAGAACGGTTGTCAGAGTAGTGGACGAAATGGCTCAAACTGAAGTCCTAGGCCAATTTAACATGAATCCTACATGCTCTCTGCGACAAGTTGCTTCGAATAGTGGACTTTCTTACTCATCTGTACGTAAAGTAACAAAATTGCACAAATTTCATCCCTATAAACTCAAGATTCCCCAGGAGCTCGGAGAAGATGATAATGATAGACGACTTCAATTTTGTGAGATTATGACTGAGATGATTAACGCAAATCCAGACATAATCAAAAACATCTGCTAAAGCAACGAATGTACTTTTATCTGAATGGTGCTGTTAATAAACCGAATGTTCGTTACTGTAGTGACGAGAACCCTCACATTTTTAGAGGAGATACTCAAACTCCTCAAAAGTTGAATGTGTGGATAGGAATTTTTGGTGACACCATAATCGGTCCGTTATTCATCGAAGGAAACTTGAATGGCCCTGCGTATTTGGATATGCTGGAGGATGTCATAGCTCCACTGATAACTGAAGAAGTGGAGAATCAGCGCGATCAGGACGGAAATCTAATGCTGAATGAAAATTTGGTCTACTTTCAACAAGACGGAGCTCCAGCTCATTACACTCTAGCCGTTCGCAATTGGCTAAATGACAGATTTCCCAATCGATGGATCGGTAGGCGTGGACCGATAGAATGGCCTCCCTGGTTGCCGGATTTGACTAGTCCCGATTTTTTCGCTTGAGGTCACCTCAAATCTGTTGTTTACAAGACTCAGCCTGAGAACTTGGAAGATTTACGACAACGTATAATTGATGAGTGCAGACGAGTTTCCAGTGAAACGTTTGAAAAAGTTTTTTTTTTTTTTTATTAACATCCTTTGTCTATTACAATCTGTCCCTTTGGGACAATAAGTGATAGGTTATAACAGAACATAAATAGGTAAATGAATTTAGAGTAAACTAAAATTAAAATTGAATAAAATGAATAAAACAAAATAAAATAAAATATTCAAATGAAAAGGTAAATAAATAAATAAATGAATAAATAAATAAATAAATAAATAAATAAATAAATAAATAAATAAATAAATAAATAAATAAATAAATAAAATAAATAAATAAATGCTGAAATGAAAAATTATTAAAATATATTAAGTGAATGAGAATGGAAGTAAATTAAATTATAAAAACAGAGAAAGAGAGAGAAAAAAAAGACACGGCAGAAGAACATCCTATGATGCACCCCGATTCAAATTTCATCCCACCAGAGATTTTTTATATTTTAGGTTCTGTGAAGTTCCTAGGTTTAGCACTGGTTTAGTAGGTCTACCGGAATTCTTCGTTTCAGTCGACACGGCCCACGTCTGTTGCTCATCAGATTTTCCGCTAGGGTGTTCGGGTGTGTGCTTAGGCGATCTCGGTATTTTATGGCGCAGTTTTCAACTTCGTCTTTGATCCATGGCATATGGAGTTCGTTGTGGATGCTTTCGTTTGTAGTGAACCATGGAGAACCCATAATGATTCGTAAGACTTTTGATTGGAAGCGTTGTAGAATGTTCAAGTTGGAGTTAGCTGCAGTGCCCCAGAGTTGGATGCCGTATATCCAAATAGGTTTGAGCAGTGCTTTATATAAAAGGAGCTTGCTTTCTATCGAAAGCTTGGATTTTGGACCGATGAGCCAGTACATTTTGCTGAGCTTCAGACCCAGTTGTTTTCTTTTAGTAAATATATGTTTTCTCCAATTGAGACGACGATCCAGGTGAATTCCCAGGTATTTGGCCCCATCGGCTTGTGGGACTTGTTGGTTATTCAGCGTGACCGGAGGGCACGTTTCTCTGCGTGTAGTAAATGTAACATGCACTGATTTACTTTCGTTGGCCTTTATTCTCCATTTATTTAGCCAAATTTGGATGATGTTCAAGCTTTCCTGGAGAAGTTGCGACGCAGCTTCAGAATTGGTATGAGACGCTAGGATGGCGGTGTCATCTGCAAATGTAGCTGTGGTTGTACCTCTAGTCGTTGGTAAATCAGCTGTATACAGTAGGTAGAGGATAGGCCCAAGGACGCTTCCCTGGGGGACCCCAGACTGTATTGGGTGCAAATCGGTTGTTGCTTCTCCGTATTTCACTAGAAAATGTCTGTTTTCAAGGTAGCTTTTCAGGATCATGAAGAAGTTGATGGGTAAGTTTTGTTTAAGCTTGTACAAGAGTCCAGTGTGCAAAACCTTGTCAAAGGCCTGTGAGATATCCAAGAATGCTGCTGAGCAGTATTTCTTTTCTTCGAATGCTGCGTGTATTTCTCTTGTTAACCTGTGCACTTGTTCAATCGTTGAATGTTTCTGTCTAAACCCAAATTGATGGTTTGGGATTAGTTGCCTCTCTTGAACTATTGGTATTAGCCTTTTAAGGAGCAGCTTCTCGAAAACTTTTGAGACAATGGGCAATAGGCTGATAGGCCTGTATGAAGATACGTCTTCCAGGGCCTTACCTGGCTTAGGAATGGGTATAATTTGTGCTACTTTCCATTGTAGGGGGAAATAGCTTGTTCGAAGGACGGCATTGAACAAATAAGTAAGAAATACCCATCCTTTCTCTGGTAGCTCTTGTAATATTCTTCCAGTGATCAAGTCATATCCTGGTGCTTTTTTAGGGTTAACCTCATTCAAAATAGTGTTGACGACTTCACTTTTTTTAATGCTTTTAATCGGAAGATCTAATTGGTAGGCTTCCTTCAAAGTTTGCAGAATGTGCTCATCATCTTCAGGAGTTTGGCTTTTGCTGGCAGTGAAGACAGATTCCAGGTGTTCTGCAAAGCATACAGATTTTTCTTTGTCATTTCTGGCCCAACCATGTTCGGTTCGGATGGGTGGGACCGAGATTTGGTGTTGTTTCAGTTTCTTTGTAGCCTTCCATAAAGAATAGTCTGTAGCTTCAGTTGCGGTGAGTTTCATTAGAAAGTTCTGGATTCCCTCTTCTCTTTCTGTAGCTAGTGATGTCTTGAGCCTTTTGATTGCTTTGTTTAATTTTGATTTGAGTTCCGGAGTCCTTGATTGTTGCCAAAGCTTCCGTATTCGCCTTTTTTCCGCGATTTGTTCCTCGATTGCTGGGGAGTTCATAGTGTATTTTTTGTGCGCTACTGTGAGCGGTGTTGCGTCCCAGGCAGCCTGTTGAACAGAGTTGTTGAAGTGTTCTACAGCTTCCACAACATCCTGGTTGTTTTTGAGAGAGATGCAAGTGTTCAGTTTCTTATCAACCTGCGCTCTGAAGTAGTTCCAATTTGTTCTTTTATTATTGAGCGTGCATCGTTTTTGTTTTTCCACAACACTAGTGCTCAGCGAGACTATTACCGGAGAATGATCTGATGACAGTTCGAGACATGACTCAGCTCTGAAGTATTTTTTAGAAATCCCTCTAGTCACACAAAAGTCTATTACACATCAGGTGTTTTCCTTCTGTCTGTTGGCCAATATGTTGGTTCTCCTGTGGAGATCGCTGTCAGTTGCATCTTTTCCATAGTTTTCTGGAGTTCTCTTCCTTTAGGCGTTGTTAGTCTAGACCCCCATAGAGGGTGTTTGGCGTTGTAATCTCCCCCGGCTATGAATCGTTTGCCAAGTTCTTCAAAGAACAAGGTAAACTGTTCTTCTTTGATGGCATGCTTTGGTGGGCAGTAGACTGCTGATATTGTGATCGTTCCAGTAGAATCTGTTACAGTCACGTTTGTTGCTTGGATATGTTCCGTTCGATATTCTTTTTCCACATTGTGCTTAATGTTATTGCTTACGAGTACTGCAGTTCCTCCGTGGGCGGTACCGTGAGAGAGGAATTCGAAAATCGACTCTACTACTGCATGGACAACAATGGAGCACATTTCGAAAATCTTTTCGTAACTAGTTATACAGTATGTCCCCGGATGGGGTTACTGTATAAATAGCTATTATGAAATGATAGATTATTCCTCATCACAATCGCGATTCCACCGATCCGCGCTGTAGATCCGTCTTGTCTGATTGTTGTGTATTTTTTGAAGTGAAGTTTGTCTGTGCTTTTCAGTTTCGTCTCGTTAATACAGAAAATGTCAATGTCATGTCTGTGTAAAAAGTTTATGGTTTGAGGAATCTTGTTATTTAGGTAATTTGCATTCCAGGATGAAATTTTTATTTTATTTACCATAGTTGACGGAGAAAAAATTCATTACTGCTACGTTTTTATTGATATCTGATGGATCCGACTCTAATATACGATTTAAATTTTTCAGATTAACCAGAAAATTGCCAAGATTGAAAAGACTGTGAAATTTACTTATCTCGTTAGATATTTCGCTGGTTTGTAGAGACGGACCCATCAGATTCAGATTGTCGTCCATCTTCTGTGGTATGTTGACCTGCGTCGGCTTGTGAGGTTGGATGGGAGGGCGATTGTCGGATGATGAATGCTGTCCCTGGTGCGTGTGACGATTTTCCCAGGCATTGGTAGTTGGAGGGGGTGCCGGCTTGTATTTTTCCGGGGCCGTTTGTCCTTTCGTTTTCGAAGAGCTCCTTCTCGCATCGTCCAGTTTTTTCAGTCTGTATTGGTTTTGACCGCATGACATGCATTTCTCGGTGGCGTAGCAGTTGTTGGTGCCATGTCTCCATTTCTGGCATCTTCGACATTGGATCATTTTCCTGTTGCGCTTGTATCGCTCCCATGAGACTCGCAAGTGTTGAATCACCTTTACTTGTGTGGTGAGTTGTTTGAGGGTTGTTGTTTTTGCAGTGACCACCATGTAGATAGGTGCGTATTGCGTATTCATCAAATAAACTACGGTTGCTGGTATGTTGACATCTTTGAGATCTTGAAGTAATTCTTCCGGTTCCGGTTTGCTTTCCAGCCCCCTCAGTACAAAGGCGTGAGATTTTTTTCCTCCGCGGCGTAAGTATGGAAATCAATTTTTTCTTCCTGCAGTCTCTTTATTAATTGTGTGTACGTTGATGGGTGGTCGACGTAGAAATTTGTGTTATTTTTCGTGTATTTTACAGAAAAACTCTCTTTGGTTAGTTTCAGTTCTTTGATTAGATTATTGGCTGAAGCGCCCTTACCGTGGATTATTATCGGTGGAGGCGGGTTGCTTTTCTTCTTCTTTTTAGTGGATTTATTCGAGATGTCGGCCGTTTCTGTTTCAGCTTCGCTACTGCTGATGGTCTCACTGTCATCGGATTCTTCACCGGCGGTAGTTTTCTTTGGGGAGAGTTTATCAAACATGTTACTTGTTTTCATTGGTGGCGGAGTTTTGGTCTCCGATTTATTGTTGCGGAACTTTTTCGCTGGTTTGTAATCGTCTTCGGCCTCAACGCGTTTTTTTTGTCACCGGTTATCTCCAGTGAATTGTCTTTTTGTGTTCGCTTCGAACTATTTCCACTGGCGAACATGATGATTTTTTGTAAATTATCACCGTCGAAGTTTGAGAAATTGAGGGTTTCGCCCCCAATTTGACTATTACCCTTATTGGCTTCAGCCGTGAGGTGGTGGGCGAAGTAACACGAAGTAACACTGGTTTTATTCGATTAGACCACTTGGAAATTGGAATTAGTGTGCATACACTTAAAGATACAGGTACACGTCTGTCCTCGCCGAGAGCCGGACGAGAACTGGACGAGAACTGGCGTATTCAGCGTGGTATGGCCGTTGCCTGCACACTTCTTATTAAAAAAAAAACAAAACAAAAAGGCAACGACACGCGGTGTTTTCAAGCGGTCACCCATCCAAGTACTAACCGCGACCGATGCTGCTTAGCTTTAGTGATCCAATCCAATCCAATCCAATAAATTTTATTAAGAAATTATAATTATTACATGTCATTCTGAATAAAAAGTAAAATAACCTAATAGGGATATCACATTAATATGCAGTCATGACTTAAAATTAATCTTCGGTTATTTATACAATGCTCCTACTTAGGTAATAAGTTTATCATTGAAATATATTTTATTATGAGTTAATGGTATAGCTCTTAAGTTGATGAATATCGACAAGGTTAAAAATACGAAACAGTCTTAATAAATTTCACTATCTACATTAGCAGTCTGGCGTCAGCGTTTACTAACAACCACTATTACGGGAATGAGTTTTATGCGTTTTTATTGTGGGGGGGGGGGGAGATATTTACAAATGGGGTATGCTATTTACATTGTTTTCAAATAGGTATCATTATACAGCTTCATAAAATATCGGTAAATGCTGGTATAGTAGTTTATGTGTGATGTCTTGGTCGGGGTCATATCTTTGTCTCGTGATGTTCTTAGTCAGGTCGTTGTGTGCTAGTGATGTTCTGAAGAATTTGTCCGATTGTTCGTCTATGAATTGTCGTAGCGGCACGACTTTTCCGAGTTCGTGTAACGTCGTTATGCGTGTATAGATGTCTCTGTTAGTTATTAGTCTCAGGCATTTGTTTTGAAAGCGTTGGAGTCTAATTAGCTGAGCCAGGGGTACGTATCCCCATATAGGACATGCATATGTAATTATTGGTCTGATTATAACCGTGTAGATGAGGCGCTTATTTTCCTGGCTCATTTGATCACTGGCGAGTAACGGGTATATGTTAGCTTCCTCATTACGCCATATCCCTTCTGTACTAGCTGGTCTGTATGATGATGAAATGTCAACCTGGAATCGAGCAGTACACCCAGATATTTGACTTTTTTAGTTGGGGTGATTTTGGATAATCCAACTCTTAGTTTTTCGAATATGGTAGAATTAGTAAATTTTCTCGAAAATGGTATGTTTTCAGTTTTGGTGGGGTTTATTCGAATTTTCCACTCCTTGAAGAATTTTTCAATTTTTTGCATATGGATCTGGATTTGTTTGTTGGCAACGACGGCAGAAAATGAAGAGGAGTAGATCGCCGTGTCGTCGGCAAACAATCCTATTTTGGTTTTAGTGAATTCAGGGATGTCGTTAATAAAATAATTGAATAATTTTAGGCCGAGTACAGAGCCGTGAGGGACGCCAGCTGATATTGGTTTAGGTTGTGAAAGGGAATTACCCACTTTTACCACAAAATGTCGCCCTGTTAGATAGGAATGAATAAGATGAATTAGTGGTTTCGGTAATTTGATTTTAATAAGTTTATAACATAGATGAGGTCGTCAATCCATACTCTATCGAATGCCTTTTGGATGTCTAATAAGGCCATACAGGTGACTTTACCCTTGTTAAATCCTTCGATTATTTCTGATGTTATTCTAGCTAGCTGTTGGGTTGTGCTATGTTTTGCTCTGAATCCAAATTGGTTGTCTGTTAATATCTTGTGTTCACTACTGAATTCGTCTAATCTGGTTTGAATGACTTTTTCTGTTAATTTCCCAAGACTATTAAGAAGGCTGATTGGTCTATAGCTGGATGGGCTCGAAGCGTCGTTGTTTGATTTATGTATCGGTATGACTGTGGCGATTTTCCAAGCGGGGGGGAAATATTCTAATTTGATCGTGGCGTTGATTATGTAGGTCAGTTGAACAATGGTTTTACGGGAAAGATTTTTGAGTATCTTGTTCGGGATTTTATCCTGTCCCGGGGAGGCGTTGGTACGCAGTTGTCGTATGAGACTCCGAACTTCCGCGGGTGAGGTTAGGAGGGCTACTAATTGGCGTTGTGTTGGGTGCGAATTTGTGTCTAAAAAGTTGTTCACCTCGTTTGCGATTATCTCCTGTTCTGGACTATCGTCTTCGATGTGGTAGACGGATTGAAAGGTGTTGGCTAGGAAATTGGCTTTGTCTGTTTCAGTGACCGCAGATTGGTTATTTGCTATTAATGTGGGTACTGGTGTGAACTTCTTTTTTAGTTTCTTGGTTATTTTCCACAGAGAATTGTCTGCGGATGAGAGAGAGTTTAATGTGTCTGTCCATTTTTTATTACGGAAGGTTTTGATTTTATATGCGATTTCCTGTGAGATACGATTCGCCTCCGCCTTTGATTGAGAGTTCCCCGTGATTTGCCAATTTTTTCGGATTTGATTTTTGAGTTTGATCAGGTCGTGGATTTCGTCGGGTAGTTGATCTTTCGTAGAGTTAATAATTTTGATTTTACTGTGATTGTTTTTGGCCTTTGTTAGGATTTTTGTGAAATTTTCTATCTCTACATTGAGATCCTCTATTGTGCGTTTATCGTTTTTTATTTTTATGGAATTATCTAGCATCACGCGAAAAGCCAACCAGTCTGTGTCTTTATACGATGTGATTTGAATGTTGGGGGGTGCGAAGCCCGCGTTGTGTAACTCAAAGTAAATCGGGTTGTGATCAGAGTTTAAGTCGCATCTGGTTCGCAATGGGGATGCGTTTGTAACATTTTGGTTGAGCAAGAGGTCGATCGTCGTCGGGGTCATTCCATTGGTGGGATATTGGGTGTGGCTATTGGGGTACATTACAACGATATCATGGATGTGGGCGTACTGCTCGACTGCGGTACCGTTAGCAGTATTGTTATGGCATCGCCAGTTGACATGGCGTGCGTTGTAATCTCCAATGACGAGAACTTCCCTACCTTTATTGAAGAATCGGTCCAGGTCTCCGCCAGAGATCGAATTAGCTGGTCTATTATAAATGCCATTGAGAAAAGTTCCGTCCGAAAGTTTCAGTATAACGTTGTGAATGTTTGAATTAACCGATGCAATGTGGTGAATAGGGATATGATTTCTTACGAGAGCGGCTACTTCACCCGAATTGGCGATATCACTGTCATGTCGATAAGTTTTGTATCCACGTATGGTCAGTTTGTCAGTTGTTCGTAGTTTTGATTCGTTGATAAATATTATGTCTACTTTTTGTCTTTGAATGTAATTGGTCAGTTCTGGGATTTTATGCCTTATCCCGTTTGCGTTCCACGAATGTACGTTAAGGTGCTTATACAGCCTGATTCAAAATTGTTGAACCAACGCTTCAGGGCAGATTCCTCTCGTCAAAAAAGTTATAAAAGTTCCCACAAAGGGGGGTCCGCAAGTGGTCAATAAGGGAGTTATTAGGCCTCAAAGTCTGCTGGTGGCCAATTTATTTTTGCTTATAACTCGCTTAATTTATGGTTTAGAACTTTCAGATTTGGTATATGAGGAAAACAATTGGAAAACTAAACGTTGAATCCTTTGGTGATCCATGAATACCGTGGAAAGTGATTAAACGAACCAAAAAAGAGGTCATCGCCAGATAAAAATCACGATTATTTTGTGGCGGTAAGTATTTGGACTGTTTCTAGTGATTTTTCAGCTTCAGTGTACTTTTTCAATTTTAAAAATGTAGGGGTACCTCAGTCCAAATGTGAGTAGTTTTCGAGATATTCGTTATTTTATGAGCTTTTGCATGTAGGGTGTCGGTAGCCGGAGCGGCCGACAAGAATGAGACCAACAATCGTTTCTAAATAAACAGAAATATTAAAAAATTTGTACATTCGTCGTCAAAATAAATTACTTTTGATTCCGGAATATTTGCGCTTTCACCTGGTGATGGTGAATGGGATTTCGTTTTTCGTGTTCATATGGGTGTCTTCAATTAAGGATTTATTCTCAGTTGTCTGACAATTCCGCACTCTCATTGGGCCTTTTAAGGAAGGCCGACTGCCCCCGGGGGCAGACTGGTCAATGGCGAGGGCACTTTTGTTTTAGTATTTTTTCACTCGCGGATATAATTCAGCACGGCTCTAAGGCACTAGGGTTTATGAGAATGCGCAAAAATCGCAGAAGTGCTATTTTTACCAGTACTCTGAAAGCACGTCCGAACGCTTCGGTGACCGGACGAGAACCCGCTTTAGTGATCGGACGAAAACTGGCGTATTCAGCGTGGTATGGCCGTTGCCTGCAGGAATCTCCGGATCAAAAATTACAAAATTTCACATTTCTTATTAAAAAACAAACTGAACAAAAAGGCAACGACACGCGGTGTTCCCAAGCAGTCACCCATCCAAGTGCTAACCGCGCCCGATGCTGCTTAGCTTCAGTGATCGGACGAGAACTACAATACAATAAAATTTATTTAGTCATAATAATGATGGCTGACACGGGTCAGACGTGCGTAGCGTGCTCTCTCGAGTTCGATGATGCAAAGTCGGTGATTCAGTGTACTAAATGTTTATCGTACTATCATGGAAAGTGTGAAGATGTTGATCTTAGAGGTTTTCATATGAAAAAGACTAATTGGAAGTGTCGCAAGTGCGAACCGGCAGCTACTGTTTCCAGTGCGTCAATCGCTTCGGTCTTTTCTAAATCTGGAAATGTCATGAGCCATAGAAAACGAGCTAGGAGTGATCGTGGTGACTTTCTTAGTGTGGACGAGGATTGTATGCTCGCTTTAATTCAAAGAATTGAATCCCTGGCTACAACAACTAGCGAAATTAAAAGTCTTCTCGGGAAGGTCCTGGAGGAGAATAAAAAACTTAGAGAGGAGATATCGGATATAAAGAGGGAAAAAGCCCAAACAAATGAGAAGAAATTATCGTACGCTGCGACCACTAAAAACAACAAGGTATTGATAGCCATCCCAAATGAAAACATTAAGAGCAAAAGTGATTTCAAAAATGAAATGGAGAAGGAAATTAAGAAAAAGATAAAACCTGCAGATATAGGAATAGGCCTCTCAATTGGGAAAACTACTAAAGCAGGGTCCCTCCTGATAAATTGTAGTACGGAAAAAGATATTACACAGATCCGAGAGAAAATTCAAGAGAGTATGGGTCATGAGTATAAAGTAGTTGAACCTGAAGAGCGTAAAAATAGAATTAAGATTTTCAATATCGACGGAGATGAATATAAGGTACCAGATGAAGAAATGGTGCAAATGATCATTCGGCAAAATGAATTCATTGAGGGATCAAACTCAATGAAGATTTTATATAGAAGCAAAGTCAGAGATAATAGATTTTACATGGTGATGGAAATGAATGTTGTGATGTTCAGAGAGATGATATCGAAAGAAAGAATCAATATTGGCTGGAGTAGATGTAGATTTGATCAGGATTTCGGAGTGATTCGTTGTTTCAAGTGTTGTAAATATGGACATATGGCATCGAAGTGTCAATCTGCGGTCGTTTGTCCGATTTGTAGTTTGAATCATGAGAAAAGTGCGTGCAACAGTGCTATAAAAAAATGCACCAATTGTCTTGCTTGCAATATTGAGTATAAGATGAATCTACAAACTGACCATGAAGTTTGGAGCAAAGAGTGCAAGACTTTGGATAGAATAATAAGAACACAGAGGAGCAGATTTGAGCGCCAATAGCAATCACAGTTGAACAAGTACTCACATCACTTTCTGATATGCATGAATTGCCGGGGGTTCTTGAATCACAAGGACGAAATAACGAATGATATATTTTCTAACCAGCCACTAGTGGTCTGCTTAACGGAAACTCACGTAAATGATAACATAAGAGATAAAGAATTGGAAATTAAAGGATATCAATTCGAAAAATGCTGCACGAAAAATAACAGAACTGGAGGTGTGTTGGTCTACATAAACAAAGCAGCAGAGTATGTTCTCGAAGACGTGAAAACCCTTGATGCTTGCTTATGGATGGTTGTGATAGTGCTCAAGTTGGGAACACAAAAATATTTATTATCCACGATCTACCATTCGCCGAGTAATGGGGATGCATCATTTTTAAACTTCCTAGATGACTACATAGGGGAATGTGCCGGTTTCGAGGGGACATCTATCATGATTGGAGATTTCAACCTAAATTTATTGAGCTCAACCTATTATGTGGAAAAATACAGAAACCTATTATACCGGAATGGATTGTTTCAACTTATACAGCATCCTACGAGAATCACAAAAAACAGTTCAACACTCATCGATCATGTTGTTTCGAACTGTAAATATCTCAGCTGTGACGTCTTACAGACGCCCAGGATTACGGATCATTGCATTTTGAGGGTTTATCTGGATCATGGTAAATCGGATGTAATTAATAAAACCAGATGTGTCGAGAACAGAAACTACAAGAAATACGACAGACACCAATTCCAGGAAATGCTAATGGATGTGGATTGGAACAATAATGATAGCAGTGTGCATGAAATTGCTGACAAGTTAACTGAGTCCTTGAGGTCGGCAATTGACGAATTATGCCCGATACGAAAATTTGAACTGCGTGAGAAATATGTACCTAATAAATGGTTCAACGACGAAATAAGAACCCAAATGAAAAGAAGAGACAAATTTCACAAGGCGGCAGTGGCGATAAACGATGAAGATGTATGGGAAGCATACAAGGTTGAAAGAAATAAAGTAGTCAAAATGATAAAAGATGCAAAGGATAAATATTTACAAAGTAAGATTGATGCGAACAAGAGAAACTCAGGAGAACTCTGGAAACATTTGAAATTGTATTTTTCTTTGATACTGTGCCGGTTTATGAGAAACTGTTGGTTGTTAAAGCTCAGCTTTTGGAACATTGTGACACGAACAACATACTTGTGGGCGAACAGTCCGGTTTTAGAAGCGGTCATTCGTGTGAATCAGCTATAATAAATACATGTGATGATTGGCGGTCTGAACTTGAAAATGGCAAAACAGTCCTGGCTGTTTTTCTGGACTTCAAAAGAGCTTTTGAGACTGTAAACTGTCAGTTGCTATTGACTAAGCTTGAGAAACTGGGTCTGGGGGGTGTTGTATTGGGGTGGTTTGCGACTTATCTCAGCGATCGAACCCAAAAGGTGAAGTATGGTAATGCGGTATCGGAAAGCTTGCCAGTGACACATGGGGTGCCTCAGGGAACTGTGTTGGGTCCGTTATTGTTCATTCTTTATATAAATGATATGGTGAGCACTGTCAAATTTTGTAAAATAAGCTTGTTTGCGGATGATACTATGCTTTATATCTCGAGTACAGATGTTAGATACTGCTTTGAAAAAATGAATTGTGATCTTTCCAATATTAGTCGATATTTATGTGATAATAGTTTAGTGCTTAATTTAAGAAAGTCGAAATATATGATCATTCGTAATCGTTACGGCGTTCGGAACTTCAATGATCTTGAAATTAAAGTGAATGCAGTTTCTGTGGATAGAGTAGAATCGATGAAGTATTTGGGAGTGGTAATAGACGAAAATTTGAAGTTTGATAGGCATGCCCAGTACGTCATGAACAAGGTATCTCAAAAAGTATATCTCCTAACAAGAATAGGTAAAAACCTTTTTACGTACACGAAGTGGCTCCTGTACAGATCGCTGATTTAGCCTTATTTCAACTTTTGCTCATCAGTGCTACTCGACATTCCCAAATACCAGCGACAGAGACTACAAGTCGCTCAAAATAAAGCTTTAAGATGTATTTTAAAATGTGATAGGTATACCCCGATTACCCTGATGCTGGGAGTGCTAAACTTGATGTCTGTAAGACAGAAAATAATTTATAATTCGTTGTTGTTGAACAAATTATAATTTGAGAAATAGGAATGATTTTAATGTTAAATTTACTAGGAGCGCTCTGAAATTTGATTCTCTTCTGTGTTGTGGATTGCGTTTGTATAATGACTTGCCCGGTGAAATCAAATCCTGTGATTGTTTGAGAACTTTTAAAAGAGAGCTGTATGTTCGTGTGATTGAGATGTTTTGAAACTTTGAATTTTACTTTTATTGTATCATTGCTGTCTGTCGTTTTGCCTTTTCGTGGTTTTAAATGTTTAAATTTTAGTGTATTATTATTTCTTTATTTGTTTTTATTACCGTTTTTGCATCTTCTTTTGCCATGGCTTTTTTGAATGATGATTGATCCTTCTTCTATTGTACCATATGTAGCTTTCAGCTAATAAAGTACTTATTATTATTATTATAATTAATTACAAGTCATTACAGCATGTTTAGCCGTTGCTTTGTTATAATACTCAAAAATATCACCGCTCCTATTAAGCAATTTATCGGTGGTTCCTAAGATAAGTAGAGCACATTAAATACATTGAATAAATATTATTACAGTTTTAGATTTTCTAATTTAAAGTGAATTGATTCTGTTTGGGTTTACAGGGAAAATAAAATAAAAAATCTGTTTAATGTCTTAGTGGCTACGTTAGCAAGAGGTTCATATCAGTTATTGATGGCATGATTATGTCATCAATAACTGATACCGCCGGGGGATGTTTAACAAAAATGTGTCCTATAGAGGTTCCTTAAATAATGGCAAATTCATGTATGGCAGCTTGTGTTTACAATTATACATTTGTACATTATCATATCTCAATCTAGTAATTGGTCTAGTCAGTTCGTTTTTGGTGATTTGTGTTCTATAAAATTTGTCTGATATTTTAATTACATGTTCTCTGAGTGTCAGTAGTTGTGTTTCTTCATGTAGCGTTGTTATTTTTGTGTATCTGTCTAGTCCGGTTATGAGTCTGAGACATTTGTTCTGGTATATCTGTAGTTTATTCATGTTCGTGTACGATAGTCCGCACCAGACTGGGGCCGCATATGTGATGGCAGGTCTTATAATTGCTGTGTATATTAGTTTTTTATTTTTTTTTCAGGATTTATTAGTAGCGGATATGTGGATTTAATGGCTGCATTCGGTTTTTGTATGATGTGTCTGATGTTTCTTCTAAAATTTAGGCGCGAATCCAGGAACATCCCCAGGTATTTGACGTCTTTCGTTTCTCTTATGCTGGTGCCTTCAATCTGTAGTGGTTGTGTAATTTTGATATTGTTGAATGTCCTATGAAAGATGATATTTTCGGTTTTGTCAGGGTTGATTGTGAGCTTCCATTTTTTGAAAAAGTCCATCAGTCGAAAAGAGTGGTATTGGATCCATTAATTATCCACTCTATCAAATACGGATTCACGTCCCTCGAAATGAGCTTAAACAGGAGTCCATCCACCCAAACCGTGTCGATGGCCTTCTGGATGTCAAACAGGGCCATTGCCGTTACGTATTTTTTATTGTGTAGCTATATTTTTCCTACAATGTCGGCAGCTCTTCGCCGGTGAGGGTTGAGGGTTAATAAAATAATTCTTATGCCAAAAGTCGTGTATTCAGGGTAAGCACCAAACAACAAAACAAAATACAGTTGGGCGCCACCACGGTTTTAAACGGATGGGTACTGACTACCAAGAACCGTGGAAAATGGTAACACGCTTAAGAGTTGGTGATAACTGATGAAAAGTGAACGTTGAATTTACAGCTTAAAATTTGTAGCGAAAATAGTACTATTTTTGCCTCACAAGGAGTACAATTTAATAATAAAAAGGATCTGATGGATCAATAACGTTGAGAAATGTTTTGTAAAATTGAAATGTTGAATAAACTGATGAGTAAATTATTGGTTTTAGGTTAAATAACAAACCCCAATCGTGGAACGCAATATTTCGCGACTTATAGTTAGACTTAGCTTTCGAAGCTCGAGTGGACGTCGGCAGTTAGAGGTGGTGGTGCTCCGGATTCCGAAGACTAAGGTCCTGGAGGACGATCCCCAAGAGAAAAATAGAACAGCCTATATGGCCAAGATAAGACCCTCGGTAGAGCCCTGTAATTTCTGGTGTAAGAAACGCATCCTGGGGATGACGTAATATAGTTACCTCTTATATAGGAGGGCTCTTTTAAAAAAGTCAGAATAGGGTACCGCCCGAAATGAGGCGACCTCGATTAGCGTCAAAGATTAGCTACAAGCCAAAAGAAAAGGGAAATAGGGGTTGAAATGTCCTAGCGAAGAATGCTACTTACAGCGTGGCGGTGAAAATCACCCGAAAGGAGAAATTCCTTCAAGAATTATTGAAGGAAGGCACCGAACAGGTATCGATGACCAAAAGGTGATCCACTTTAGCGGTGGATGGCCGGGATTTCCTTGGAAAATGCGAATCCGCAAGTTAGCGGTAACAGAGGCACGTCTTCTACACCAGGACCGACCGAAGTGACCGCACCCTGGGCAGCTCAGTTTTTCCTTCTTTTATCCAACCGGAAAATTTGAAATCAACCAATCGTGGTTCGTCATTTAATTTGAATGATAAGGCTTTAGGAGCACAGCTCGGTGATTGAAGCTAAGCGCACCAGGTGCCAACACCAGGTCGAATTCAGTTGTAAAGATAAGACAATGCGGAAGAAACCAATCTTGTAGTCGATATGATAATCAGAGAAATTCGATAGATGGAGTGAGTAAGGTTCAAATATTGGGTTGGCATTAAAATGGTTCGACTGTTCCGCCTCGACAGCGTCATCACCAAGAGGCGTTAAAAGCTGGCATCTGGATCGCCCCGGTTCCAGAGCTTTAGCCACAATAAGACACAGACGATTGGCATAACGACATGAAGAGGACAACACAGGTTCTTTTAGAGGACTTCTACTTCAGGCAGAACTACACCTCTGGACTATTCTCACCCCGACCCAGCACAGGGAAGATGAGACGAAGGGAGTGACAAAAACGTATCGTGGGGAAATCCACACGCTACAATTGAATGCTGTGATTATATCTGAAGTAACTTTGACAAGTTGCATGGTTTTGTCGTGTCTCTTTCTGAAACCAAACTGCTCCTGGTTTACTAAATTACATCGGATGTCTTCTTGATTTATCCTCGTTAATATGATTTTCTCTACCAGTTTTCCTATCGTATTAAGTAAACTTATCGGTCGCTAACTTCCGGGATTATTGCGTTCTTTTCCGCTTTTGTGGATGCGTACGATTAAGGCTTCTTTGAGTGCTGCAGGGAAGTGCGCTAATTTAATAGACGCATTGACGATATAGGTTAGTTGGATAATCATTTTTTTAGATAGGTTTTTGAGCACAATATTTTGTATACCATCAATTCCGGGAGCTTTCAAATTTGGAAGGGCTGGTATGTGTTGATTCAATTCATTCGGTGATGTGAGGAGCTTTGTGAGTTTAGTTTTCTTGCCCGTTATAATCGGTTGCGTAAGAAACTTGTTTACTTCATCGGTGATTTTTTTCTGTTCAGGTGTGTTGTCGTCGTCGATTTGGTGGACCTTTTCGAATTTTCCGCGATTGCATTTGCTTTTTCTTTTTCAGTAAGAAAGGTCTGATTATTTGCCTTCAGCGTTGGAATCTCAACGAATTTTTTCCTCATGTTCTCCATAGTGATTTATCCCCAGGTTTGAGCCTCTCAAATTTTTCGGTCCATTTCTGGTTTCTATGTTGTTGAATTTTCGTACGAATTTTGGCTGTTAGCCGATTCCGTTCGATTCTGTATCTTGGGTCGCCTGTGTCCTGCCATCTTCCACGGGTTTTGTTTTTATTCTTGATAAGGAGCAAAATATCATCGGGTAGATTATCTCGCATTGGATCAACTGACTTGGTATTGGTGTGTTTCCCTATTGCACCCTTTATTACAGAGACGAATTTTCCGAGTTCTGTATCCAACTCCCAAGTGGAATTAATTTTATTGCAGATTTTTATTTTGCGATTCAACGTGCGTCTGAAGTCGTCCCAGTTTGTGGATTTATAACTTATGATTTTGATTATTGTTTTGCTGTATTGATGTCCACGCAGGGAAAAGACCACAGGGTTGTGGTCAGAGTTGAGTTCTCGTAGAGTTCGTAGGCGAGAAACATTCCTCAGGTTTTTGACCAGTGCGAGATCAATTACCGAGGGTGAAGATGTGCCATTTGTCGGGTAATGAGTGAAATAATGGGAATAATAGATAGTACAATTGAGAATTGGAAGAATGGTTCAAGAGGGTATTTCCATTCGTGTTATTGAGACGGCAGCCCCAGTGGGTGTTACTTGCATTCAGGTCTCCACCAATGAGTACTCTTCGTCCATTATTCAGAAGTTCGTCCAAGTCAACATCAGTAAATTCATTAATGGGTCTATTATACACCGCGGTTATCACAGTATTGACTAACAATTTTACAGAGGCGTGTTCAATTTTGGAAGGCGTTTGGGGAAGTTCAATAAATGGGATTCCTTTTCTAATAAGAATTGCTACTCCACCTGCACCCCATCCGTTCCTATTTTTTTGGACTATTTGATAGCCCCTAATTCTATTGGACAGTTTTGTTTCCGAAATAAGCGCAATGTCTATGAGATGTTCATGCAAAAAAGTAACAAGTTCGGGAGTTTTATTGATAACTCCATTTGCATTTCATATTACTATGTTAAGCTTGTCCATCAAATGGAGTTTGCAAAAATTCTAAAAATAATAGGTTTTTATCTATAGTGGTTGTGTTGGAGTCATTTATTCGTTGATTTAGTCTTTTCAATGAGCTTAGGAATTCACTTACATTAAATAGTTTGTTGAGTTGATGCAATTCATTCTGAAGTTCGCTTAGGTCGCCCGAGGTCACAGGCGTTACACTATGAACTTCACTTCGATTTGCGGAGTTAGCACTTACACCTTTCTGTGGAGGCGGTCTAGAAGTTTGTTGTGGCTGGGTGGATGTCCTCTGCGGGTTCCTGGCCCATGGGTTGTTGGTTGGAGGCGACGCATCTCGGTACTCTGCTTTCGGGTGCTGCGTGAATTTTCGTGACGGTTGTTTGTCTAGATTCTTGGTCGGGATTCGGCTTTCGACGCGATATATATACACCGGGCATTCCAGGTCATTAGCACGATGTTCTTGATCGCAATTGGCGCATTTAGGGACAAAATTCATTTTGATCTTATTTTCGCACAGTTTCGAAGTGTGAGATTCTGCACAATGTAAACATCGGGCTTCGGAGAAGCAGTTTGTGGTCGCGTGTCCCCAGCGTTGACAAAGATGGCATTGCGCAACGGCCTTTTTGTTTCGGTATCTTTCCCAAGTCACTATCGTATGATATAGCGTTTTGACATTGAGGTGCTTAAGTGTAGTTTGCTTGGCTGTGTTCACTAGGTACAGCGGAGTATATTTAGTTTCGATTTTGATTACCTTAGCTTCCAGTTTATGATCGCTCTTCAATTCCTCCTCCAATTCATGGATCTCAGGGTTGTTGGATATTCCCCTCAGAACGAATGTGTGCTTTTTTTCGTTGTCTAGTGTGTAGGTGTGGAAGGGTTGTTTGCCATCTTTCAGAATTTCTATTATTTTTGTATAATCTGCGATCGTTTCCATGTAGATATTTGTGTTGTTCTTTGTATATTTGATGGCGAACTTATTTGTATGCGCTTTGATCATTTGATGAAACTCTTTTGGGTTTTTTTCTTTTCTGTGTATTACGATAGCTGGGACTTTCGCTTTTTTATTTTGCCCGGCTTCGTCAATTTCGCTGTCGCTGCCTCCTTCTTCTGCTTCCATGATGTCCTCTTCCTCTTCCATTTGGTCTCCTAAGGGTTGGAACCTGTTGCATGTAGATACAGCTGGTGTTTGTTTGTTGCTTTCAGGAAACCGTTTTTCATGTTCTTTCCAGATCTTTTTGGGTTGTTTGTCGGGACTTTTTCCATCTTCTTCACGGTTATCTCTTGTGTTTTTGTCATGGCTGAGTTTGTCCATGACTTCATGAATTTTACGATTTGTAATTTCACTAGTTAACACAGGACCGATTTCATCGGTTTCACCATCCGAAAGATCTAAAGTTCGTTTGTGCACTTTATTATCTATTTTGATTCGCTTTGTTCTTTCCACAGTGAATTATAATACGAAAGACTACAATCTCGCGAGAGCGAAACACGGGGACACGAGCGGGGGAACACCTCACGGTTCACGGTACCACCGGTCAAGCGAGACTGGGGGACGAGAACTGGCGTATTCAGCGTGGTATGGCCGTTGCCTGCAGGAAACTCCTTATCAAAAATTACAAAATTTCACATTCCTTTTTAAAAAAAAAACAAAACAAAAAGGCAACGACACGCGGGGTTCCCAAGCGGTCACCCATCCAAGTACTAACCGCGCCCGATGCTGCTTAGCTTCAGTGATCAATTCAATTCAATAAAATTTATTCAGAAAAATATAATATGTACATAATCATCCTTCCTTAACTATAAACTTAGACTAGTGGGTTTATACAAAAGTAAATGACGATTTATTATGGCTTTTAGGTACAACGTTCCTACTTTAATAAAAGTTTACCATTGAAATATTATTCATTATGACCGTGTGGGGCCTTAAGGTACTTAATTAGTTATAAAATAATAATCGAGGATCATGATGATGGATTTCTTTATGGTTTTATTTCAGCTATCTCGTCAGACATTCTGACAGCCAATATTATAAATACTTAATGCTATAATGGGGATAAAAAGTGTGATTTTCTTTATTACTGCATTATTTATGATAGACATGTGTTTAATTTTAATTAATGTAATGTTCATAGAATAGAGGTAAATGTTGATATAGTAATTTATGTGTAATATTTTGGTGTGGATCGTATCTTTGTCTTGTGATATTTTTGGTCAAGTCGTTATGAGAAAGTGATGTTCTGAAAAATTTGTCCGATTGTTCGTCTATGAATTGTCGTAGCGATTCAATTTTTCCTAGTTCATGAAGTGTAGTGATTCGTGTGTAGATGTCTCTATTCGTTATCAGTCTGAGGCATTTGTTTTGAAATCGTTGAAGTCTAATTAGTTGTGCTAGAGGTACGTAGCCCCACATGGGACACGCATATGTAATAAGCGGTCGAATTATGACCGTGTAAAGAAGGCGTTTATTTTCCAGGCTCATTTGATTACTAATGAGTAGCGGGTATAGTTTTCTCAGCACGCCATATGCTTTCTGTACCAGCTGATCTGTGTGGTGGTGGAATGTTAATCTGGGGTCGAGCAGTACGCCTAGATATTTGACTTTTTTAGCTGGGGTGATTCTGGAAGCGCCAACTGTCAGTTTTTCGAAAATGGTGGAGTTTGTGAATTTGCGCGAAAACGCTGTTTTCTGTCTTGGTGGGGTTTATCTTTATTTTCCATTTCTTGAAAAAATTTTCAATTTGTTGCATGTGTATTTGGATTTGCTTGTTTGCAACAACTGCCGAGAATGACGAAGAGTAGATGGCCGTGTCGTCGGCGAACAATCCTATTTTTGTTTTGGGAAATTCGGGGATGTCGTTAATGAAGAAGTTGAAAAGTTTGGGACCAAGTACAGAGCCCTGTGGTACGCCAGCTGTTATTAATTTAGGTTGTGAGATGAAATCGCCGACCTTGACCACAAAGTGTCTTTCGGTCAGATAGGAGTGAATGAAGTGTGTTAGCGGTTTCGGTAATTTCGCTTTAATTAATTTATAGATTAGGCCGTCTATCCAGACTCTATCGAATGCTTTCTGTATGTCCAGAAGGGCCATACAGGTGACTTTCCCTTTGTTGAATCCGTCAATTATTTCTGAGGTTATTCTGGCTAATTGTTGGGTGGTACTATGTTTTGCTCGAAATCCGAATTGATTGTCTATGATTGTTTCATGTTTGTTACAATATTCATCTAGTCTAATTTGTATAACTTTCTCCGTTAGTTTACCAAGAGTATTTAGCAAGCTGATTGGTCTATAACTCGAGGGGTTCGAAGCATCGTTGTTAGTTTTGTGAATCGGAATGACTGTGGCGATTTTCCAAGCAGGAGGGAAATACTCTAATTTAATTGTCGCGTTTATTATGTAGGTTAATTGAACTATGGCTTTACGTGAGAGATTTTTAAGTATTTTATTCGGTATTTTATCTTGACCGGGGGAAGCGTTCGAGCGCAATTGCCGTATCAGACTTCGGACTTCCATAGGGGATGTTAAGAGGGCCGCTAATTGTCGTTGTGTTGGACTTGAATTTGCGTTCAGGAAGTTGTCCACCTCGTTGGCGATTAACTCCTGTTCATTATTATCGTCTTCGATGTGGTAGACTGATTGGAAGGTGTTTGCTAGGAGATCGGCTTTCTCTGTTTCAGTGATTGCGGTTTGGTTATTTGTGATTAATGTTGGTACCGGTGTGAATTTCTTTTTTAGTCTTTTCGTTATTTTCCAGAGAGAGTTATCGGTTGTTGCGAGGGCGTTTAACGTGTCTGACCATTTTCTATTACGGTAGGCTTTGATTCGATTCGCGATTTCGTGTGAAATTCGATTCGTCTCCAATTTCGATTGCGGATTCCCCGTGATTTGCCAGTTTTTTCTGACTTGATTTTTGAGTTTTATTAGTTCACGGATTTCATCTGGGAGTTGGTGTTTTGTTGGGTCGATCGTCTTTATTTTGCTGTGTTTGTTTTTGGCTTTCGTTAAGATTTTGATGAAGTTTTCCACCTCGACATCGAGTTCCTCAGTTGTACGTATATCATTTTTTATTATTATGGAGTTGTTGAGCATCATGCGAAATGCCAGCCAGTTTGTATCTTTAAACGATGTGATTTGTATCTGGGGAGACGCAAATCCCGCATTGTATAATTCAAAGAATATCGGGTTGTGGTCAGAGTTAAGATCGCACCTGGTCCGCACGGGAGAGGTGTTGGTCACATTTTTATTGAGCATGAGGTCTATTGTTGTCGGGGTCATTCCATTGGTGGGGTAGTGGGTGTGATTATTGGGGAACATTACTACTATATTATGGGTGTGGGCGTACTGCTCGACTGCGGTACCGTTTGCGGTGTTGTTATGGCAACGCCAGTTGACATGGCGTGCATTGAAATCCCCGATAATGAGAACTTTCCTACCTTTATTGAAGAATCTGCTGAGGTCTCCGTAGGTGATGGTGTTAGCAGGTCTATTGTAGATACCAATGAGATAAGTTCCGTCAACTAGTTTCAATATTACGTTGTGTATATTCGAATTGATAGAGGACAAGTGATGGATCGGGATGTGATTTTTTACGAGGGCGGCTACTCCACCAGAATTGACGACACCACTGTCGTGGCGAAAAGTCTTGAATCCTCGAATTGTCAGCTTGTCATTAGCGAGTAATTTAGTTTCGTTTATGAATAGTATGTCAACTGTGTGTCTATGAATGTAATTAGTTAGTTCTGGGATTTTATGTTTGATCCCGTTTGCGTTCCAAGAATGTACGTTAAGGTGTCTATAAACCATATTGTTCTATGTTACTTGAGAATTCTATCATTGTTTGGAACTTTTCATTACCATTGGTACATTTTTCCAATCTTTCATTGAGTGCTTTGATAGCAGACAGATAATTTTTTATGTTAATTAGAGAATTAAGTTTATTCAGTTCACTTATGAGTCCCTGAAAATCATTTACCTCTGATGAGTTATTCAAGGGTGTGGTTTTCGGTGACAGTGGGGGAAAGTTTGCCTGGTTCTTCGTGGGTGGTGTGTTTTGTCGTGTCCATGGGTTTTGCGTTGGAGCTGGAGAGAAATTTTTCGATTGTTTGATGGCGGGATTATTTTCTTTTCTTTGGTTTATTTTCTGAACGATTGCCCGGTACACCGGACAGGTGACGTTGTTGGCAATGTGGTCGCCATCGCAGTTGGCGCATTTAGGGCCGGCGTCTTCGGGTATTGGGCAGCTTCGAGTTTCGTGGTTGTTGGCACATTTGAGGCATCGAGGAGAGGCGTGGCAATTGGTTGTTGCGTGCCCCCACTCTTGGCAGCGATGACACTGAATGATTTGTTTATTATTAAAATATCTATCCCAGGTGATTTTCGTGTTGTGAACTGCGTGCACTTTGGCTTCGAGTTGCTTGAGATTTATTGTGTTATCTGTAATCACTAGGAATTTGGTTCGTCTCGTATTGCGCATTTTGAATAGTTTTTGTACAGGTATATGGTAGCTTTCTTTCAGTTCGGCGATGATTTCCTCGATTGATGGCGCGTAGTCCAGACCAATCAGAACAAATGAGTGGGTTTTTGGTCATTCTGAGTGTAGGTGTGGAAGCTGATTTTCCCTTTTTCCAAATCATTCATAGCACTATTCCATGATTCGATTGTAGGCATTAATACCGTGGTATTCGCCGAAGTATATTTAATAAAAAATTTACCTTCGCCTGCATGTGTGCGGAAGAATTCGTGAAGGCTTTTTGTTTCCTCGGTCTTCCCATGCAGCACAATAGGCGGAATTTTTATTTTCTTCGACTGATGGTTCTTTACGATGCCTGTTGTGCGGCCCGTCTCGATACCATCTGTGATGGGGTCAAAATTTTGGGTGTTTATTGGGGTTGGTGCCTCTTTTGTGTTCGTCACGTCTACTTGGAATTTCTCGTCCCCAAGTGCCTGGAAGCGGTTACTTAGAGCCAAAGTTCTGCGTTTTTGGTCGACCGTTTTACTTGGTGAAAGTGGCGGAGAATGTGCGTATTTGCGCTTCGAGCGAGTGATGGTAAATGGTACATCAGTCGTCGAGTCCATATTAGTGTCTTTGATTGGAGAACTCATTAGATTAGATGGCACTTTCAGTGGGGACTTCTTTGCGAAGCCGTCAGCCCCCGGGGGCGGTTTATACGATGGGGAAGTCACTATTGTTTTTGGCTAATTTACGTAACTAAGATTGATATTATCGATCACGGCACTGAGGCACTAAAGTTTATGATGAAACACAACAGGAGAACAATGATGTTATTTATTTTTCAGAGGTACTCAGAAAACACGTCCGACCGCTTCAGTGATCGGACGAGAACTCGCTTCAGTGATCGGACGAGAACTCGCGTATTCAGCGTGGTATGGCCGTTGCCTGCAGGAATCTATGTATCAAAAATTACAAAAATTCACATTTCTTAAGAAAAAAAAAAACAATACAAAAAGGCAACGACACGCGGTGTTCCCAAGCGGTCACCCATCCAAGTACTAACCGCGCCCGATGCTGCTTAGCTTCAGTGATCCAAAATCCAAATCCAAAACAAATTTATTAAACATTCTTATAATATTACATGTCATTTACATAAAAATATATAATTTTATTCACACTATTCTGTGAACAAAAGACATATCGGCAAATGATTGAAATCTAGAAACATAACATAACATATGAAACTCCTAGTATTAAATTACTTCATTTTCAAAATTATATTTTGGTTGTTGAGGCGTTGTAGCCCTTTAAATATTTCATATAATACATTGCGATTATTGTACGTACATGAGAATTATTAAAACAGAAAGTACAGGAAAATCGATGAAAAAAAAACCTGTTGCAGATAATTAATGGTTATGGGACGGGGAGATGTAAGTTACACATTATCCTTTATTTTATTTCATTTCAGTTGATTTTGTTAGTATATTAAGATTATTAAATGATTCTTGTTTAGTATGTGTTTGTTTGTTTGTGTTAATTTTTAGAGTGGTTTATGAAATATCGGTAGGTGCTGGTAAATTAGTCTGTGATTGAGTTTAACTTCTGGATCGAATCTAATTTCTGTGATGTTTCTCGTTAGTTTGCTTTGGCGAATGCGTTTATCGTAGAATTTGATAGAAATTTTGTCTATGAATTGTTTGAGTTCATCAACCTCGGCCAGCTCATGAAGGACGGCGATTCGGGTGTAAATGTTACTATTAGTTACGAGGCGAAGACATTTGTTCTGGTATACTTGCAATTTGTGCATGTTTGTTTTTGACATTCCCCCCCATACGGGCGAACCATATGTTATTATTGGTCTAATAACAGAAGTATATATGAGGCGTTTATTTGAAGATGAAAGTGTACGGCATATCATGAGTGGGTAGATCGCCCTCATTGAGGAATAAGCTTTTTGAAGTGTTTTCGTTAGATGCATTTGGAAGGTTAGGCGTGTATCGAGGTGAATTCCAAGGTACTTGACAGATGTGGATGGAGTATCGGCGTTACCACAGACTTTCAGTTTGTCGAAAATTTTTGTATCGTTTACTTTCTTGGTGAAGATGATGTTTTCCGTTTTTGTTCCGTTTATGCGGATTTTCCATTGTGTGAAATATTTTTCTAAGATGTTGATATGAATTTGAATTTGTTTGTTAGCGACTACAGCTGAAAATGAGTGGCTGTATATCGCGGTATCGTCTGCATAAAGAGCGAGAGAGGTTTTAGGAAATGTTGGGATGTCATTTATGAACAGATTGAATAATTGTGGTCCGAGGACTGATCCCTGTGGGACGCCGGCTTTGGGATGTTTTCTTGTCGATAGGATATTGTTGATTTTCACCTGGAATGTTCGATCCTTGAGATAGGATGCGATTAAAATAATGAGATTACGTGGAAATTTGAAGTCAATGAGTTTGTGCAATAGCCCCGTGATCCAGACTCGGTCGAAGGCTTTTTCTACGTCGAGCAGAGTCATGGCGGTTACTTTGCCTTTGTTATAATTTTTTGAGATGTCTGAGGCGATGCGAGAGACCTGTAGAATTGTGTCGTGCTTGGGTCGGAAACCAAATTGCGCGTCGTTTAATATTTTGTGTTTTTCGATAAAGTTGTTCATTCGAGTTTTGATAATTTTTTCTGCTACTTTCGAAAGACTGGGGAGTAAGCTGATAGGTCGGTAGTTATGTGTGGAAGTGTGATCTTTATTCGGTTTCGGTATTGGGATTACGACTGAGGCTTTCCAGCAGGTTGGGAAATGTGAAAGTTTGATCATGGCATTAATTATGTAAGTTACTTGGACAATTGCTTTCTTTGGAAGGGTTTTTAGGCTTTTATTAGAAATTTGATCTGGGCCCGGGGCGCTTTTAGGTTTCAGTGTTTTAATGATTTGAGCGATTTCATTTGGTGTTGTTATAATTTTAGCAAGTGTGTGATGATTGGTGGTGTTTCGATATTGGGAGAGATAATTGTTCACAGATTGTGTGATTGCTTGTTGTTTTTCCAAATGATCATCTTCTATTTCATGCACATTGGCGAACACTGAAGCCAGAGCTTCCGTCTTTTCGCTGTCAGTTATGAAGGTGGTGTTATTGTGCGAAAGTGTTGGGATGGGTGAGTGCTTTTTCTTAAGACTTCTAGCTAATTTCCATAACGAGTCACCGGATGGAGTGAGTTTAGAAAGTTTGTCATTCCAAGTGTTGTTGCGATGTTCCTTAATCAAAAAGTTGATTTCTTTGACTGCGTTTTTAATTTGGGTTTTTGTGTAATCTGATGGTGTGCGTTGCCATGACTTTCGTAACCTATTTTTGTATTTTATTAACTGGATTATTCTATCCGGTAGATCGTCTTTGAACGGGTCTATGAGCTTCGCTTTTGAAAATTTTGATTGAGCTTTTTGTATGATTATGGTTAGTTTATTAGTTTCTTCATCGAGTTGTTCAGTGGTAGTAATATTGTTATTTATGGTTATTGTTTTATTGATAAAAGTGCGATACTCATTCCAGTTCGAATTTTTATATGAAATAATTTTAATTTTATTAGAGCTAACTTTTTGATTTAGTAGCTCAAAATGTATGGGGTTGTGGTCGGAATCTAGATCCGAGTTTGTGAGGGGAATTGTTACTTGGCAATTTTTGTTTATCGCCAGATCGATTGTGGTTGGGGTAGCCTGGTTGTTTGGGAAGTGCGTATGATTATCAGGATATAGAAGAGAGTTATTGGATGATTGGATGAACAGATCTAGGGTGGCGCCGTTTGTATTGTTAATGTGACAGTTCCAGTTTACATTCCGGGCATTGAAATCACCAGCGATAAGCACCTTGCGAGCCACATTTGTGAGTTTTTGGAGGTCAATTATAGAAAATTTGTTAACGGGTCGATTGTAGATTCCGATGATATGCGTACCATCCGCGAGTTTGATTACCAAGTTTTCAATTGTCACCAGTATGGAGGGGAGTGCCACAAACGGAATATTAAGTTTGATCAAAGCGATTAGGCCACCAGAATTTAATAGTTGACTGTCTTTTCGTATGCAAGTATACCCTTTGATTTTAAATTTTGTATTAGGGGTAAGTTTCGTTTCACATATAAGCAGGATGTCGACATCATAATGTGTTAGATATTGGATGAGTACAGGTGTTCTGTTTTTGATACCATTGCAATTCCAGGCGTGTATATTTAGGTTTTTATATTCCATAATTAGGAAGGTCCATAATAAAATTTGACATTATTGCGAATTTGTCAGAAGCATCACAGTTTGTCAGGTTGTTAGTGAGATCTTTGATTGCACTCAAGAAAGCTGGCAAATTAATTAAAGAATTAAGTTTTTGCATTTCGGATGAAAGCTCGCGAAATAAATTAAAGTCTGGGAATGAGGGATTTGTATTTTTATTCAAAAGGGGAGGTTTATCTGCAGTACCTGATGTTGTTGCTCGATGTGCTACTGATGGTGGAGGCGCCATCAAGTGTGTGGAAATCTGGTGGGGTTGACTAGCAGTCATCTGTTTCCAGGGGTTACTGATTGGTGCAGGGTTGAACGTTCTTCGGCTGCTCATTGGTGGTTGATCGTTCAGTGTTTGCGGTTTTGCCCTTCGAATTATGGCGCGATAAACTGGACAGGCCGTACTGTTGGCGGGATGGTCGTTGTCGCAATTGGCACATTTAGCGGGTGTGTCAGTTGATTTCTTACACAGATTCGTAGGGTGTGAATCTGCACATTTCAGACAACGGAAATCGGCCCTGCAGTTTGCAGTTGCGTGCCCCCATTCCTGGCAGCGGTGGCATTGTATTAGCAGCTTATTATTGTAGTAACGACTCCAGGATATTGTCGTGTGAAGAAGATCGTTTATGCGACTGTCGAGTTGCTTAATTGTAATTTGATTACCGGTAATGATTAAGTACTTTGGCCGTTTCGTGTTTCTCATTCGGTAAGTTTTCGTTACTGGTAATTTGTGGATTGTGCGGAGCTCTTCTTCCACTTCTTCCGGCTCGGGTGCCTGATCAAGCCCAGTGATGACGAACGAATGGGTTCTTTCAGATGGAGTACTGTAGGTGTGACAATTGATTTTATTGGCTTCAAGTGCATTGAAAACTGCTTTCCAGGAGTCAATAGTTGGCATTTGAATTGTTGTATTGGATGCGGTGTGTTTTATGATGAATTTTTGATCTTGCGAGTGGGTTTTAAGAAATTTCATGAATTCTTGGATGTTGCTAGGTTTCCCATGTACGACTATTTGTGGGATTTTAGGTTTTGAGCTTTGAATTTTGTTGGCGTTATTTGTTTGTGGTGATTTGTACGATTGGCGAGAAAAGAGATGCGATGTTTTGTTTATATTTATGTTTTGGTTTTGCGCACCTGTTTTTGCAGCGTTCAGCGATAGCGGTGTGTCCTTATCTTCGAATTCGTCTTCCAAGTTGGAAAGAACGGAAAAGCGATTTTGTACCGTGAGGTTGAGATTCGCCTTTTTGGTTCGATCATCATTTTCGTCTCCGCTTGAAGGAGACCGAAATTTTCGTTTTGGTCTGTCGACCGTGAATGATAAGGATCCATCCGAATTTTGATTTTGCTGAGACATCTCGGTGTTGGTGAATTGGGTTTTGGAGAAAACAACCCTCCCAGGAAACCTGGAGAGGGTTAGAGTACCCAAACTATCACTGATGTGATTATATTATCACTTAGTTTATTGTTTAAAATTTTTATTTAACTTTTCTTCTACTACTTAATACTTTCGTATTGTTGGTGAGTCTAGAGCTCGCTTCCGCACGAGCGCGCGTATCGAGAGCAGGTAGCGGAATGAGCTTCAGTGATCGGACGAGAACTGGCGTATTCAGCGTGGTATGGCCGTTGCCTGCAGGAATCTCCGTATCAAAAATTACAAAATTTCACATTTCTTTAAAAAAAAAAAACAAAACAAATAGGCAACGACACGCGGTGTTCCCAAGCGGTCACCCATCCAAGTACTAACCGCGCCCGATGCTGCTTAGCTTCAGTGATCGGACGAGAACTTACTTACAAAACTTACAAAATTTATTGGTCCATTATTGATAATATTTACATGTCACAAAGTTTGCAGTATATTACATAATAATCAACAATTATAAATATAATATACATGCATATCACATTTTACACACAGATCGTTTTCTATTAGTTCCTACACGCGAGTGTTTACCTAAAGATTATAATATTTTATGAGCATTATTGCACATCATATGTGTTAGTTATTAAATCTATTGATCGCTTTATGTTTATATTAGTTTTGTCTAAGATTATTACAGGAAAATTTAGAATAAAAACCTGTTCTACTAATTTGTACTACAATCAGTGTGTTATTTCCTAATCGGAAGCAGAATCCTCGTAAAAATGGAGATGTTCATAGGTAAGTTTATGTTTATTTATCCTTTTTCTAATCGATATTACATTTTTCGTGAGTTTGTTATGTTTCAGTTGGGTTAAATAGAAATGAGTGGAAGTTCTGTCAATGAACTCTCTGATAGTTTCCATATCTGCTACCTCATGAAGTGTTACAATTGGGGTGAATCTGTCCAGCTTGGTGATGAGTCTGATGCATTTGTTTTGAAATACCTGTAGAGGTCTTATTTTATTTTTAGATACACATCCCCAAACTGGAGCAGCATATGTTATTATAGGTCGCAGTGCCGCCGTATACAACAATTTTTTATTTTTCTCAGTGAGTCCCTGGTTTATGAAGAGTGGGTAGAGGCTTCTCTGTCTGGACGAGAACTGGCGTATTCAGCGTGGTATGGCCGTTGCCTGCAGGAATGTATGTATCAAAAATTACAAAATTTCACATTTCTTTAAAAAAAAAAAAAAAACAAAAAGGCAACGACACGCGGTGTTCCCAAGCGGTCACCCATCCAAGTACTAACCGCGCCCGATGCTGCTTAGCTTCAGTGATCGGACGAGAACTGGCGTATTCAGCGTGGTATGGCCGTTGCCTGCAGGAATCTCCTTATCAAAAATTACGAAATTTCACATTCCTTTAAAAAAAAAAAAAAAACAAAAAGGCAACGACACGCGGTGTTCCCAAGCGGTCACCCATCCAAGTACTAACCGCGCCCGATGCTGCTTAGCTTCAGTGATCGGACGAGAACTGGCGTATTCAGCGTGGTATGGCCGTTGCCTGCAGGAATCTCCTTATCAAAAATTACAAAATTTCACATTTCTTTAAAAAAAAAAAAAAAACAAAAAGGCAACGACACGCGGTGTTCCCAAGCGGTCACCCATCCAAGTACTAACCGCGCCCGATGCTGCTTAGCTTCAGTAATCGGACGAGAACTGGCGTATTCAGCGTGGTATGGCCGTTGCCTGCAGGAATCTCCGTATCAAAAATTACAAAATTTCACATTCCTTTAAAAAAAAAACAAAACAAAAAGGCAACGACACGCGGTGTTCCCAAGCGGTCACCCATCCAAGTACTAAACGCGCCCGATGCTGCTTAGCTTCAGTGATCGGACGAGAACTGGCGTATTCAGCGTGGTATGGCCGTTGCCTGCAGGAATTTTCCGTATCAAAAATTACAAAATTTTACATTTCTTAAAAAAAAAAAACAAAACAAAAAGGCAACGACACGCGGTGTTCCCAAGCGGTCACCCATCCAAGTACTAACCGCGCCCGATGCTGCTTAGCTTCAGTGATCGGACGAGAACTGGCGTATTCAGCGTGGTATGGCCGTGGCCTGCAGGAATCTCCTTATCAAAAATTACAAAATTTCACATTCCTTTAAAAAAAAAACAAAACAAAAAGGCAACGACACGCGGTGTTCCCAAGCGGTCACCCATCCAAGTACTAAACGCGCCCGATGCTGCTTAGCTTCAGTGATCGGACGAGAACTGGCGTATTCAGCGTTGTATGGCCGTTGCCTGCAGGAATCTCCTTTTCAAAAATTACAAAATTTCACATTCCTTTTTAAAAAAAAAACAAAACAAAAAGGCAACGACACGCGGTGTTCCCAAGCGGTCACCCATCCAAGTACTAACCGCGCCCGATGCTGCTTAGCTTCAGTGATCGGACGAGAACTGGCGTATTCAGCGTGGTATGGCCGTTGCCTGCAGGAATTTTCCGTATCAAAAATTACAAAATTTCACATTCCTTTTAAAAAAAAAAAACAAAACAAAAAGGCAACGACATGCGGTGTTCCCAAGCGGTCACCCATCCAAGTACTAACCGCGCCCGATGCTGCTTAGCTTCAGTGATCGGACGAGAACTGGCGTATTCAGCGTGGTATGGCCGTTGCCTGCAGGAATCTCCTTATCAAAAATTACAAAATTTCACATTCCTTTAAAAAAAAAAAACAAAACAAAAAGGCAACGACACGCGGTGTTCCCAAGCGGTCACCCATCCAAGTACTAACCGCGCCCGATGCTGCTTAGCTTCAGTGATCGGACGAGAACTATCGTATTCAGCGTGGTATGGCCGTTGCCTGCAGGAATGTATGTATCAAAAATTACAAAATTTCACATTTCTTTAAAAAAAAAAAAAAACAAAAAGGCAACGACACGCGGTGTTCCCAAGCGGTCACCCATCCAAGTACTAACCGCGCCCGATGCTGCTCAGCTTCAGTGATCGGACGAGAACTGGCGTATTCAGCGTGGTATGGCCGTTGCCTGCAGGAATTTTCCGTATCAAAAATTACAAAATTTTACATTTCTTAAAAAAAAAAAACAAAACAAAAAGGCAACGACACGCGGTGTTCCCAAGCGGTCACCCATCCAAGTACTAACCGCGCCCGATGCTGCTTAGCTTCAGTGATCGGACGAGAACTGGCGTATTCAGCGTGGTATGGCCGTTGCCTGCAGGAATCTCCTTATCAAAAATTACAAAATTTCACATTCCTTTAAAAAAAAAAACAAAACAAAAAGGCAACGACACGCGGTGTTCCCAAGCGGTCACCCATCCAAGTACTAACCGCGCCCGATGCTGCTTAGCTTCAGTGATCGGACGAGAACTGGCGTATTCAGCGTGGTATGGCTGTTGCCTGCAGGAATTTTCCGTATCAAAAATTACAAAATTTCACATTTCTTTAAAAAAAAAAAAACAAAAAGGCAACGACACGCGGTGTTCCCAAGCGGTCACCCATCCAAGTACTAACCGCGCCCGATGCTGCTTAGCTTCAGTGATCGGACGAGAACTTACTTACTTACAAGTTTATTAATCTTTCAATTATATTTACATGGCAGAGTTTTGAGAAGATTACATAATTGTCAATATTTGAAAATCATATAATTAAACAAAACATATCACATTTTACAATCACAAACTTATCTACTAGTTCCTACATAAATGTTTACCTAGAGCTTTTAATTATTTTTGATTTGATCATCACAGCAAGTTTCATATAAATAATTCAATCGTTTAACATTTTACAATAATTATGAATGTATAATATCACAGGAAAATTAACATTAAAAACCTGTTTTACTAATTGGTACCATAGTCTAGTGGCTTATTTCCTCATCGGAAGCAGAATCGTGATAAAAGTGTAGATGTTCATATGTGAGTTTATGTTTATTAATCTTTTTCCTGATAGAAATTACATTTTTCGTTAATTTGTTATGTCTTAGTTGTGTCATGTAAAACTTGACTGAGATTCTATTAATAAATTCTCTAATTGTTTCCATTTCAGCAACTTCGTGAAGTGTCTGAATTGGGGTAAATCTGTCCAGCCTGGTGATGAACCGTAAACATTTATTTTGAAAGACTTGGAGTGGTCTGATTTTATTTTTTGATACACATCCCCAAGCTGGTGCAGCGTAAGTAATAATAGGTCGCAATGCGGCCGTGTATAACAACTTTTTATTCTTTTCAGATAACTTGTCGCTTATGAAGAGTGGATAGAGACTTCTCATTGCGGCATAGGCTTTTCCCAATACTTGGCGAATGTGTGAATGAAATGTAAGTCTGGTATCAAGAGTGACTCCCAAGTATTTTACCTGATCGGTGGGAGCTATTTTGTTATTTTCTACGTTTAGCTGATTAAAAATTTTTATATTCACATACTTTCTATGAAATATGATATTTTGAGTTTTGGCACTGTTGATTTTGATTTTCCATCGATTAAAGTATTTCATGAGCAAGTCTAAGTGTATTTGTATTTGTTTATTAGCGATTATTGCACCGAAAGAGGTTTTGTAGATGGCAGTGTCATCCGCAAATAATGCAGTTTGTGTCTTTGGAAACTGCGGCACGTCATTAATGAAATAGATAAAGAGCTTGGGTCCAAGGACGGATCCCTGGGGAACACCCGCATTAACAATTCTAGTGTTTGACAGAGTGTCATCTACTTTGACATTAAAAGTTCTATTGGTAAGGTACGAATAAAGTAGTCTGACAAGTTTTGCGTCGAATTTGTATGCTATAAGCTTGTGGATCAGCCCTGGGACCCAAACCCTGTCGAATGCTTTTTCAATGTCGAGGAGAGCCATTGCGGTGCAGTATCGTCTATTATAACCCTGAACAATATCATGTACAATTCTCACCACCTGTTGAGTTGTATTGTGTTTACTTCTGAAACCGAATTGACAGTCTATTAGCAATTTGTTATTTTTCTCAAATTCATCCAAAAAGCCGGCTATTATTTTCTCTGTCAATTTTGATAATGTATTGAGAAGACTGATTGGTCGGTAACTGGTTGGGTGCTGATGATTTTTGTGAGGTTTCAGAATCGGAATAATCGTTGCACTTTTCCAAACTGTCGGAAAGTATCCTAGCTGAATTATTGAGTTTATTATGTAGGTCAGTTGCACAGTTGCTTTTCGGGATAAATTTTTCAGAACTTTGTTGTGTATCCGGTCTGGACCAGGTGCTGTGTTATTAGAGAGGTTTTTTATATTGCTCGTAACTGTCGAAGGCGATATTAAGAACTTGGCAGATTTTGTGCGTGTATTAGAAGGAGTATTAATAAAATCTGTAACCGACTGAATTATATTTAATTGATCCTGAGTGTGATTATCATCTAGATTGTGTATTTCCTCAAAAGTGGTAGCTAATAGGTTGGCTTTGTCATAATCGGTGAATTTGATTTCGTTTGTATTATTATCAGAAAGAGCAGGAATTGGTGTGAATTTTTTCTTCAAAGCTTTGACAGTCTTCCAGAAATTTTGATCTCCCGGTTTGAGATTCTGTAATTTGTCACCCCAAAATTTATTTTTATGAATGCCAATTTCTAAGTTAATTTGTCTACTCATTTCCTTCACTTGTTGCACAAGTTGTTGGTCGCCAGTTCTTTGCTGTCTTTTGCGTAATTTATTCTTATTATTAATTAGTCGTTTAATTGTATCAGGAATATCATCTTTGGACAAGTTTATTATTTTTAATTTTGTATACTTGTCTACTGTTTTATTGAGTACTTTTGTAAACTTTTCGATTTCATCATCAACCTCTTGAGGAGTATTTAAACTATTGTTAATTTTAATTTTGTCGTCTAGACTAACTCTGAATTTTTTCCAGTTTGTATGTTTGTATGATCTGATTTTTATGTATTTATTAATTTGATTAAAATTTGTACCAATTTCAAATAAGATGGGATTATGGTCTGATTCCAGTTCCGACAAAGACACGGGAATGCTAACGTTTTCTACTTTTTTGTTAATTATAATGTCAATTGTTGATGGCGCCATATTATTAGTAGGAAAGTGAGTGTGTTCATCGGGATACAACACCGCAACACTCTCTCCTCGACTGACCCGCTCCAGGACCGTGCCATTGTGATTGTTGGTACCGCAGTTCCAAATTCTATGCCTCGCGTTGAAGTCTCCCACGATCAGGACCTTCCTATCCACACTGAGAAGCCTCCGGATCTCATCCTCGTTGAAATGGTTCGATGGTCGGTTGTACACGGCCACAATGCTGATGTTTTCTGAAATTTTTAGAATTAGATGTTGCAATCTATTATTTGGTAATGATGGAGTGTTATTATATGGGATGTTATTTTTTATCACTGCAGCTATGCCGCCAATTCGTGGAGTTGGGCCATCTTGTCTAATTATATTGTACCCCTTGAATTGCAAGCGATCATTTGGTTTGAGTTTTGTTTCGTTTAAAAATAGGATGTCAATTTTATTAGTCTTTAAAAAATGAATTGTTTGAGGAACTTTGTTTTTGATATAATTTGCGTTCCAAGAGGCCACTCGGAGTTTATAATTCATAATTTTCTATGTTAGTCAAGAAAGATTGTAATGTTAGAAATTTATCTTGAGTATTTTCGCATTGTTCTAATTGATTGTTGAGATGAGTTAAAGCAATAATAAAATTTTTCATATTAATAAGATCGTTCAGTCTTTTGAATTCTGTACTCAGCTTTTTAAAATTCTGGATGTCCATGTCGAATTCTTTGGGAGCCTCTTCTCTTTCCGGATGTGGCTTTTTCCATGGGTTCTCCTTCGAAGCTGGCGGGAACGACCGAGGAGGCGGTGGCTTACTCGTTGTCGGTTTCGACGGTTTTTCGCTTGGTCGAGCATCACGTGTCATCTTATCTGGGAGTTGTTGTTCTTCGTATTTTTTGAGGCGATACAGGTACACAGGACAATCTGTGCTGTTCGCTGGATGAGGTCCTTCACAGTTTGCACATTTTGCGGGATGGGAATTTTCTTTCGTGCATGCATTCGTTTGGTGATTTCCTGCGCATTTCAGGCATTTCGGTTTTGCAGAGCAATATTTTCTGGAGTGATTCCACTGTTGACAGTTATAACATTGGGTTAGTTTTTTGTTATTATATCTTCGCTCGAATCTGACAAATATATTTAGAATAGTTTTTACTTCTGTGTTCAACTTTTTCAATGTTACGCTTTGGTCGGTTACGATTAGATACTTCGGTCTGTACGTGTTCTTCATAAGGGCACACTCGATAACTTTCGTGTTGTGGAATTCCGCGAAATAGCTGATGACATCTTGTGGCTCTGGCTTTTGGTCCAATCCTATTATTACGAAAGCATGTGTTTTTTCGGATTTCGTGGCGTAGGTGTGAAATTCAGCATTCGCGTGTTGAAATGCTTCGACAAGCTTCTCTTGATCACAAACATTTTCCGGGTAGATTATAGTCTTGTACAGTGTGTACTTAATTTTAGTTTTAGGGGCACGTTTTTCAATGAAGACTTTCAGGGCATTAAAGTTATCTGGTTTACCGTGAATGACGATCGAAGGTGGCTTTGTTGATGTCTTCTTTACGTGTGACGTTCCTTCTTTTTGCTGGACCCTAATCGCTGGTTTCTTTAGCTGAGTTGACGGCTTTGCGGCGTCCAAATTTTCAAGATTAGCTACATCGCTAGGGAAATCTTCGTCATCGTCAGATTCACTGAGAATTTCGAACTTATTAGAGAGGTGGAGGGATTTTTCTTGGTTGAAGGCCTTTTTGGTCTTGTTCTGATCTGGACTCGTTCGCTTCCTTTTCACAGAGATTATCGTAAAATTTTCTTCGGAGTTCTCATCCATTATTTTTGGAAAAAATTAGGCCCCGCGGCCCAATTTGTGTCACCTTGTAGAAAATTTATTCCGAGCACTACTGGACCGAAACTTTGCTAATTATGGAATTTGATTATAATCAAATTCGCGGATGTCGTCTTCGTTGGTTACTAGCGCAGGAGAGTCGAGAGACGACCGTCCTCCTACAAGCACCGGACGAGAACTGGGACGAGAACTGGCGTATTCAGCGTGGTATGGCCGTTGCCTGCAGGAATGTATGTATCAAAAATTACAAAATTTCACATTTCTTAAGAAAAAAAAAACAATACAAAAAGGCAACGACACGCGGTGTTCCCAAGCGGTCACCCATCCAAGTACTAACCGCGCCCGATGCTGCTTAGCTTCAGTGATCGGACGAGAACTGGCGTATTCAGCGTTGTATGGCCGTTGCCTGCAGGAATCTCCTTTTCAAAAATTACAAAATTTCACATTCCTTTTTAAAAAAAAAACAAAACAAAAAGGCAACGACACGCGGTGTTCCCAAGCGGTCACCCATCCAAGTACTAACCGCGCCCGATGCTGCTTAGCTTCAGTGATCGGACGAGAACTGGCGTATTCAGCGTGGTATGGCCGTTGCCTGCAGGAATCTCCTTATCAAAAATTACAAAATTTCACATTCCTTTAAAAAAAAAACAAAACAAAAAGGCAACGACACGCGGTGTTCCCAAGCGGTCACCCATCCAAGTACTAAACGCGCCCGATGCTGCTTAGCTTCAGTGATCGGACGAGAACTGGCGTATTCAGCGTTGTATGGCCGTTGCCTGCAGGAATCTCCTTTTCAAAAATTACAAAATTTCACATTCCTTTTTAAAAAAAAAACAAAACAAAAAGGCAACGACACGCGGTGTTCCCAAGCGGTCACCCATCCAAGTACTAACCGCGCCCGATGCTGCTTAGCTTCAGTGATCGGACGAGAACTGGCGTATTCAGCGTGGTATGGCCGTTGCCTGCAGGAATTTTCCGTATCAAAAATTACAAAATTTCACATTTCTTTAAAAAAAAAAAAAAACAAAAAAGCAACTACACGCGGTGTTCCCAAGCGGTCACCCATCCAAGTACTAACCGCGCCCGATGCTGCTTAGCTTCAGTGATCGGACGAGAACTTACTTACTTACTTACAAGTTTATTAATCTTTCAATTATATTTACATGGCAGAGTTTTGAGAAGATTACATAATTGTCAATATTTGAAAATCATATAATTAAACAAAACATATCACATTTTACAATCACAAACTTATCTACTAGTTCCTACATAAATGTTTACCTAGAGCTTTTAATTATTTTTGATTTGATCATCACAGCAAGTTTCATATAAATAATTCAATCGTTTAACATTTTACAATAATTATGAATGTATAATATCACAGGAAAATTAACATTAAAAACCTGTTTTACTAATTGGTACCATAGTCTAGTGGCTTATTTCCTCATCGGAAGCAGAATCGTGATAAAAGTGTAGATGTTCATATGTGAGTTTATGTTTATTAATCTTTTTCCTGATAGAAATTACATTTTTCGTTAATTTGTTATGTCTTAGTTGTGTCATGTAAAACTTGACTGAGATTCTATTAATAAATTCTCTAATTGTTTCCATTTCAGCAACTTCGTGAAGTGTCTGAATTGGGGTAAATCTGTCCAGCCTGGTGATGAACCGTAAACATTTATTTTGAAAGACTTGGAGTGGCCTGATTTTATTTTTTGATACACATCCCCAAGCTGGTGCAGCGTAAGTAATAATAGGTCGCAATGCGGCCGTGTATAACAACTTTTTATTCTTTTCAGATAACTTGTCGCTTATGAAGAGTGGATAGAGACTTCTCATTGCGGCATAGGCTTTTCCCAATACTTGGCGAATGTGTGAATGAAATGTAAGTCTGGTATCAAGAGTGACTCCCAAGTATTTTACCTGATCGGTGGGAGCTATTTTGTTATTTTCTACGTTTAGCTGATTAAAAATTTTTATATTCACATACTTTCTATGAAATATGATATTTTGAGTTTTGGCACTGTTGATTTTGATTTTCCATCGATTAAAGTATTTCATGAGCAAGTCTAAGTGTATTTGTATTTGTTTATTAGCGATTATTGCACCGAAAGAGGTTTTGTAGATGGCAGTGTCATCCGCAAATAATGCAGTTTGTGTCTTTGGAAACTGCGGCACGTCATTAATGAAATAGATAAAGAGCTTGGGTCCAAGGACGGATCCCTGGGGAACACCCGCATTAACAATTCTAGTGTTTGACAGAGTGTCATCTACTTTGACATTAAAAGTTCTATTGGTAAGGTACGAATAAAGTAGTCTGACAAGTTTTGCGTCGAATTTGTATGCTATAAGCTTGTGGATCAGCCCTGGGACCCAAACCCTGTCGAATGCTTTTTCAATGTCGAGGAGAGCCATTGCGGTGCAGTATCGTCTATTATAACCCTGAACAATATCATGTACAATTCTCACCACCTGTTGAGTTGTATTGTGTTTACTTCTGAAACCGAATTGACAGTCTATTAGCAATTTGTTATTTTTCTCAAATTCATCCAAAAAGCCGGCTATTATTTTCTCTGTCAATTTTGATAATGTATTGAGAAGACTGATTGGTCGGTAACTGGTTGGGTGCTGATGATTTTTGTGAGGTTTCAGAATCGGAATAATCGTTGCACTTTTCCAAACTGTCGGAAAGTATCCTAGCTGAATTATTGAGTTTATTATGTAGGTCAGTTGCACAGTTGCTTTTCGGGATAAATTTTTCAGAACTTTGTTGTGTATCCGGTCTGGACCAGGTGCTGTGTTATTAGAGAGGTTTTTTATATTGCTCGTAACTGTCGAAGGCGATATTAAGAACTTGGCAGATTTTGTGCGTGTATTAGAAGGAGTATTAATAAAATCTGTAACCGACTGAATTATATTTAATTGATCCTGAGTGTGATTATCATCTAGATTGTGTATTTCCTCAAAAGTGGTAGCTAATAGGTTGGCTTTGTCATAATCGGTGAATTTGATTTCGTTTGTATTATTATCAGAAAGAGCAGGAATTGGTGTGAATTTTTTCTTCAAAGCTTTGACAGTCTTCCAGAAATTTTGATCTCCCGGTTTGAGATTCTGTAATTTGTCACCCCAAAATTTATTTTTATGAATGCCAATTTCTAAGTTAATTTGTCTACTCATTTCCTTCACTTGTTGCACAAGTTGTTGGTCGCCAGTTCTTTGCTGTCTTTTGCGTAATTTATTCTTATTATTAATTAGTCGTTTAATTGTATCAGGAATATCATCTTTGGACAAGTTTATTATTTTTAATTTTGTATACTTGTCTACTGTTTTATTGAGTACTTTTGTAAACTTTTCGATTTCATCATCAACCTCTTGAGGAGTATTTAAACTATTGTTAATTTTAATTTTGTCGTCTAGACTAACTCTGAATTTTTTCCAGTTTGTATGTTTGTATGATCTGATTTTTATGTATTTATTAATTTGATTAAAATTTGTACCAATTTCAAATAAGATGGGATTATGGTCTGATTCCAGTTCCGACAAAGACACGGGAATGCTAACGTTTTCTACTTTTTTGTTAATTATAATGTCAATTGTTGATGGCGCCATATTATTAGTAGGAAAGTGAGTGTGTTCATCGGGATACAACACCGCAACACTCTCTCCTCGACTGACCCGCTCCAGGACCGTGCCATTGTGATTGTTGGTACCGCAGTTCCAAATTCTATGCCTCGCGTTGAAGTCTCCCACGATCAGGACCTTCCTATCCACACTGAGAAGCCTCCGGATCTCATCCTCGTTGAAATGGTTCGATGGTCGGTTGTACACGGCCACAATGCTGATGTTTTCTGAAATTTTTAGAATTAGATGTTGCAATCTATTATTTGGTAATGATGGAGTGTTATTATATGGGATGTTATTTTTTATCACTGCAGCTATGCCGCCAATTCGTGGAGTTGGGCCATCTTGTCTAATTATATTGTACCCCTTGAATTGCAAGCGATCATTTGGTTTGAGTTTTGTTTCGTTTAAAAATAGGATGTCAATTTTATTAGTCTTTAAAAAATGAATTGTTTGAGGAACTTTGTTTTTGATATAATTTGCGTTCCAAGAGGCCACTCGGAGTTTATAATTCATAATTTTCTATGTTAGTCAAGAAAGATTGTAATGTTAGAAATTTATCTTGAGTATTTTCGCATTGTTCTAATTGATTGTTGAGATGAGTTAAAGCAATAATAAAATTTTTCATATTAATAAGATCGTTCAGTCTTTTGAATTCTGTACTCAGCTTTTTAAAATTCTGGATGTCCATGTCGAATTCTTTGGGAGCCTCTTCTCTTTCCGGATGTGGCTTTTTCCATGGGTTCTCCTTCGAAGCTGGCGGGAACGACCGAGGAGGCGGTGGCTTACTCGTTGTCGGTTTCGACGGTTTTTCGCTTGGTCGAGCATCACGTGTCATCTTATCTGGGAGTTGTTGTTCTTCGTATTTTTTGAGGCGATACAGGTACACAGGACAATCTGTGCTGTTCGCTGGATGAGGTCCTTCACAGTTTGCACATTTTGCGGGATGGGAATTTTCTTTCGTGCATGCATTCGTTTGGTGATTTCCTGCGCATTTCAGGCATTTCGGTTTTGCAGAGCAATATTTTCTGGAGTGATTCCACTGTTGACAGTTATAACATTGGGTTAGTTTTTTGTTATTATATCTTCGCTCGAATCTGACAAATATATTTAGAATAGTTTTTACTTCTGTGTTCAACTTTTTCAATGTTACGCTTTGGTCGGTTACGATTAGATACTTCGGTCTGTACGTGTTCTTCATAAGGGCACACTCGATAACTTTCGTGTTGTGGAATTCCGCGAAATAGCTGATGACATCTTGTGGCTCTGGCTTTTGGTCCAATCCTATTATTACGAAAGCATGTGTTTTTTCGGATTTCGTGGCGTAGGTGTGAAATTCAGCATTCGCGTGTTGAAATGCTTCGACAAGCTTCTCTTGATCACAAACATTTTCCGGGTAGATTATAGTCTTGTACAGTGTGTACTTAATTTTAGTTTTAGGGGCACGTTTTTCAATGAAGACTTTCAGGGCATTAAAGTTATCTGGTTTACCGTGAATGACGATCGAAGGTGGCTTTGTTGATGTCTTCTTTACGTGTGACGTTCCTTCTTTTTGCTGGACCCTAATCGCTGGTTTCTTTAGCTGAGTTGACGGCTTTGCGGCGTCCAAATTTTCAAGATTAGCTACATCGCTAGGGAAATCTTCGTCATCGTCAGATTCACTGAGAATTTCGAACTTATTAGAGAGGTGGAGGGATTTTTCTTGGTTGAAGGCCTTTTTGGTCTTGTTCTGATCTGGACTCGTTCGCTTCCTTTTCACAGAGATTATCGTAAAATTTTCTTCGGAGTTCTCATCCATTATTTTTGGAAAAAATTAGGCCCCGCGGCCCAATTTGTGTCACCTTGTAGAAAATTTATTCCGAGCACTACTGGACCGAAACTTTGCTAATTATGGAATTTGATTATAATCAAATTCGCGGATGTCGTCTTCGTTGGTTACTAGCGCAGGAGAGTCGAGAGACGACCGTCCTCCTACAAGCACCGGACGAGAACTGGGACGAGAACTGGCGTATTCAGCGTGGTATGGCCGTTGCCTGCAGGAATGTATGTATCAAAAATTACAAAATTTCACATTTCTTAAGAAAAAAAAAACAATACAAAAAGGCAACGACACGCGGTGTTCCCAAGCGGTCACCCATCCAAGTACTAACCGCGCCCGATGCTGCTTAGCTTCAGTGATCGGACGAGAACTGGCGTATTCAGCGTGGTATGGCCGTGGCCTGCAGGAATCTCCTTATCAAAAATTACAAAATTTCACATTCCTTTAAAAAAAAAACAAAACAAAAAGGCAACGACACGCGGTGTTCCCAAGCGGTCACCCATCCAAGTACTAAACGCGCCCGATGCTGCTTAGCTTCAGTGATCGGACGAGAACTGGCGTATTCAGCGTTGTATGGCCGTTGCCTGCAGAAATCTCCTTTTCAAAAATTACAAAATTTCACATTCCTTTTTAAAAAAAAAACAAAACAAAAAGGCAACGACACGCGGTGTTCCCAAGCGGTCACCCATCCAAGTACTAACCGCGCCCGATGCTGCTTAGCTTCAGTGATCGGACGAGAACTTACTTACTTACTTACAAGTTTATTAATCTTTCAATTATATTTACATGGCAGAGTTTTGAGAAGATTACATAATTGTCAATATTTGAAAATCATATAATTAAACAAAACATATCACATTTTACAATCACAAACTTATCTACTAGTTCCTACATAAATGTTTACCTAGAGCTTTTAATTATTTTTGATTTGATCATCACAGCAAGTTTCATATAAATAATTCAATCGTTTAACATTTTACAATAATTATGAATGTATAATATCACAGGAAAATTAACATTGAAAACCTGTTTTACTAATTGGTACCATAGTCTAGTGGCTTATTTCCTCATCGGAAGCAGAATCGTGATAAAAGTGTAGATGTTCATATGTGAGTTTATGTTTATTAATCTTTTTCCTGATAGAAATTACATTTTTCGTTAATTTGTTATGTCTTAGTTGTGTCATGTAAAACTTGACTGAGATTCTATTAATAAATTCTCTAATTGTTTCCATTTCAGCAACTTCGTGAAGTGTCTGAATTGGGGTAAATCTGTCCAGCCTGGTGATGAACCGTAAACATTTATTTTGAAAGACTTGGAGTGGTCTGATTTTATTTTTTGATACACATCCCCAAGCTGGTGCAGCGTAAGTAATAATAGGTCGCAATGCGGCCGTGTATAACAACTTTTTATTCTTTTCAGATAACTTGTCGCTTATGAAGAGTGGATAGAGACTTCTCATTGCGGCATAGGCTTTTCCCAATACTTGGCGAATGTGTGAATGAAATGTAAGTCTGGTATCAAGAGTGACTCCCAAGTATTTTACCTGATCGGTGGGAGCTATTTTGTTATTTTCTACGTTTAGCTGATTAAAAATTTTTATATTCACATACTTTCTATGAAATATGATATTTTGAGTTTTGGCACTGTTGATTTTGATTTTCCATCGATTAAAGTATTTCATGAGCAAGTCTAAGTGTATTTGTATTTGTTTATTAGCGATTATTGCACCGAAAGAGGTTTTGTAGATGGCAGTGTCATCCGCAAATAATGCAGTTTGTGTCTTTGGAAACTGCGGCACGTCATTAATGAAATAGATAAAGAGCTTGGGTCCAAGGACGGATCCCTGGGGAACACCCGCATTAACAATTCTAGTGTTTGACAGAGTGTCATCTACTTTGACATTAAAAGTTCTATTGGTAAGGTACGAATAAAGTAGTCTGACAAGTTTTGCGTCGAATTTGTATGCTATAAGCTTGTGGATCAGCCCTGGGACCCAAACCCTGTCGAATGCTTTTTCAATGTCGAGGAGAGCCATTGCGGTGCAGTATCGTCTATTATAACCCTGAACAATATCATGTACAATTCTCACCACCTGTTGAGTTGTATTGTGTTTACTTCTGAAACCGAATTGACAGTCTATTAGCAATTTGTTATTTTTCTCAAATTCATCCAAAAAGCCGGCTATTATTTTCTCTGTCAATTTTGATAATGTATTGAGAAGACTGATTGGTCGGTAACTGGTTGGGTGCTGATGATTTTTGTGAGGTTTCAGAATCGGAATAATCGTTGCACTTTTCCAAACTGTCGGAAAGTATCCTAGCTGAATTATTGAGTTTATTATGTAGGTCAGTTGCACAGTTGCTTTTCGGGATAAATTTTTCAGAACTTTGTTGTGTATCCGGTCTGGACCAGGTGCTGTGTTATTAGAGAGGTTTTTTATATTGCTCGTAACTGTCGAAGGCGATATTAAGAACTTGGCAGATTTTGTGCGTGTATTAGAAGGAGTATTAATAAAATCTGTAACCGACTGAATTATATTTAATTGATCCTGAGTGTGATTATCATCTAGATGGTGTATTTCCTCAAAAGTGGTAGCTAATAGGTTGGCTTTGTCATAATCGGTGAATTTGATTTCGTTTGTATTATTATCAGAAAGAGCAGGAATTGGTGTGAATTTTTTCTTCAAAGCTTTGACAGTCTTCCAGAAATTTTGATCTCCCGGTTTGAGATTCTGTAATTTGTCACCCCAAAATTTATTTTTATGAATGCCAATTTCTAAGTTAATTTGTCTACTCATTTCCTTCACTTGTTGCGCAAGTTGTTGGTCGCCAGTTCTTTGCTGTCTTTTGCGTAATTTATTCTTATTATTAATTAGTCGTTTAATTGTATCAGGAATATCATCTTTGGACAAGTTTATTATTTTTAATTTTGTATACTTGTCTACTGTTTTATTGAGTACTTTTGTAAACTTTTCGATTTCATCATCAACCTCTTGAGGAGTATTTAAACTATTGTTAATTTTAATTTTGTCGTCTAGACTAACTCTGAATTTTTTCCAGTTTGTATGTTTGTATGATCTGATTTTTATGTATTTATTAATTTGATTAAAATTTGTACCAATTTCAAATAAGATGGGATTATGGTCTGATTCCAGTTCCGACAAAGACACGGGAATGCTAACGTTTTCTACTTTTTTGTTAATTATAATGTCAATTGTTGATGGCGCCATATTATTAGTAGGAAAGTGAGTGTGTTCATCGGGATACAACACCGCAACACTCTCTCCTCGACTGACCCGCTCCAGGACCGTGCCATTGTGATTGTTGGTACCGCAGTTCCAAATTCTATGCCTCGCGTTGAAGTCTCCCACGATCAGGACCTTCCTATCCACACTGAGAAGCCTCCGGATCTCATCCTCGTTGAAATGGTTCGATGGTCGGTTGTACACGGCCACAATGCTGATGTTTTCTGAAATTTTTAGAATTAGATGTTGCAATCTATTATTTGGTAATGATGGAGTGTTATTATATGGGATGTTATTTTTTATCACTGCAGCTATGCCGCCAATTCGTGGAGTTGGGCCATCTTGTCTAATGATATTGTACCCCTTGAATTGCAAGCGATCATTTGGTTTGAGTTTTGTTTCGTTTAAAAATAGGATGTCAATTTTATTAGTCTTTAAAAAATGAATTGTTTGAGGAACTTTGTTTTTGATATAATTTGCGTTCCAAGAGGCCACTCGGAGTTTATAATTCATAATTTTCTATGTTAGTCAAGAAAGATTGTAATGTTAGAAATTTATCTTGAGTATTTTCGCATTGTTCTAATTGATTGTTGAGATGAGTTAAAGCAATAATAAAATTTTTCATATTAATAAGATCGTTCAGTCTTTTGAATTCTGTACTCAGCTTTTTAAAATTCTGGATGTCCATGTCGAATTCTTTGGGAGCCTCTTCTCTTTCCGGATGTGGCTTTTTCCATGGGTTCTCCTTCGAAGCTGGCGGGAACGACCGAGGAGGCGGTGGCTTACTCGTTGTCGGTTTCGACGGTTTTTCGCTTGGTCGAGCATCACGTGTCATCTTATCTGGGAGTTGTTGTTCTTCGTATTTTTTGAGGCGATACAGGTACACAGGACAATCTGTGCTGTTCGCTGGATGAGGTCCTTCACAGTTTGCACATTTTGCGGGATGGGAATTTTCTTTCGTGCATGCATTCGTTTGGTGATTTCCTGCGCATTTCAGGCATTTCGGTTTTGCAGAGCAATATTTTCTGGAGTGATTCCACTGTTGACAGTTATAACATTGGGTTAGTTTTTTGTTATTATATCTTCGCTCGAATCTGACAAATATATTTAGAATAGTTTTTACTTCTGTGTTCAACTTTTTCAATGTTACGCTTTGGTCGGTTACGATTAGATACTTCGGTCTGTACGTGTTCTTCATAAGGGCACACTCGATAACTTTCGTGTTGTGGAATTCCGCGAAATAGCTGATGACATCTTGTGGCTCTGGCTTTTGGTCCAATCCTATTATTACGAAAGCATGTGTTTTTTCGGATTTCGTGGCGTAGGTGTGAAATTCAGCATTCGCGTGTTGAAATGCTTCGACAAGCTTCTCTTGATCACAAACATTTTCCGGGTAGATTATAGTCTTGTACAGTGTGTACTTAATTTTAGTTTTAGGGGCACGTTTTTCAATGAAGACTTTCAGGGCATTAAAGTTATCTGGTTTACCGTGAATGACGATCGAAGGTGGCTTTGTTGATGTCTTCTTTACGTGTGACGTTCCTTCTTTTTGCTGGACCCTTATCGCTGGTTTCTTTAGCTGAGTTGACGGCTTTTCGGCGTCCAAATTTTCAAGATTAGCTACATCGCTAGGGAAATCTTCGTCATCGTCAGATTCACTGAGAATTTCGAACTTATTAGAGAGGTGGAGGGATTTTTCTTGGTTGAAGGCCTTTTTGGTCTTGTTCTGATCTGGACTCGTTCGCTTCCTTTTCACAGAGATTATCGTAAAATTTTCTTCGGAGTTCTCATCCATTATTTTTGGAAAAAATTAGGCCCCGCGGCCCAATTTGTGTCACCTTGTAGAAAATTTATTCCGAGCACTACTGGACCGAAACTTTGCTAATTATGGAATTTGATTATAACCAAATTCGCGGATGTCGTCTTCGTTGGTTACTAGCGCAGGAGAGTCGAGAGACGACCGTCCTCCTACAAGCACCGGACGAGAACTGAGGGACGAGAACTGGCGTATTCAGCGTGGTATGGCCGTTGCCTGCAGGAATCTCCGTATCAAAAATTACAAAATTTCACATTTCTTAAAAAAAAAACAAAACAAAAAGGCAACGACACGCGGTGTTCCCAAGCGGTCACCCATCCAAGTACTAAACGCGCCCGATGCTGCTTAGCTTCAGTGATCGGACGAGAACTGGCGTATTCAGCGTGGTATGGCCGTTGCCTGCAGGAATGTATGTATCAAAAATTACAAAATTTCACATTTCTTAAGAAAAAAAAAACAATACAAAAAGGCAACGACACGCGGTGTTCCCAAGCGGTCACCCATCCAAGTACTAACCGCGCCCGATGCTGCTTAGCTTCAGTGATCGGACGAGAACTGGCGTATTCAGCGTGGTATGGCCGTTGCCTGCAGGAATCTCCTTATCAAAAATTACAAAATTTCACATTCCTTTAAAAAAAAAACAAAACAAAAAGGCAACGACACGCGGTGTTCCCAAGCGGTCACCCATCCAAGTACTAAACGCGCCCGATGCTGCTTAGCTTCAGTGATCGGACGAGAACTGGCGTATTCAGCGTTGTATGGCCGTTGCCTGCAGGAATCTCCTTTTCAAAAATTACAAAATTTCACATTCCTTTTAAAAAAAAAAACAAAACAAAAAGGCAACGACACGCGGTGTTCCCAAGCGGTCACCCATCCAAGTACTAACCGCGCCCGATGCTGCTTAGCTTCAGTGATCGGACGAGAACTGGCGTATTCAGCGTGGTATGGCCGTTGCCTGCAGGAATTTTCCGTATCAAAAATTACAAAATTTCACATTCCTTTTAAAAAAAAAAAACAAAACAAAAAGGCAACGACACGCGGTGTTCCCAAGCGGTCACCCATCCAAGTATTAACCGCGCCCGATGCTGCTTAGCTTCAGTGATCGGACGAGAACTGGCGTATTCAGCGTGGTATGGCCGTTGCCTGCAGGAATCTCCTTATCAAAAATTACAAAATTTCACATTCCTTTAAAAAAAAAAACAAAACAAAAAGGCAACGACACGCGGTGTTCCCAAGCGGTCACCCATCCAAGTACTAACCGCGCCCGATGCTGCTTAGCTTCAGTGATCGGACGAGAACTATCGTATTCAGCGTGGTATGGCCGTTGCCTGCAGGAATGTATGTATCAAAAATTACAAAATTTCACATTTCTTTAAAAAAAAAAAAAAAACAAAAAGGCAACGACACGCGGTGTTCCCAAGCGGTCACCCATCCAAGTACTAACCGCGCCCGATGCTGCTCAGCTTCAGTGATCGGACGAGAACTGGCGTATTCAGCGTGGTATGGCCGTTGCCTGCAGGAATTTTCCGTATCAAAAATTACAAAATTTTACATTTCTTAAAAAAAAAAAAAAAACAAAAAGGCAACGACACGCGGTGTTCCCAAGCGGTCACCCATCCAAGTACTAACCGCGCCCGATGCTGCTTAGCTTCAGTGATCGGACGAGAATCGGCGTATTCAGCGTGGTATGGCCGTTGCCTGCAGGAATCTCCTTATCAAAAATTACAAAATTTCACATTCCTTTTTAAAAAAAAAACAAAACAAAAAGGCAACGACACGCGGTGTTCCCAAGCGGTCACCCATCCAAGTACTAACCGCGCCCGATGCTGCTTAGCTTCAGTGATCGGACGAGAACTGGCGTATTCAGCGTGGTATGGCCGTTGCCTGCAGGAATCTCCTTATCAAAAATTACAAAATTTCTAATTCCTTTAAAAAAAAAACAAAACAAAAAGGCAACGACACGCGGTGTTCCCAAGCGGTCACCCATCCAAGTACTAACCGCGCCCGATGCTGCTTAGCTTCAGTGATCGGACGAGAACTGGCGTATTCAGCGTGGTATGGCCGTTGCCTGCAGGAATCTCCTTATCAAAAATTACGAAATTTCACATTCCTTTAAAAAAAAAAAAAAAAACAAAAAGGCAACGACACGCGGTGTTCCCAAGCGGTCACCCATCCAAGTACTAACCGCGCCCGATGCTGCTTAGCTTCAGTGATCGGACGAGAACTGGCGTATTCAGCGTGGTATGGCCGTTGCCTGCAGGAATCTCCTTATCAAAAATTACAAAATTTCACATTCCTTTTAAAAAAAAAAACAAAACAAAAAGGCAACGACACGCGGTGTTCCCAAGCGGTCACCCATCCAAGTACTAACCGCGCCCGATGCTGCTTAGCTTCAGTGATCGGACGAGAACTGGCGTATTCAGCGTGGTATGGCCGTTGCCTGCAGGAATCTCCTTATCAAAAATTACGAAATTTCACATTCCTTTAAAAAAAAAAAAAAAAAACAAAAAGGCAACGACACGCGGTGTTCCCAAGCGGTCACCCATCCAAGTACTAACCGCGCCCGATGCTGCTTAGCTTCAGTGATCGGACGAGAACTGGCGTATTCAGCGTGGTATGGCCGTTGCCTGCAGGAATCTCCGTATCAAAAATTACAAAATTTCACATTCCTTTAAAAAAAAAAACAAAACAAAAAGGCAACGACACGCGGTGTTCCCAAGCGGTCACCCATCCAAGTACTAACCGCGCCCGATGCTGCTTAGCTTCAGTGATCGGACGAGAACTGGCGTATTCAGCGTGGTATGGCCGTTGCCTGCAGGAATCTCCTTATCAAAAATTACAAAATTTCACATTCCTTTAAAAAAAAAACAAAACAAAAAGGCAACGACACGCGGTGTTCCCAAGCGGTCACCCATCCAAGTACTAAACGCGCCCGATGCTGCTTAGCTTCAGTGATCGGACGAGAACTGGCGTATTCAGCGTTGTATGGCCGTTGCCTGCAGGAATCTCCTTTTCAAAAATTACAAAATTTCACATTCCTTTAAAAAAAAAAAACAAAACAAAAAGGCAACGACACGCGGTGTTCCCAAGCGGTCACCCATCCAAGTACTAACCGCGCCCGATGCTGCTTAGCTTCAGTGATCGGACGAGAACTGGCGTATTCAGCGTGGTATGGCCGTTGCCTGCAGGAATTTTCCGTATCAAAAATTACAAAATTTCACATTTCTTTAAAAAAAAAAAAAAACAAAAAAGCAACTACACGCGGTGTTCCCAAGCGGTCACCCATCCAAGTACTAACCGCGCCCGATGCTGCTTAGCTTCAGTGATCGAACGAGAACTGGCGTATTCAGCGTGGTATGGCCGTTGCCTGCAGGAATCTCCGTATCAAAAATTACAAAATTTCACATTCCTTTTAAAAAAAAAAAACAAAACAAAAAGGCAACGACACGCGGTGTTCCCAAGCGGTCACCCATCCAAGTATTAACCGCGCCCGATGCTGCTTAGCTTCAGTGATCGGACGAGAACTGGCGTATTCAGCGTGGTATGGCCGTTGCCTGCAGGAATCTCCTTATCAAAAATTACAAAATTTCACATTCCTTTAAAAAAAAAAACAAAACAAAAAGGCAACGACACGCGGTGTTCCCAAGCGGTCACCCATCCAAGTACTAACCGCGCCCGATGCTGCTTAGCTTCAGTGATCGGACGAGAACTATCGTATTCAGCGTGGTATGGCCGTTGCCTGCAGGAATGTATGTATCAAAAATTACAAAATTTCACATTTCTTTAAAAAAAAAAAAAAAACAAAAAGGCAACGACACGCGGTGTTCCCAAGCGGTCACCCATCCAAGTACTAACCGCGCCCGATGCTGCTCAGCTTCAGTGATCGGACGAGAACTGGCGTATTCAGCGTGGTATGGCCGTTGCCTGCAGGAATTTTCCGTATCAAAAATTACAAAATTTTACATTTCTTAAAAAAAAAAAACAAAACAAAAAGGCAACGACACGCGGTGTTCCCAAGCGGTCACCCATCCAAGTACTAACCGCGCCCGATGCTGCTTAGCTTCAGTGATCGGACGAGAATCGGCGTATTCAGCGTGGTATGGCCGTTGCCTGCAGGAATCTCCTTATCAAAAATTACAAAATTTCACATTCCTTTTTAAAAAAAAAACAAAACAAAAAGGCAACGACACGCGGTGTTCCCAAGCGGTCACCCATCCAAGTACTAACCGCGCCCGATGCTGCTTAGCTTCAGTGATCGGACGAGAACTGGCGTATTTAGCGTGGTATGGCCGTTGCCTGCAGGAATCTCCTTATCAAAAATTACAAAATTTCTAATGCCTTTAGAAAAAAAACAAAACAAAAAGGCAACGACACGCGGTGTTCCCAAGCGGTCACCCATCCAAGTACTAACCGCGCCCGATGCTGCTTAGCTTCAGTGATCGGACGAGAACTGGCGTATTCAGCGTGGTATGGCCGTTGCCTGCAGGAATCTCCTTATCAAAAATTACGAAATTTCACATTCCTTTAAAAAAAAAAAAAAAAACAAAAAGGCAACGACACGCGGTGTTCCCAAGCGGTCACCCATCCAAGTACTAACCGCGCCCGATGCTGCTTAGCTTCAGTGATCGGACGAGAACTGGCGTATTCAGCGTGGTATGGCCGTTGCCTGCAGGAATCTCCTTATCAAAAATTACAAAATTTCACATTCCTTTTAAAAAAAAAAACAAAACAAAAAGGCAACGACACGCGGTGTTCCCAAGCGGTCACCCATCCAAGTACTAACCGCGCCCGATGCTGCTTAGCTTCAGTGATCGGACGAGAACTGGCGTATTCAGCGTGGTATGGCCGTTGCCTGCAGGAATCTCCTTATCAAAAATTACGAAATTTCACATTCCTTTGAAAAAAAAAAAAAAACAAAAAGGCAACGACACGCGGTGTTCCCAAGCGGTCACCCATCCAAGTACTAACCGCGCCCGATGCTGCTTAGCTTCAGTGATCGGACGAGAACTTACTTACTTACTTACAAGTTTATTAATCTTTCAATTATATTTACATGGCAGAGTTTTGAGAAGATTACATAATTGTCAATATTTGAAAATCATATAATTAAACAAAACATATCACATTTTACAATCACAAACTTATCTACTAGTTCCTACATAAATGTTTACCTAGAGCTTTTAATTATTTTTGATTTGATCATCACAGCAAGTTTCATATAAATAATTCAATCGTTTAACATTTTACAATAATTATGAATGTATAATATCACAGGAAAATTAACATTAAAAACCTGTTTTACTAATTGGTACCATAGTCTAGTGGCTTATTTCCTCATCGGAAGCAGAATCGTGATAAAAGTGTAGATGTTCATATGTGAGTTTATGTTTATTAATCTTTTTCCTGATAGAAATTACATTTTTCGTTAATTTGTTATGTCTTAGTTGTGTCATGTAAAACTTGACTGAGATTCTATTAATAAATTCTCTAATTGTTTCCATTTCAGCAACTTCGTGAAGTGTCTGAATTGGGGTAAATCTGTCCAGCCTGGTGATGAACCGTAAACATTTATTTTGAAAGACTTGGAGTGGTCTGATTTTATTTTTTGATACACATCCCCAAGCTGGTGCAGCGTAAGTAATAATAGGTCGCAATGCGGCCGTGTATAACAACTTTTTATTCTTTTCAGATAACTTGTCGCTTATGAAGAGTGGATAGAGACTTCTCATTGCGGCATAGGCTTTTCCCAATACTTGGCGAATGTGTGAATGAAATGTAAGTCTGGTATCAAGAGTGACTCCCAAGTATTTTACCTGATCGGTGGGAGCTATTTTGTTATTTTCTACGTTTAGCTGATTAAAAATTTTTATATTCACATACTTTCTATGAAATATGATATTTTGAGTTTTGGCACTGTTGATTTTGATTTTCCATCGATTAAAGTATTTCATGAGCAAGTCTAAGTGTATTTGTATTTGTTTATTAGCGATTATTGCACCGAAAGAGGTTTTGTAGATGGCAGTGTCATCCGCAAATAATGCAGTTTGTGTCTTTGGAAACTGCGGCACGTCATTAACCCTTTAACCAGTACAAACGTACATGTACGTTTGATTGAAAGTGGGCTTAAACCAGTATGAACGTACATGTACGTTTTGAATTTAGCCGATTTCTAATTTGAAATTATTAAATGCGAGACACCCAGAAGACCAAATCAGACATATTTATGATAAGATAAAACTGAAACCTTTCGAATTTAGCATGAAAGTAGGTGTTGGAGTGATTGGAAAAATTCACTGGTCAAAGGGTTAATGAAATAGATAAAGAGCTTGGGTCCAAGGACGGATCCCTGGGGAACACCCGCATTAACAATTCTAGTGTTTGACAGAGTGTCATCTACTTTGACATTAAAAGTTCTATTGGTAAGGTACGAATAAAGTAGTCTGACAAGTTTTGCGTCGAATTTGTATGCTATAAGCTTGTGGATCAGCCCTGGGACCCAAACCCTGTCGAATGCTTTTTCAATGTCGAGGAGAGCCATTGCGGTGCAGTATCGTCTATTATAACCCTGAACAATATCATGTACAATTCTCACCACCTGTTGAGTTGTATTGTGTTTACTTCTGAAACCGAATTGACAGTCTATTAGCAATTTGTTATTTTTCTCAAATTCATCCAAAAAGCCGGCTATTATTTTCTCTGTCAATTTTGATAATGTATTGAGAAGACTGATTGGTCGGTAACTGGTTGGGTGCTGATGATTTTTGTGAGGTTTCAGAATCGGAATAATCGTTGCACTTTTCCAAACTGTCGGAAAGTATCCTAGCTGAATTATTGAGTTTATTATGTAGGTCAGTTGCACAGTTGCTTTTCGGGATAAATTTTTCAGAACTTTGTTGTGTATCCGGTCTGGACCAGGTGCTGTGTTATTAGAGAGGTTTTTTATATTGCTCGTAACTGTCGAAGGCGATATTAAGAACTTGGCAGATTTTGTGCGTGTATTAGAAGGAGTATTAATAAAATCTGTAACCGACTGAATTATATTTAATTGATCCTGAGTGTGATTATCATCTAGATTGTGTATTTCCTCAAAAGTGGTAGCTAATAGGTTGGCTTTGTCATAATCGGTGAATTTGATTTCGTTTGTATTATTATCAGAAAGAGCAGGAATTGGTGTGAATTTTTTCTTCAAAGCTTTGACAGTCTTCCAGAAATTTTGATCTCCCGGTTTGAGATTCTGTAATTTGTCACCCCAAAATTTATTTTTATGAATGCCAATTTCTAAGTTAATTTGTCTACTCATTTCCTTCACTTGTTGCGCAAGTTGTTGGTCGCCAGTTCTTTGCTGTCTTTTGCGTAATTTATTCTTATTATTAATTAGTCGTTTAATTGTATCAGGAATATCATCTTTGGACAAGTTTATTATTTTTAATTTTGTATACTTGTCTACTGTTTTATTGAGTACTTTTGTAAACTTTTCGATTTCATCATCAACCTCTTGAGGAGTATTTAAACTATTGTTAATTTTAATTTTGTCGTCTAGACTAACTCTGAATTTTTTCCAGTTTGTATGTTTGTATGATCTGATTTTTATGTATTTATTAATTTGATTAAAATTTGTACCAATTTCAAATAAGATGGGATTATGGTCTGATTCCAGTTCCGACAAAGACACGGGAATGCTAACGTTTTCTACTTTTTTGTTAATTATAATGTCAATTGTTGATGGCGCCATATTATTAGTAGGAAAGTGAGTGTGTTCATCGGGATACAACACCGCAACACTCTCTCCTCGACTGACCCGCTCCAGGACCGTGCCATTGTGATTGTTGGTACCGCAGTTCCAAATTCTATGCCTCGCGTTGAAGTCTCCCACGATCAGGACCTTCCTATCCACACTGAGAAGCCTCCGGATCTCATCCTCGTTGAAATGGTTCGATGGTCGGTTGTACACGGCCACAATGCTGATGTTTTCTGAAATTTTTAGAATTAGATGTTGCAATCTATTATTTGGTAATGATGGAGTGTTATTATATGGGATGTTATTTTTTATCACTGCAGCTATGCCGCCAATTCGTGGAGTTGGGCCATCTTGTCTAATTATATTGTACCCCTTGAATTGCAAGCGATCATTTGGTTTGAGTTTTGTTTCGTTTAAAAATAGGATGTCAATTTTATTAGTCTTTAAAAAATGAATTGTTTGAGGAACTTTGTTTTTGATATAATTTGCGTTCCAAGAGGCCACTCGGAGTTTATAATTCATAATTTTCTATGTTAGTCAAGAAAGATTGTAATGTTAGAAATTTATCTTGAGTATTTTCGCATTGTTCTAATTGATTGTTGAGATGAGTTAAAGCAATAATAAAATTTTTCATATTAATAAGATCGTTCAGTCTTTTGAATTCTGTACTCAGCTTTTTAAAATTCTGGATGTCCATGTCGAATTCTTTGGGAGCCTCTTCTCTTTCCGGATGTGGCTTTTTCCATGGGTTCTCCTTCGAAGCTGGCGGGAACGACCGAGGAGGCGGTGGCTTACTCGTTGTCGGTTTCGACGGTTTTTCGCTTGGTCGAGCATCACGTGTCATCTTATCTGGGAGTTGTTGTTCTTCGTATTTTTTGAGGCGATACAGGTACACAGGACAATCTGTGCTGTTCGCTGGATGAGGTCCTTCACAGTTTGCACATTTTGCGGGATGGGAATTTTCTTTCGTGCATGCATTCGTTTGGTGATTTCCTGCGCATTTCAGGCATTTCGGTTTTGCAGAGCAATATTTTCTGGAGTGATTCCACTGTTGACAGTTATAACATTGGGTTAGTTTTTTGTTATTATATCTTCGCTCGAATCTGACAAATATATTTAGAATAGTTTTTACTTCTGTGTTCAACTTTTTCAATGTTACGCTTTGGTCGGTTACGATTAGATACTTCGGTCTGTACGTGTTCTTCATAAGGGCACACTCGATAACTTTCGTGTTGTGGAATTCCGCGAAATAGCTGATGACATCTTGTGGCTCTGGCTTTTGGTCCAATCCTATTATTACGAAAGCATGTGTTTTTTCGGATTTCGTGGCGTAGGTGTGAAATTCAGCATTCGCGTGTTGAAATGCTTCGACAAGCTTCTCTTGATCACAAACATTTTCCGGGTAGATTATAGTCTTGTACAGTGTGTACTTAATTTTAGTTTTAGGGGCACGTTTTTCAATGAAGACTTTCAGGGCATTAAAGTTATCTGGTTTACCGTGAATGACGATCGAAGGTGGCTTTGTTGATGTCTTCTTTACGTGTGACGTTCCTTCTTTTTGCTGGACCCTAATCGCTGGTTTCTTTAGCTGAGTTGACGGCTTTGCGGCGTCCAAATTTTCAAGATTAGCTACATCGCTAGGGAAATCTTCGTCATCGTCAGATTCACTGAGAATTTCGAACTTATTAGAGAGGTGGAGGGATTTTTCTTGGTTGAAGGCCTTTTTGGTCTTGTTCTGATCTGGACTCGTTCGCTTCCTTTTCACAGAGATTATCGTAAAATTTTCTTCGGAGTTCTCATCCATTATTTTTGGAAAAAATTAGGCCCCGCGGCCCAATTTGTGTCACCTTGTAGAAAATTTATTCCGAGCACTACTGGACCGAAACTTTGCTAATTATGGAATTTGATTATAATCAAATTCGCGGATGTCGTCTTCGTTGGTTACTAGCGCAGGAGAGTCGAGAGACGACCGTCCTCCTACAAGCACCGGACGAGAACTGGGGGGACGAGAACTGGCGTATTCAGCGTGGTATGGCCGTTGCCTGCAGGAATCTCCGTATCAAAAATTACAAAATTTCACATTCCTTTAAAAAAAAAAACAAAACAAAAAGGCAACGACACGCGGTGTTCCCAAGCGGTCACCCATCCAAGTACTAAACGCGCCCGATGCTGCTTAGCTTCAGTGATCGGACGAGAACTGGCGTATTCAGCGTGGTATGGCCGTTGCCTGCAGGAATGTATGTATCAAAAATTACAAAATTTCACATTTCTTAAGAAAAAAAAAACAATACAAAAAGGCAACGACACGCGGTGTTCCCAAGCGGTCACCCATCCAAGTACTAAACGCGCCCGATGCTGCTTAGCTTCAGTGATCGGACGAGAACTGGCGTATTCAGCGTGGTATGGCCGTTGCCTGCAGGAATGTATGTATCAAAAATTACAAAATTTCACATTTCTTAAGAAAAAAAAAACAATACAAAAAGGCAACGACACGCGGTGTTCCCAAGCGGTCACCCATCCAAGTACTAACCGCGCCCGATGCTGCTTAGCTTCAGTGATCGGACGAGAACTGGCGTATTCAGCGTGGTATGGCCGTTGCCTGCAGGAATCTCCTTATCAAAAATTACAAAATTTCACATTCCTTTAAAAAAAAAACAAAACAAAAAGGCAACGACACGCGGTGTTCCCAAGCGGTCACCCATCCAAGTACTAAACGCGCCCGATGCTGCTTAGCTTCAGTGATCGGACGAGAACTGGCGTATTCAGCGTTGTATGGCCGTTGCCTGCAGGAATCTCCTTTTCAAAAATTACAAAATTTCACATTCCTTTAAAAAAAAAAAACAAAACAAAAAGGCAACGACACGCGGTGTTCCCAAGCGGTCACCCATCCAAGTACTAACCGCGCCCGATGCTGCTTAGCTTCAGTGATCGGACGAGAACTGGCGTATTCAGCGTGGTATGGCCTTTGCCTGCAGGAATTTTCCGTATCAAAAATTACAAAATTTCACATTTCTTTAAAAAAAAAAAAAAACAAAAAAGCAACTACACGCGGTGTTCCCAAGCGGTCACCCATCCAAGTACTAACCGCGCCCGATGCTGCTTAGCTTCAGTGATCGAACGAGAACTGGCGTATTCAGCGTGGTATGGCCGTTGCCTGCAGGAATCTCCGTATCAAAAATTACAAAATTTCACATTCCTTTTAAAAAAAAAAAACAAAACAAAAAGGCAACGACACGCGGTGTTCCCAAGCGGTCACCCATCCAAGTATTAACCGCGCCCGATGCTGCTTAGCTTCAGTGATCGGACGAGAACTGGCGTATTCAGCGTGGTATGGCCGTTGCCTGCAGGAATCTCCTTATCAAAAATTACAAAATTTCACATTCCTTTAAAAAAAAAACAAAACAAAAAGGCAACGACACGCGGTGTTCCCAAGCGGTCACCCATCCAAGTACTAACCGCGCCCGATGCTGCTTAGCTTCAGTGATCGGACGAGAACTATCGTATTCAGCGTGGTATGGCCGTTGCCTGCAGGAATGTATGTATCAAAAATTACAAAATTTCACATTTCTTTAAAAAAAAAAAAAAAAAAAAAAGGCAACGACACGCGGTGTTCCCAAGCGGTCACCCATCCAAGTACTAACCGCGCCCGATGCTGCTCAGCTTCAGTGATCGGACGAGAACTGGCGTATTCAGCGTGGTATGGCCGTTGCCTGCAGGAATTTTCCGTATCAAAAATTACAAAATTTTACATTTCTTAAAAAAAAAAAACAAAACAAAAAGGCAACGACACGCGGTGTTCCCAAGCGGTCACCCATCCAAGTACTAACCGCGCCCGATGCTGCTTAGCTTCAGTGATCGGACGAGAATCGGCGTATTCAGCGTGGTATGGCCGTTGCCTGCAGGAATCTCCTTATCAAAAATTACAAAATTTCACATTCCTTTTTAAAAAAAAAAACAAAACAAAAAGGCAACGACACGCGGTGTTCCCAAGCGGTCACCCATCCAAGTACTAACCGCGCCCGATGCTGCTTAGCTTCAGTGATCGGACGAGAACTGGCGTATTCAGCGTGGTATGGCCGTTGCCTGCAGGAATCTCCTTATCAAAAATTACAAAATTTCTAATTCCTTTAGAAAAAAAACAAAACAAAAAGGCAACGACACGCGGTGTTCCCAAGCGGTCACCCATCCAAGTACTAACCGCGCCCGATGCTGCTTAGCTTCAGTGATCGGACGAGAACTGGCGTATTCAGCGTGGTATGGCCGTTGCCTGCAGGAATCTCCTTATCAAAAATTACGAAATTTCACATTCCTTTAAAAAAAAAAAAAAAAAACAAAAAGGCAACGACACGCGGTGTTCCCAAGCGGTCACCCATCCAAGTACTAACCGCGCCCGATGCTGCTTAGCTTCAGTGATCGGACGAGAACTGGCGTATTCAGCGTGGTATGGCCGTTGCCTGCAGGAATCTCCTTATCAAAAATTACAAAATTTCACATTCCTTTTAAAAAAAAAAACAAAACAAAAAGGCAACGACACGCGGTGTTCCCAAGCGGTCACCCATCCAAGTACTAACCGCGCCCGATGCTGCTTAGCTTCAGTGATCGGACGAGAACTGGCGTATTCAGCGTGGTATGGCCGTTGCCTGCAGGAATCTCCTTATCAAAAATTACGAAATTTCACATTCCTTTAAAAAAAAAAAAAAAAAACAAAAAGGCAACGACACGCGGTGTTCCCAAGCGGTCACCCATCCAAGTACTAACCGCGCCCGATGCTGCTTAGCTTCAGTGATCGGACGAGAACTGGCGTATTCAGCGTGGTATGGCCGTTGCCTGCAGGAATCTCCGTATCAAAAATTACAAAATTTCACATTCCTTTAAAAAAAAAAACAAAACAAAAAGGCAACGACACGCGGTGTTCCCAAGCGGTCACCCATCCAAGTACTAAACGCGCCCGATGCTGCTTAGCTTCAGTGATCGGACGAGAACTGGCGTATTCAGCGTGGTATGGCCGTTGCCTGCAGGAATGTATGTATCAAAAATTACAAAATTTCACATTTCTTAAGAAAAAAAAAACAATACAAAAAGGCAACGACACGCGGTGTTCCCAAGCGGTCACCCATCCAAGTACTAACCGCGCCCGATGCTGCTTAGCTTCAGTGATCGGACGAGAACTGGCGTATTCAGCGTGGTATGGCCGTTGCCTGCAGGAATCTCCTTATCAAAAATTACAAAATTTCACATTCCTTTAAAAAAAAAACAAAACAAAAAGGCAACGACACGCGGTGTTCCCAAGCGGTCACCCATCCAAGTACTAAACGCGCCCGATGCTGCTTAGCTTCAGTGATCGGACGAGAACTGGCGTATTCAGCGTTGTATGGCCGTTGCCTGCAGGAATCTCCTTTTCAAAAATTACAAAATTTCACATTCCTTTTAAAAAAAAAACAAAACAAAAAGGCAACGACACGCGGTGTTCCCAAGCGGTCACCCATCCAAGTACTAACCGCGCCCGATGCTGCTTAGCTTCAGTGATCGGACGAGAACTGGCGTATTCAGCGTGGTATGGCCGTTGCCTGCAGGAATCTCCTTATCAAAAATTACAAAATTTCACATTCCTTTAAAAAAAAAACAAAACAAAAAGGCAACGACACGCGGTGTTCCCAAGCGGTCACCCATCCAAGTACTAAACGCGCCCGATGCTGCTTAGCTTCAGTGATCGGACGAGAACTGGCGTATTCAGCGTGGTATGGTCGTTGCCTGCAGGAATTTTCCGTATCAAAAATTACAAAATTTCACATTTCTTTAAAAAAAAAAAAAAAACAAAAAAGCAACTACACGCGGTGTTCCCAAGCGGTCATCCATCCAAGTACTAACCGCGCCCGATGCTGCTTAGCTTCAGTGATCGGACGAGAACTGGCGTATTCAGCGTGGTATGGCCGTTGCCTGCAGAAATGTATGTATCAAAAATTACAAAATTTCACATTTCTTTAAAAAAAAAAAAAAAACAAAAAGGCAACGACACGCGGTGTTCCCAAGCGGTCACCCATCCAAGTACTAACCGCGCCCGATGCTGCTTAGCTTCAGTGATCGGACGAGAACTGGCGTATTCAGCGTGGTATGGCCGTTGCCTGCAGGAATCTCCTTATCAAAAATTACGAAATTTCACATTCCTTTGAAAAAAAAAAAAAAAACAAAAAGGCAACGACACGCGGTGTTCCCAAGCGGTCATCCATCCAAGTACTAACCGCGCCCGATGCTGCTTAGCTTCAGTGATCGGACGAGAACTGGCGTATTCAGCGTGGTATGGCCGTTGCCTGCAGAAATGTATGTATCAAAAATTACAAAATTTCACATTTCTTTAAAAAAAAAAAAAAACAAAAAGGCAACGACACGCGGTGTTCCCAAGCGGTCACCCATCCAAGTACTAACCGCGCCCGATGCTGCTTAGCTTCAGTGATCGGACGAGAACTGGCGTATTCAGCATGGTATGGCCGTTGCCTGCAGGAATCTCCGTATCAAAAATTACAAAATTTCACATTCCTTTAAAAAAAAAACAAAACAAAAAGGCAACGACACGCGGTGTTCCCAAGCGGTCACCCATCCAAGTACTAAACGCGCCCGATGCTGCTTAGCTTCAGTGATCGGACGAGAACTGGCGTATTCAGCGTGGTATGGCCGTTGCCTGCAGGAATGTATGTATCAAAAATTACAAAATTTCACATTTCTTAAGAAAAAAAAAACAATACAAAAAGGCAACGACACGCGGTGTTCCCAAGCGGTCACCCATCCAAGTACTAACCGCGCCCGATGCTGCTTAGCTTCAGTGATCCAATCCAATCCAATCCAATAAAATTTTATTAAGAAATTATAGTTAATACATATCATTCTGAATAAAAAAGTAAAATAACCTGAAAGGGATATCACATTAATATACAGTAATGACTAAATTATTCTTCGGTTTTATTGCAATGTTCCTACTTAGATAATAAGTTTATCATTTATTTGTATTTTATAATGAGGTAATGGTAGCTCTTAAAGTATTGGATATTCACATGTTAAAAATACGAAACAGTCATAATAAATTTCATAGTATGCACCTTAGTAATTCTGACGTCAGCATTCACTGACAACTACTATCACAGGAATGGGTTTTATGCGTTTATTGTGGGTGAGGGGGATATTTACAGAATAGGGTATTTATGCTATTTACAGTGTTTCATGTGGTTATAATTATACAGTCTCATAAAATATTGGCAAGTGTTGGTAAAGTAGTTTATGAGTGATATTTACATTTGGGTCGAATCTCTGTTTGGTTATGTTTTTGGTTAACTTATTGTGGTCGAGTGAGTTTTTGTAAAATTTGTCGGACAGTTCGTCAATATGTTCCCTTAGGGGATTTATTCCGGAGAGCTCATAAAGCGTGGCTAATCTGGTGTAATTGTTTTCATTCGTTATTAATCTAAGACATTTATTTTGCAAGCGTTCCAATCTTATCATTTGTGCGAGTGGTACGTATCCCCATATGGGACACGCGTACGTGATTAGCGGCCGGATTATGGCGGTGTAGAGAAGTTTTTTGTTTTGCAAAGTTACATGATCGCTGATCAATAGGGGATATAAAGTTCTCAGTAGTGAGTAACCCTTTTTCACTAAACTGTCGGTATGTAAATGAAATGTCAACCGTGGATCCAGGAGGAGTCCCAGGTACTTGACTTTTCCGGTTGGTGTTATTTTGTTGTTTTCGACTTTGAGTTTCTCGAATATTTTGACATCTTTGAATTTTCTGGTGAAGGCTATGTTTTCGGTTTTGGTAGAATTTATTTTAATTTTCCATTTTTTGAAGTGTTTTTCTATAAAGGCCATGTGTATTTGAATTTGTTTATTGGCTACGGTGGCGGAAAATGACGAGGCGTATATGACTGTGTCGTCGGCGTAGAGACCTATTTTCGTTTTTTTGAATTCGGGAATGTCGTTTATGTAGTAGTTGAAAAGTTTGGGGCCGAGAATTGACCCCTGCGGCACGCCTGCTGAGATGTCTTTCGGATCGGAGAGATTGTTGCCGACTTTAACAATGAATTGACGGTTGGTTAGGTATGAGTGAAGAATGTGAATAAGAGGTTTGGGAATTCTATATTTTATAAGTTTGTAAATTAGTCCGTTAATCCAAACGCGGTCAAAGGCCTTCTGGATATCTAGTAATGCCATGCACGTCACTTTTCCGGTGTTGTACCCATCAATAATGTCGGACGTGATTCTAGCCAGCTGTTGGACAGTACTGCACTTTGATCGAAAACCAAACTGAAAGTCTTTTATCAATTTTCGTTTGTCGTTGAATGAGTCTAGTCGGTGTTGGATCACTTTTTCGGCGAGTTTTCCGAGAGTGTTTAGTAGACTAATTGGCCGGTAACTGGCTGGACTGGTCGATTCGCTGTTCGCTTTATGTATTGGTGTGACAATAGCGGTTTTCCAGGCCTGCGGAAAGTGCTGCAATTTAATTATCGCGTTTATGATGTTCGTTAGTTGCACGATTGCTTTGATGGGGAGGTTTTTGAGAATTTTGTTCGGGATTTTGTCTTGGCCGGGAGATGCGTTCGATCTCAATTGTTTGATGAATGTGCGTATTTCGGTGGGAGTGGTTAGAAGGGATGCCAGTTGGTCATTGGTCGGATTAGGTTTGGTCCCAAGAAAGTTTTCTACCTGTCGAGATATGTCCGCTTGGTCATCGTTGTCATCTTCGATGGCGTATACGGATTGGAAAGAGACGGCAAGAAGGTTGGCCTTTTCTTTGTCGGTTATGGCTGATTCATTGCCATTTTTTAATTGTGGGATGGGGGTGAACTTTTTCTTCATCCTTTTCGTAACTTTCCATAGCGAGTTGTCCGAGGTTTTTAACGATTCTAGGGTGTCTGACCATCTTTTGTTACGGTATGTTTTGATTTTATTAGAAATGTCGTGAGTCATTTGGTTCATTCGGGTTTTAATTACAGGATCACGGGTATTTTGCCAGTCTTTTCTGATTCTATTTTTACGTTTGATTAGGTCTAATATGTCGTCGGGGAGGTTTTCTCTAGCCGGATTGATGGTTTTACGTTGACAGTGTTTGTTTTTTACGGTGGTTAGTATTTTTGTGAAACGGTCGATTTCTGCGACCAGTTCGTCGGTCGTAGTGATGTTATTATTGATTGTGATTGCGGCATTCACCGCTAGACGTACAGTGAGCCAATTTGTGTTTTTGAAAGAGTCGATTTGAATTTTTGGAGGGGCGAAACCGGAATTAATTAAACTAAAGTGTATCGGATTATGGTCCGAATTAAGTTCGCTGCTCGTTAGTAGCGGGGATGCATTTCGCACGTTCTTATTAAGCATGAAATCAATTGTCGTGGGGGTACTGCCGTTCGTCGGAAAATGGGTGTGATCATTCGGAAATACTACGATTACGTTGTTTGTGTGGGCGTACTGTTCAACAGCTGTACCATTGGCCGTGTTATTGTGGCACCGCCAGTTCACATGGCGGGCATTGAAGTCTCCGATGACTAAGACTTTTTTCCCTTTGCGAAAAAATTGGTCCAAGTCGTTGGCTGTGATTGAGTTGGAGGGTCTATTGTATATGCCAATTAGATAGGTGTCATCTGGTAATTTTAATATAATATTATAAATGTTTAAAGTTAGCGAGGTGATGTGTTGAATCGGAATATGATTTTTCACTAGGGCGGCAACGCCGCCAGAGTTGATAATAATGGCGTCACTTCTAAGAACTTTATATCCCCGGATGTTAAATTTGTCTGCACTCATAAGTTTGGACTCGTTTATAAACATAATATCCACGCTGTGTCGATTGATGTAATTGATCAATTCTGGGGATTTGTTTTTTACCCCATTGGCATTCCAAGAGTGAATGTTTAAATGTTTATAAACCATACTTGCTCAAGTTGGATGAAAATTCTAGCATTGTGGTGAATTTGTCTGAGGACGTTTCACAGGTTTCTAATTGTTTGTTCAAGTCTTTGATTGCGCTTACGTAATTTTTGATGTTGATTAACGAATTGAGTTTATTTAGTTCGCGTAACATTTCCTGAAAAGTGTTTACCTCCGCTGTGTTATTATGGGCTGATGGTGGTGTTTTCAGTGGCAGTGGGGGGAAGTTTTCTTGGCTCTTGACCGGTGGCGCGATTTCTGCGTTCGGCTTGGTCCACGGATTCCTCGCCGGGGCTGACGCAAATTTGCTTGGCTGCTTGGTAGAAGATTGTTCCTGTCTCGAGTTTATCTTTTTGATAATGGCCTGGTACACAGGGCAGCTGGTATTGTTGGCTGTGTGATCTCCATCGCAGTTTGCGCATTTCGGGCGGTCGTCTTCTGGTAATTGACAGCTCTTTGTGTCGTGAGGCTCGCCGCATTTTAGGCACCGGTGAGGGGCGTGGCAGTTGCTAGTAGCGTGCCCCCATTCCTGGCACCTATGGCACTGGATCACCTGTTTGTTATTAAAGTACCTGTCCCAGGTAACTTTAGTATTGTTTATGTCTCGTACTTTGGCTTGCAGCTGCTTCAATGTCAACGTATTGTCCGTGATAACAAGGAATTTCAGTCTTTTAGTGTTGTGCATCTTGTAAACTTTTTGTACCGGCACCTTGTGGTCTTCCTTCAGTTCCTCGATGATTTCTTCTAGCGTGGGCGCGTAATCCAGTCCAAGTAAAACGAAAGAGTGCGTTTTTTGCTCTTTCCGAGTGTAGGTATGAAAACTGATTTCTCGTTTGTCCAGATCATTCATCGCGCTGTTCCACGATTCGATGGATGGCATTTGGATCGTGGTGCTTGCCGCGGTGTATTTTATCGAAAATTTATCTGCGCCCGCATGAGAGCGTAGAAAATCGTGTAAGCTCTTTGTCTGTTCTGTTTTGCCGTGCAGAACAATTGGAGGGATTTTTATTTTCCTCAGCTGGCTAGCTTTATCGCCCGTAGTGCGGCCAGTGTCGGTGCCATCATCTGTGGGATTCGGCTTTTGGGGTTTTATTGGAGCTGCGCCGCCAATTGTGTCGATCACGTTGTCGGGACCATCTTTCGGTGTAAGTACCTGGAATTGGTTTCTTGTGAGGAAAGTTCTCCGTTTCGGAACATTCATTTTTGTTGGCGAAAGTGGCGGCGAAGATTGAAATTTTCGTTTGACGCGAACAATGGTAAATGATCCATCATCACTTGTTGACGACATTGTAGTGTCTTTAGGTAGGTCACTTATCAAGTTGGGGTTTAATGTTGTCTTTGTATTGAATGTTTTTAATAAAGTCTTATTAAAGGGGCCGGCCACCCCCGGGGGTAGTTCGAACTCCGGCGAAGGCACTTTTGTTTTGTTCGTATTCACGTGTGAATATTATTATGCACAGCACTAGGCACTAAGATTCGTGAGAAAAAAACAAAAATAACGTGACTGTTATTTTTGTGGGAGGTACTCTGAAACACGTCCGCCCGCTTCAGTGATCGGACGAGAACGCTTCAGTGATCGGACGAGAACTGGCGTATTCAGCGTGGTATGGCCGTTGCCTGCAGGAATCTCCTTATCAAAAATTACAAAATTTCACATTCCTTTAAAAAAAAAACAAAACAAAAAGGCAACGACACGCGGTGTTCCCAAGCGGTCACCCATCCAAGTACTAAACGCGCCCGATGCTGCTTAGCTTCAGTGATCGGACGAGAACTGGCGTATTCAGCGTTGTATGGCCGTTGCCTGCAGGAATCTCCTTTTCAAAAATTACAAAATTTCACATTCCTTTTAAAAAAAAAACAAAACAAAAAGGCAACGACACGCGGTGTTCCCAAGCGGTCACCCATCCAAGTACTAACCGCGCCCGATGCTGCTTAGCTTCAGTGATCGGACGAGAACTGGCGTATTCAGCGTGGTATGGCCGTTGCCTGCAGGAATTTTCCGTATCAAAAATTACAAAATTTCACATTTCTTTAAAAAAAAAAAAAAACAAAAAAGCAACTACACGCGGTGTTCCCAAGCGGTCACCCATCCAAGTACTAACCGCGCCCGATGCTGCTTAGCTTCAGTGATCGAACGAGAACTGGCGTATTCAGCGTGGTATGGCCGTTGCCTGCAGGAATCTCCGTATCAAAAATTACAAAATTTCACATTCCTTTTAAAAAAAAAAAAACAAAACAAAAAGGCAATTACACGCGGTGTTCCCAAGCGGTCACCCATCCAAGTATTAACCGCGCCCGATGCTGCTTAGCTTCAGTGATCGGACGAGAACTGGCGTATTCAGCGTGGTATGGCCGTTGCCTGCAGGAATCTCCTTATCAAAAATTACAAAATTTCACATTCCTTTAAAAAAAAAACAAAACAAAAAGGCAACGACACGCGGTGTTCCCAAGCGGTCACCCATCCAAGTACTAACCGCGCCCGATGCTGCTTAGCTTCAGTGATCCAATCCAATCCAATAAAATTTATTTGAAATATACTTATTACACATCAAACCGATACTATATGGGTTTTATACTAGCCTAGGGAGTATAAACACAATATCAGCAATGATTCAATACAATTTAAATAAATTACAATGTTCCTACATGTTAATGATGTTTATCAATGAAATGTAAGTTATGTCAGGTTTGACCCTAGAAGAAAATGAGATATAATAAAATTAGCTGAAATTAAAGTTTAGATTGTCTTAGGTGAATAATTTGTGATTTATTCAGCAAGGTTTCTAGTTTTTCTAGAAGCTGAAATTTTAAGTATTTGATTTTTATTAACTGTAAATAAATTTTACATAATATGGTGTAACGGAAGTGTTCGCAGCGTGTCAAGAGCACAGGCACGTAACAGACAGTTGTGGGTGGGTGTCATTTGTTTAGGTCTGTTTCGAGAAAAATCGGTAGATGTTGGTACAGAAGTTTGTGCACGATTTTGTGTTCGTCATGTGATCTTTGTTGTGTTATATTTTTTGTGAGTTTGTTGTGATGTAATAAGTTTCGGAAGAAATTGTCAGACTGCGCGTCTATGAAGTTACGCAAGGTATCAATCTCGGCATGCTCGTGAAGGGTTGTTATTCTTGTGTAAATGTTGCTGTTCGTGATCAGCCGAAGACATTTGTTTTGGAATCGCTGCAGGAGAATTAGCTGTGAGACGGGCACGCCGCCCCAGATTGGACACGCGTATGTAATGAGGGGTCTAATAACGGCGGTGTACAGCAGACGCTTGTTACAAAGGGAAATTTCCCTACTGGCAAGTAGTGGATATAGGGTTTTTAAAACACCATATCCTTTTTGTACGAGTTGTTGTGTGTGCAAATGAAAAGTAAGTCGTGAGTCGAGCAGTACTCCCAGATATTTGGCCTGTTTGACTGGCGTAATTTTTTGAGATTCAACCCTTAATTTGTCAAAAATTACCGAGTTGGTGAACTTTCTGGAAAACGGTATGTTTATGGTTTTTGAAGGGTTTATTTTAATTTTCCATTTTTTAAAGTAGTCTACAATTTTAGACATATGTATTTGGATTTGTTTATTTGCCACCACGGCAGAGAATGATTGAGCGTATACGACTGTGTCATCCGCGTAAAGGCCGATTTTTGTTTTTTGAAAGGTAGGTATGTCGTTTATGAAGAGGTTAAACAGTTTTGGCCCCAGAACGGATCCTTGCGGGACGCCCGCGGTAATAATTTTAAATTGTGACAGGCAAGGACCCACTTTTACAGCGAACTTTCTATCTGTGAGATAAGAATGTAATAAGTGAATGAGGGTGGTTGGTAATTTAATTCTAATCAATTTGTGAATTAGTCCCTTGACCCAGACGCGATCAAATGCTTTCTGAATGTCTAGCAAAGCCATACACGTAACTTTGCCTTTGTTAAATCCGTCTATAATATCAGATGTGATTCGCGCGAGTTGTTGATTAGTACTATGCTTAGCACGGAAGCCAAACTGATGGTCTTTGATTATTTTATGTTTATCAGTATATTCTTCTAATCTCACTTGTATCACTTTTTCTGTCAATTTGCTAAGTGAATTCAACAAGCTGATCGGTCTGTAGCTGCTGGGACTAGAATTGTCGTTTTTGGGTTTATGAATTGGAATGACGATTGCTGTTTTCCATGTGGTGGGAAAGTGAGAAAGTTTAATACTGGCGTTAATTATGTATGTGAGTTGGACAACTGCCTTGCGTGAGAGGTTTTTCAAAATTTTATTTGGAATTTTGTCTTCACCCGGCGAGGCATTACCCCGCAGGTCGCGAATAAGATTATAGATTTCTAATGGGGATGTCAAGAGAGATCCGAGTTGGTTCGGTGAAATAGTAATTTTTTTAGCTAGGAAATTGTCGACTTCCCGGTTGATCACGTCTTGTTCGGGGTTGTTGGGTTCAATTGCGTAAACTTCTTGAAAGGTGTCTGCCAGTAAATTTGCCTTATCGAGTTCTGTGACTGCAGGCAGGTTATTACTAATTAAAGTGGGTATTGGAATGATTTTTTTCTTAAGTCTCTTGGAAACCTTCCAAATAGAGTTATCAGTGGTTGATAATGATGTCAGGGTATCTGACCATTTTTTATTTCTAAAAGCTCGGATTTTGTTAGAGATTAGGTGAGAGATCTGATTCGATTCTGTTTTGAGAAGAGGGTTGCCGGTTAATTGCCACATCTTCCTTGTCCTATTTTTGCGTTTAATTAGCTCAGTTATATCGTCAGGTAATTGTTCTTTATAGGGATTGATTGGTTTTTCTATAGAATGTTTGCTTTTCGCGCTAGAGAGTATTTTTGTGAAATTGTCCACTTCCTTATTAAGATCTTCAACCGTTTCAATTTTATTGTTAATCGTAATGCGTTTGTTAAGAGTATCACGAAAAGCCATCCAGTTGGTGTTTTTGTAGGAGGTGATCTGAATTTTTGGCGGCGCACTTCCTGAATTAAGCAAGTCGAAATAGATTGGATTGTGGTCTGAATTTAGGTCACACCTAGTAAAAAGTGGAGAGGCATTCAAGACATTTTTGTTTAGCATGAAGTCGATTGTAGTAGGAGTGTAACCATTTGTTGGGTAATGCGTGTGTTGATTCGGGAACATAATTGCAATATTGTGGGCGTGCGCATACTGCTCGATTCTCGTACCGTTCGCTGTGTTATTATGACATTGCCAGTTCACATGCCTGGCATTGAAGTCTCCGATAATGAGGACTTTTCTACCTTTGTTGAATAGTCTATCGAGATCGTTGATTTGTATTAAATTAACTGGTCTGTTGTACACCGCGATTAGTAGTGTGCCATCTGTTAGCTTGAGGATGACATTGTAAATGAGACAATTTATAGAAGATATGTGTTGAACGGGTATGTGATTTTTAACTAGGGCGGCGACTCCACCAGAATTTGCGACGTTTGTATCATGTCTATAGGTTTTGTATCCACGAACAGCAAATTTATCAGTATTAATTAGCTTGGATTCGTTAATTAGTAGGATATCTACATTACGCCGATGTATATAATTTATCATTTCTGAGATCTTGTTTTTGACGCCGTTAGCATTCCAGGAATGTATGCTTAGGTGTTTACAAGTCATATTGACTGACGTTAGAGGAAAATTCTAGCATTGCAGAAAATTTTTGGGATGAGTCTGTACATTTTTCCAGTTTAAAATTCAAGTCTCTGATGGCAACCAGATAATTTTTCATATTTATTAAAGAATTTAGTTTGTTTAGTTCGCTCATCAGGTCTTGAAAGTCACTGACGTTATCGTTACAATTTTTAGTTTTATTAGGTAGTGGAGGGAAATTCGCTAGATTTTGTTCAGAAATTGAATTAATTGCTTGTTGTGATTGTTGGTTAACATGTGTTGATTGTCTGTTTCGGCCTGTACTTACATTATTATTATGATGACGCGACCACGGGTTCTGAGATGGGGCTGGCGGGACGGTTCTCGAAGTATGGGGTGCGATGTTCGGCGACTTTTCTTTTCTTTGGCGGATTCTGTGTATCAGCGACTGGTACACAGGACAGTCTGTGTTGTTGGCGGGATGAAGCCCATCACAATTGGAACATTTTGGAGGTTCATCTGCAGTTCTTTCGCATTCGACTGTGGGGTGAGACCCGGCACATTTTAGACATCGGTGTGGGGCGCGACAGTTGCTCGTCGCGTGCCCCCATTCCTGACAGCGATGACACTGTATCATATGCTTGTTGTTGAAATATCGCTGCCAGGAAATTCTGGTGTAGTTAATTGTGCGCACTTTGGATTCGAGTTGATTGATTGTCACTATGTTGCTGGTAATTACTAGGTGTTTTGGTCTATCGGTGTTTCTCATCCTGAAAACTTTGATGACTGGTAGTTTCAGGTCCTGCTGCATTTCCTCCAGAATTTCTTCTGGGGTAACGTCATCGGCCAAACCGATCAAGACAAACGAATGTGTTTTTTCGGATTTCTGCGTGTATGTGTGGAAGCTTATTTTATTAGTTTCCAGGTCCAACATTGCATTATTCCATGATTGAATGGTAGGCATTAGAATGGTGGTGTTTGCGGCCGTGTATTTTATTTCGTATTTGAGAGTTCCCGCGTGAGAGCGAAGAAATTCGTGTAGCGATTTAGTTTTCTCGGTTTTGCCGTGGAGCACAATCGGCGGTACTTTCGTTTTTCCCTTATCTACTGGTAGCGGTGTGTGCAAGAACTGACCTTCCGTCCGTTTTTGTTGCTTTGTGGGTCTGGTTGATTGCGAACTTGATCTCGCGTCTTCCTCGTCTTGCGTGAAAACTTGGAAGCGATTTCTCAATTGTAGCGGGTGGCCGGTTTGTTTTTCCGTTTTCGGCGATTGGGACGGCGAAATAAATTTCCTTTTTGGACGACTGATGGAAAAATTGATGGTTGGATCAGTTTTCTCATCGTCGTTCGTTAACATAGTGATAATTTTCGAAGAAATCTCCGTTCCCGGAGGTGGTCAATGTTGGCGGCGTCGACAGGCCAATTAATGTTCTTGCAAAGATTCACAGTTCGAAAACAAAGCACTCTCAACATCCGTGGATGTACCGGTTTACGCGAAAATTCGCCAAATTTAAAAATTTGGCGAGCGTCCCGCAAACACGTACTGCCGCTTCAGTGATCGGACGAGAACTGCTTCAGTGATCGGACGAGAACTATCGTATTCAGCGTGGTATGGCCGTTGCCTGCAGGAATGTATGTATCAAAAATTACAAAATTTCACATTTCTTTAAAAAAAAAAAAAAAAACAAAAAGGCAACGACACGCGGTGTTCCCAAGCGGTCACCCATCCAAGTACTAACCGCGCCCGATGCTGCTCAGCTTCAGTGATCGGACGAGAACTGGCGTATTCAGCGTGGTATGGCCGTTGCCTGCAGGAATTTTCCGTATCAAAAATTACAAAATTTTACATTTCTTAAAAAAAAAAAACAAAACAAAAAGGCAACGACACGCGGTGTTCCCAAGCGGTCACCCATCCAAGTACTAACCGCGCCCGATGCTGCTTAGCTTCAGTGATCGGACGAGAATCGGCGTATTCAGCGTGGTATGGCCGTTGCCTGCAGGAATCTCCTTATCAAAAATTACAAAATTTCACATTCCTTTTTAAAAAAAAAACAAAACAAAAAGGCAACGACACGCGGTGTTCCCAAGCGGTCACCCATCCAAGTACTAACCGCGCCCGATGCTGCTTAGCTTCAGTGATCGGACGAGAACTGGCGTATTCAGCGTGGTATGGCCGTTGCCTGCAGGAATCTCCTTATCAAAAATTACAAAATTTCTAATTCCTTTAAAAAAAAAACAAAACAAAAAGGCAACGACACGCGGTGTTCCCAAGCGGTCACCCATCCAAGTACTAACCGCGCCCGATGCTGCTTAGCTTCAGTGATCGGACGAGAACTGGCGTATTCAGCGTGGTATGGCCGTTGCCTGCAGGAATCTCCTTATCAAAAATTACGAAATTTCACATTCCTTTAAAAAAAAAAAAAAAAAACAAAAAGGCAACGACACGCGGTGTTCCCAAGCGGTCACCCATCCAAGTACTAACCGCGCCCGATGCTGCTTAGCTTCAGTGATCGGACGAGAACTGGCGTATTCAGCGTGGTATGGCCGTTGCCTGCAGGAATCTCCTTATCAAAAATTACAAAATTTCACATTCCTTTTAAAAAAAAAAACAAAACAAAAAGGCAACGACACGCGGTGTTCCCAAGCGGTCACCCATCCAAGTACTAACCGCGCCCGATGCTGCTTAGCTTCAGTGATCGGACGAGAACTGGCGTATTCAGCGTGGTATGGCCGTTGCCTGCAGGAATCTCCTTATCAAAAATTACGAAATTACACATTCCTTTAAAAAAAAAAAAAAAAAACAAAAAGGCAACGACACGCGGTGTTCCCAAGCGGTCACCCATCCAAGTACTAACCGCGCCCGATGCTGCTTAGCTTCAGTGATCGGACGAGAACTGGCGTATTCAGCGTGGTATGGCCGTTGCCTGCAGGAATCTCCTTATCAAAAATTACAAAATTTCACATTCCTTTTAAAAAAAAAAACAAAACAAAAAGGCAACGACACGCGGTGTTCCCAAGCGGTCACCCATCCAAGTACTAACCGCGCCCGATGCTGCTTAGCTTCAGTGATCGGACGAGAACTGGCGTATTCAGCGTGGTATGGCCGTTGCCTGCAGGAATCTCCTTATCAAAAATTACAAAATTTCACATTCCTTTAAAAAAAAACAAAACAAAAAGGCAACGACACGCGGTGTTCCCAAGCGGTCACCCATCCAAGTACTAAACGCGCCCGATGCTGCTTAGCTTCAGTGATCGGACGAGAACTGGCGTATTCAGCGTTGTATGGCCGTTGCCTGCAGGAATCTCCTTTTCAAAAATTACAAAATTTCACATTCCTTTTAAAAAAAAAACAAAACAAAAAGGCAACGACACGCGGTGTTCCCAAGCGGTCACCCATCCAAGTACTAACCGCGCCCGATGCTGCTTAACTTCAGTGATCGAACGAGAACTGGCGTATTCAGCGTGGTATGGCCGTTGCCTGCAGGAATCTCCGTATCAAAAATTACAAAATTTCTAATTCCTTTAAAAAAAAAACAAAACAAAAAGGCAACGACACGCGGTGTTCCCAAGCGGTCACCCATCCAAGTACTAACCGCGCCCGATGCTGCTTAGCTTCAGTGATCGAACGAGAACTGGCGTATTCAGCGTGGTATGGCCGTTGCCTGCAGGAATCTCCGTATCAAAAATTACAAAATTTCGCATTCATTTTAAAAAAAAAAACAAAACAAAAAGGCAACGACACGCGGTGTTCCCAAGCGGTCACCCATCCAAGTACTAACCGCGCCCGATGCTGCTTAGCTTCAGTGATCGGACGAGAACTGGCGTATTCAGCGTGGTATGGCCGTTGCCTGCAGGAATTTTCCGTATCAAAAATTACAAAATTTTACATTTCTTTAAAAAAAAAAACAAAACAAAAAGGCAACGACACGCGGTGTTCCCAAGCGGTCACCCATCCAAGTACTAACCGCGCCCGATGCTGCTTAGCTTCAGTGATCGGACGAGAACTGGCGTATTCAGCGTGGTATGGCCGTTGCCTGCAGGAATCTCCTTATCAAAAATTACAAAATTTCACATTCCTTTAAAAAAAAAAAAAAAACAAAAAGGCAACGACACGCGGTGTTCCCAAGCGGTCACCCATCCAAGTACTAAACGCGCCCGATGCTGCTTAGCTTCAGTGATCGGACGAGAACTGGCGTATTCAGCGTTGTATGACCGTTGCCCGCAGGAATCTCCTTTTCAAAAATTACAAAATTTCACATTCCTTTTAAAAAAAAAACAAAACAAAAAGGCAACGACACGCGGTGTTCCCAAGCGGTCACCCATCCAAGTACTAAACGCGCCCGATGCTGCTTAGCTTCAGTGATCGGACGAGAACTGGCGTATTCAGCGTGGTATGGCCGTTGCCTGCAGGAATCTCCTTATCAAAAATTACAAAATTTCACATTCCTTTAAAAAAAAAAAACACAACAAAAAGGCAACGACACGCGGTGTTCCCAAGCGGTCACCCATCCAAGTACTAAACGCGCCCGATGCTGCTTAGCTTCAGTGATCGGACGAGAACTGGCGTATTCAGCGTTGTATGGCCGTTGCCTGCAGGAATCTCCTTTTCAAAAATTACAAAATTTCACATTCCTTTTAAAAAAAAAACAAAACAAAAAGGCAACGACACGCGGTGTTCCCAAGCGGTCACCCATCCAAGTACTAACCGCGCCCGATGCTGCTTAGCTTCAGTGATCGGACGAGAACTGGCGTATTCAGCGTGGTATGGCCGTTGCCTGCAGGAATCTCCTTATCAAAAATTACAAAATTTCACATTCCTTAAAAAAAAAAACAAAACAAAAAGGCAACGACACGCGGTGTTCCCAAGCGGTCACCCATCCAAGTACTAACCGCGCCCGATGCTGCTTAGCTTCAGTGATCGGACGAGAACTGGCGTATTCAGCGTGGTATGGCCGTTGCCTGCAGGAATCTCCTTATCAAAAATTACAAAATTTCTAATTCCTTTAAAAAAAAAACAAAACAAAAAGGCAACGACACGCGGTGTTCCCAAGCGGTCACCCATCCAAGTACTAACCGCGCCCGATGCTGCTTAGCTTCAGTGATCGGACGAGAACTGGCGTATTCAGCGTGGTATGGCCGTTGCCTGCAGGAATTTTCCGTATCAAAAATTACAAAAATTCACATTTCTTTAAAAAAAAAAAAAAAACAAAAAAGCAACTACACGCGGTGTTCCCAAGCGGTCACCCATCCAAGTACTAATCGCGCCCGATGCTGCTTAGCTTCAGTGATCGGACGAGAACTGGCGGATTCAGCGTGGTATGGCCGTTGCCTGCAGGAATTTTCCGTATCAAAAATTACAAAATTTCACATTTCTTTAAAAAAAAAAAAAAACAAAAAAGGAACTACACGCGGTGTCCCCAATCGGTCACCCATCCAAGTACTAACCGCGCCCGATGCTGCTTAGCTTCAGTGATCGGACGAGAACTGGCGTATTCAGCGCGGTATGGCCGTTGCCTGCAGGAATTTTCCGTATCAAAAATTACAAAAATTCACATTTCTTTAAAAAAAAAAAAAAACAAAAAAGCAACTACACGCGGTGTTCCCAAGCGGTCACCCATCCAAGTACTAACCGCGCCCGATGCTGCTTAGCTTCAGTGATCGGACGAGAACTGGCGTATTCAGCGTGGTATGGCCGTTGCCTGCAGGAATTTTCCGTATCAAAAATTACAAAAATTCACATTTCTTTAAAAAAAAAAAAAAAAAACAAAAAAGCAACGACACGCGGTGTTCCCAAGCGGTCACCCATCCAAGTACTAACCGCGCCCGATGCTGCTTAGCTTCAGTGATCGGACGAGAACTGGCGTATTCAGCGTGGTATGGCCGTTGCCTGCAGGAATGTATGTATCAAAAATTACAAAATTTCACATTTCTTTAAAAAAAAAAAAAAACAAAAAGGCAACGACACGCGGTGTTCCCAAGCGGTCACCCATCCAAGTACTAACCGCGCCCGATGCTGCTCAGCTTCAGTGATCGGACGAGAACTGGCGTATTCAGCGTGGTATGGCCGTTGCCTGCAGGAATTTTCCGTATCAAAAATTACAAAATTTTACATTTCTTTAAAAAAAAAAACAAAACAAAAAGGCAACGACACGCGGTGTTCCCAAGCGGTCACCCATCCAAGTACTAACCGCGCCCGATGCTGCTTAGCTTCAGTGATCGGACGAGAACTGGCGTATTCAGCGTGGTATGGCCGTTGCCTGCAGGAATCTCCTTATCAAAAATTACAAAATTTCTAATTCCTTTAAAAAAAAAACAATACAAAAAGGCAACCCATCCAAGTACTAACCGCGCCCGATGCTGCTTAGCTTCAGTGATCGGACGAGAACTGGCGTATTCAGCGTGGTATGGCCGTTGCCTGCAGGAATTTTCCGTATCAAAAATTACAAAATTTCACATTTCTTTAAAAAAAAAAAAAAAAACAAAAAAGCAACTACACGCGGTGTTCCCAAGCGGTCACCCATCCAAGTACTAACCGCGCCCGATGCTGCTTAGCTTCAGTTACTACGTTTATGATCCCTTGATGCGATATTCGAATTTCGCATTAACCAACTCCCGAAGTTCGAATTGCGAATTATTTATTATTATTATTATTATTATTATTATTATTATATTATAATACAGCGTGATTCAAAATTGTTGGACCAACGCTTCAGGGCAGATTCCTCTCGTCAAAATAGTGATAAAAGTTCCTATAAAGGGGGGTCCGCAAGTGGTCAATAGGGGAGTTATTAGGCCTCAAAGTCTGCTGGTGGCCAATTTATTTTCGCTTATAACTCGCTTAATTTATGGTTTAGAACTTTCAGGTTTGGAATATGAGGAAAACAATTGAAAAACTAAACGTTGAATCCTTTGGTGACCCATGAATACCGTGGTAAGTGATTAAACAAACCATAAAAGAGGTCATCGGCAGATAAAAATCACGATTATTTTGTGGCGGTAAGTATTTGGACTGTTTCTAGTGATTTTTCAGCTTCAGTGTACTTTTTCAATTTAAAAAATGTAGGGGTACCTCAGTGCAAATGTGAGTAGTTTTCGAGATATTCGTTATTTTATCAACTTCTGCAGGAAGGGTGTCGGTAGCCGGAGCGGTCGACAAGAATGAGACCAACAATCGTTTCTAAATAAACAAACCTTATTTAAATTTTTGTACATTCATCGTAAAAAGTTCAAATTATTAAACGACCGCTCGGAGAAAAATGCCACAGAACCGAAAATCGGAGGTAATTTTAAATTTGAAAATTAGGCCCACGTTGAGTTTTTACATCAAAACAAATACTGATTACATGAAAGGCCCTCTGTTATTTTCGAACTTTCCGAAACCAAAAGTAATTTTTTTTTGACGACGAATGTACAAAATTTTTAATATTTCTGTTTATTTAGAAACGATTGTTGGTCTCATTCTTGTCGGCCGCTCCGGCTACCGACACCCTACATGCAAAAGCTCATAAAATAACGAATATCTCGAAAACTACTCACATTTGCACTGAGGTACCCCTACATTTTTGAAATTCAAAAAGGACACTGATGCTGGAAAATCACTAAAAACTGTCAAAATACTTTCTGTCACAAAATAATCCTGATTTTTATTAGCCGATGACCTCTTTTTTGGTTCGTTTAATCACTTACCACGGTATTCATGGATCACCAAAGTATTCAACGTTTAGTTTTCCAATTGTTTTCCTCATATACCAAATCTGAAAGTTCTAAACCATAAATTAAGCGAGTTATTAGCGAAAATAAATTGGCCACCAGCAGACTTTGAGGTCTAATAACTCCCTTATTGACCACTTGCGGACCCCCCTTTATAAGAACTTTTATTACTATTTTGACGAGAGGAATCTGCCCTGAAGCGTTGGTCCAACAATTTTGAATCACCCTGTATATTAATATATAATTAATATATAATTATTATATTATTATAATTATTATTATTTATATTGAAAAGTGTTTACGATACGGGAAATTTTAATTCGCATTCTGTTAAACCGGTTTAAGGGAAGTCATAAACGCAGTAAATGATCGGACGAGAACTGGCGTATTCAGCGTGGTATGGCCGTTGCCTGCAGGAATCTCCTTATCAAAAATTACAAAATTTCACATTCCTTTTAAAAAAAAAACAAAACAAAAAGGCAACGACACGCGGTGTTCCCAAGCGGTCACCCATCCAAGTACTAACCGCGCCCGATGCTGCTTAGCTTCAGTGATCGGACGAGAACTGGCGTATTCAGCGTGGTATGGCTGTTGCCTGCAGGAATCTCCTTATCAAAAATTACAAAATTTCACATTCCTTTAAAAAAAAAAAACAAAACAAAAAGGCAACGACACGCGGTGTTCCCAAGCGGTCACCCATCCAAGTACTAACCGCGCCCGATGCTGCTTAGCTTCAGTGATCGGACGAGAACTGGCGTATTCAGCGTGGTATGGCCGTTGCCTGCAGGAATCTCCTTATCAAAAATTACGAAATTTCACATTCCTTTAAAAAAAAAAAAAAAAAAACAAAAAGGCAACGACACGCGGTGTTCCCAAGCGGTCACCCATCCAAGTACTAACCGCGCCCGATGCTGCTTAGCTTCAGTGATCGGACGAGAACTGGCGTATTCAGCGTGGTATGGCCGTTGCCTGCAGGAATCTCCTTATCAAAAATTACAAAATTTCACATTCCTTTAAAAAAAAAAAACAAAACAAAAAGGCAACGACACGCGGTGTTCCCAAGCGGTCACCCATCCAAGTACTAACCGCGCCCGATGCTGCTTAGCTTCAGTGATCGGACGAGAACTGGCGTATTCAGCGTGGTATGGCCGTTGCCTGCAGGAATCTCCTTATCAAAAATTACAAAATTTCACATTCCTTTAAAAAAAAAAACACAACAAAAAGGCAACGACACGCGGTGTTCCCAAGCGGTCACCCATCCAAGTACTAAACGCGCCCGATGCTGCTTAGCTTCAGTGATCGGACGAGAACTGGCGTATTCAGCGTTGTATGGCCGTTGCCTGCAGGAATCTCCTTTTCAAAAATTACAAAATTTCACATTCCTTTTAAAAAAAAAACAAAACAAAAAGGCAACGACACGCGGTGTTCCCAAGCGGTCACCCATCCAAGTACTAACCGCGCCCGATGCTGCTTAGCTTCAGTGATCGGACGAGAACTGGCGGATTCAGCGTGGTATGGCCGTTGCCTGCAGGAATCTCCTTATCAAAAATTACAAAATTTCACATTCCTTTAAAAAAAAAAACAAAACAAAAAGGCAACGACACGCGGTGTTCCCAAGCGGTCACCCATCCAAGTACTAACCGCGCCCGATGCTGCTTAGCTTCAGTGATCGGACGAGAACTGGCGTATTCAGCGTTGTATGGCCGTTGCCTGCAGGAATCTCCTTTTCAAAAATTACAAAATTTCTAATTCCTTTAAAAAAAAAACAAAACAAAAAGGCAACGACACGCGGTGTTCCCAAGCGGTCACCCATCCAAGTACTAACCGCGCCCGATGCTGCTTAGCTTCAGTGATCGGACGAGAACTGGCGTATTCAGCGTGGTATGGCCGTTGCCTGCAGGAATTTTCCGTATCAAAAATTACAAAATTTCACATTTCTTAAAAAAAAAAAAAAACAAAAAAGCAACTACACGCGGTGTTCCCAAGCGGTCACCCATCCAAGTACTAACCGCGCCCGATGCTGCTTAGCTTCAGTGATCGGACGAGAACTGGCGTATTCAGCGTGGTATGGCCGTTGCCTGCAGGAATCTCCTTATCAAAAATTACAAAATTTCACATTCCTTTAAAAAAAAAAACAAAACAAAAAGGCAACGACACGCGGTGTTCCCAAGCGGTCACCCATCCAAGTACTAACCGCGCCCGATGCTGCTTAGCTTCAGTGATCGGACGAGAACTGGCGTATTCAGCGTGGTATGGCCGTTGCCTGCAGGAATTTTCCGTATCAAAAATTACAAAAATTCACATTTCTTTAAAAAAAAAAAAAAACAAAAAAGCAACTACACGCGGTGTTCCCAAGCGGTCACCCATCCAAGTACTAACCGCGCCCGATGCTGCTTAGCTTCAGTGATCGGACGAGAACTGGCGTATTCAGCGTGGTATGGCCGTTGCCTGCAGGAATCTCCGTATCAAAAATTACAAAAATTCACATTTCTTTAAAAAAAAAAAAAAAACAAAAAAGCAACTACACGCGGTGTTCCCAAGCGGTCACCCATCCAAGTACTAACCGCGCCCGATGCTGCTTAGCTTCAGTGATCGGACGAGAACTGGCGTATTCAGCGTGGTATGGCCGTTGCCTGCAGGAATTTTCCGTATCAAAAATTACAAAAATTCACATTTCTTTAAAAAAAAAAAAAAAAACAAAAAAGCAACGACACGCGGTGTTCCCAAGCGGTCACCCATCCAAGTACTAACCGCGCCCGATGCTGCTTAGCTTCAGTGATCGGACGAGAACTGGCGTATTCAGCGTGGTATGGCCGTTGCCTGCAGGAATGTATGTATCAAAAATTACAAAATTTCACATTTCTTTAAAAAAAAAAAAAACAAAAAGGCAACGACACGCGGTGTTCCCAAGCGGTCACCCATCCAAGTACTAACCGCGCCCGATGCTGCTCAGCTTCAGTGATCGGACGAGAACTGGCGTATTCAGCGTGGTATGGCCGTTGCCTGCAGGAATTTTCCGTATCAAAAATTACAAAATTTTACATTTCTTTAAAAAAAAAAAACAAAACAAAAAGGCAACGACACGCGGTGTTCCCAAGCGGTCACCCATCCAAGTACTAACCGCGCCCGATGCTGCTTAGCTTCAGTGATCGGACGAGAACTGGCGTATTCAGCGTGGTATGGCCGTTGCCTGCAGGAATCTCCTTATCAAAAATTACAAAATTTCTAATTCCTTTAAAAAAAAAACAATACAAAAAGGCAACGACACGCGGTGTTCCCAAGCGGTCACCCATCCAAGTACTAACCGCGCCCGATGCTGCTTAGCTTCAGTGATCGGACGAGAACTGGCGTATTCAGCGTGGTATGGCCGTTGCCTGCAGGAATTTTCCGTATCAAAAATTACAAAATTTCACATTTCTTTAAAAAAAAAAAAAAAAACAAAAAAGCAACTACACGCGGTGTTCCCAAGCGGTCACCCATCCAAGTACTAACCGCGCCCGATGCTGCTCAGCTTCAGTGATCGGACGAGAACTGGCGTATTCAGCGTGGTATGGCCGTTGCCTGCAGGAATCTCCTTATCAAAAATTACAAAATTTCACATTCCTTTAAAAAAAAAAACAAAACAAAAAGGCAACGACACGCGGTGTTCCCAAGCGGTCACCCATCCAAGTACTAACCGCGCCCGATGCTGCTTAGCTTCAGTGATCGGACGAGAACTGGCGTATTCAGCGTGGTATGGCTGTTGCCTGCAGGAATCTCCTTATCAAAAATTACAAAATTTCACATTCCTTTAAAAAAAAAAAACAAAACAAAAAGGCAACGACACGCGGTGTTCCCAAGCGGTCACCCATCCAAGTACTAACCGCGCCCGATGCTGCTTAGCTTCAGTGATCGGACGAGAACTGGCGTATTCAGCGTGGTATGGCCGTTGCCTGCAGGAATCTCCTTATCAAAAATTACGAAATTTCACATTCCTTTAAAAAAAAAAAAAAAAAAAAAAAAAAACAAAAAGGCAACGACACGCGGTGTTCCCAAGCGGTCACCCATCCAAGTACTAACCGCGCCCGATGCTGCTTAGCTTCAGTGATCGGACGAGAACTCAACTCAACTCAAAAACAATTTATTCATAATTGGAATAATTACAATGTCAAAGAAAAGAAAATTACTAATCTAAAACTTAAATAAATAATAACAATTTGTATGTAGCTCCTACCCTTTTGAGTTTATCTACAAGATACATTGGTTGTTGGGAGTTATCCCTTACAATTTTTTCTGGAAAGACAAAAACAACGATTAATAGAATGGAACTCGAATTACATTTATACAGGAAAACTCTGAAAAAAAAAAACCTGATTATTTTGGGTGCCAATAGGCCGGGTAATGTTAATTTATTGTTGATGTGATCTCTACTCTACTGCTGACTCATCTGATGGTGAGTTATTATAAAAATGCAAATGTTGGTACGTTAATTGGTGTTTATGTTCAGTTCGTCTCATTTTTGTTATTTCTCTCAGCAGTTTGTTATGTTTTAGTTGTGTGTGATAGAATTTTTCTGACAGTGTGTCAATGTATTCTTTGATTGTTGGTATTTGTGCTTCTTCGTGTAATTGTGTTATCCTTGTGTAACGTCCTAGTCCGGTAATTAGTCGTAGCAGTTTATTTTGGAACACCTGTAACGGGTTTAATTTAGTGACTGATCCACCACCCCATAATGGACATGCGTAAGTGATTATAGGTCGAATAGCAACAGTGTACAATAATTTTCTGTTTTCCTTTTTCATGTACCCTTTGAAGAAAAGTGCAAAAAGGGCCCTGGTCGCGTCGTACGCCCTCTTGATGGACTCTTTGATGTGGATGCTGAAAGTGAGCCTGGTGTCTAGGTGGGCGCCGAGATACTTGACCCGCTCAACATTTTCTATTTGTGTGTCGTTTACTTTTAGTTTTTGAAATATCTTATTGTTTGTGAATTTTCTATGGAATATTATATTTTCAGTTTTGTTATCGTTAATTTTAATTTTCCATTTAGTAAAATATCGTGTTATTAAATTCATGTGTGTTTGTATCTGTTTGTTAGCTACTATGGCGTGGTGTGATGTTGCATAGATGGCGGTGTCATCAGCATATAAAGCTATTTTCGTTCTGGGATGTTTAGGGAAATCATGCAAGTAGTATGTGAACAATTTAGGCCCTAGGACTGATCCTTGTGGGACTCCTGCACCAATCGGTCGAAGCTCCGAAAAGCTTTTATTTAATTTAACTGTAAATGTTCTATGTTTCAAATACGAATAAACTAATTTTATGATTTTCGGATGAAAATTGAGTTTTATTAATTTAAAAATCAGACCATCAGTCCACACTTTATCGAAAGCTTTCTCTATGTCTATGAGTGCCATGGCTGTGCATTTTTTACTGTTGTATCCAATAATTATGTCGTGTACAATTCTCGTAATTTGTTGTGTTGTGTTATGTTTGCTTCTGAATCCGAATTGTTCGTCTTGTAGTATTTTATTTTTACGTGTATGTTTGTCTAAGTGTGAGGCGATGACTTTTTCCGCGATTTTGGCCATTGTGTTGAGCAAACTGATAGGTCGGTAACTTGTCGGTAAGTTAGGTGCTTTGTTTGGTTTAGGAATTGGTATTATCACCGCATTTTTCCAGGCTATCGGGAAACATTCGAGCATAATTATGGCATTTATTATGTAATTGAGCTGTACTAGAGTTTTTGATGGTAAATTTTTCAATATTTTATTGGGTATTTGGTCCATGCCCGGCGCTTTATTGTTCGGTAATTTACAAATAATTTTTCTCAATTCACTGGGTTTATTCAAAAGCTTAGCTAATTGATCTGGTTCAGTGCTGGTAGGCCGTTCTATGAATCGTTTTACGAAAGCTGAAATTTTTTTCTGTTCTGGGGCATCGTCCTCCAGGTTATGTACTCGCTCAAAATTATCTGCCAAAAGATTAACTTTACCGATATCGGTGAGAACAGGTTGATTGTGTTCGTCAATTAGTGATGGAATTGGCGCTGGTTTTTTCTTTAGTGCTTTCGCAATTTTCCAAAGGGAATTGTCGGTTGTTTTAAGTGATTCCAATTTTTCGCGCCATCTTTCGGATCGATGGTTTCTGATTTGCTCATTGATATCTCGATTAATTACTCGTATTCTTTGTTTTATGCTTTGATCTGAAGTGCGTTGCAATATTTTTCTCAGTTGATTTTTGCTTTTAATTAAATCAGTTATGCTTTTGGGAAGATCATCTCTATTACGATTTATGATTTTTATTTTTGTGTGTGTGGACATGGCATTTTTAATGTTATCGGTGAGTATGGAAATTTCTGATTCCAGTTTAGTTATTGAATTTATGTTGTTATTAATAACGGTTGAGTTTGATAAAGTCCTTCGAAATTCCGACCAATTAGTGTTTTTGTATGAGATTATTTCAATTGGATTTGGTGCTCTGTTATCGCAATTTAATAGAGTGAAAATTATCGGATTATGGTCCGATTCCAATTCGGATAAGGAGATTGGATTCGTGATATCGGGTGTCCGCTTTGTGATGATCAAATCTATTGTGGACGGTGTCATGCCGTTAGTAGGAAAATGTGTATGATCGTTTGTGTGATGTATGATAATTTCCCGGGTGGTTCTGGCTATGCGTTCCAGAAGTGCTCCGTTGGGGTTGTTCCTGTTGCAGTTCCAGAGTGTGTTGGTGGCATTCAGGTCTCCCACCAGTATGACGTCATTTCCGGTGTTGAGCAGGTCAAGGATCTCGATCTCCCTCATCCGATTCTTGGGCCGGTTGTAAGCCGCCACCAGGGTGACGTTACCTGCAATTTGGATAATTAGATTTTGTATATTACAATTAATCGATTGAATTTGATGAAATGAGATATCGTTTTTAATTGCTATTGCTATTCCACCTATTCTCTGGGTGGGACCGTCCTGTCTGATTACGGTGTATCCTTTAAAATAGAGTTTGTCGTTTGGTTTTAATTTTGTTTCATTTATGCAGAATATGTCAATGTTGTGTGTCTTGATAAAATTAATTGCCTGTGGGAGTTTTCCCGAAATGTAATTCGAGTTCCAAGATGCGATTTTGATATTTTTATTATTTACCATAATCAGTATTCAAGAAATGCATTGCAGCTGCATTTTTCGTCTGAGTAGATGCTTCCGACTCGAGTAATTCATTCAATTTGACTAGATTTTCGTAAAATTTATTTATATTAAAAAGATTATGAAAACGATTTAATTCAGTTGCAATGAGGGAGGGTTCGATTAGAAATATCGGTTCAGTTTGTTTATTATCATTAGGTTTTGGTACTTCCGTTTTTTGTTGTGAGGTCATATGGCGTCGCCTGTTGGTCCATGCGTTCTCATCTGGTGGAGGCGCGGGTTTGAGGGCTGATCGGTTTCCGGTTGCTACTCCTCTTGCTGTGGTCGTCTTGTTTTGGTCTTCCGTTTTTTTAAGTCGATATTGGTAGACGGGGCAGTTGATGTCACTGGCTCTGTGATTTTGTTTACAGTTGGCACAGACTGGATCCAACTGGACGTTTTTGCAGTCGGATGTTTTGTGATTGTCGGCACAGATCCCACATTTGGGGTCGCTAAAACAATTACTGGTGGCGTGCCCCCATAATTGACAATTCTTGCAGTGGATGAATTTTCTCCCGTTTCGGTATCTTTCCCAAGTAATTCTGACGTATTGAATCACTTTTACTCTGGCAATCAGCGATTTCAGCGTGGCATTTTTCTTTGTTATTACCATGTAAAGTGGGGCGTGTGTCGTTTTCATCTTGAAGCATTGCGTTGCGGGAATTCCTTGAGTTTTCAATTCGGTCAGTACTTCCTCAGGTTCCGGTTTGGATTCGAGGCCCCTTATGACGTAGGCGTGAGTTTTCTCGTTGGCTGTTTTGTACGTATGGAAAGGCACAGCTTCGGTTTTCAGCATTTGTACGATTTTCTCGTGGTCTTCATTATTGTCGAGGTAAAGGCCGATGTTATTCTTGGTATACTTGACCGTGAATTTTGTGGTGATGATTCGGATTTTATCGAGAATCTCTTTTTCGTTTTTCGGCTTTCCGTGTATTATGATCGCCGGAGTGTTTACGGTTTTATCGACAGTTTTTCTCACAATGGTGGTATCTTCGTCTGATTCGTCCGAACTGGAATAATCGTTTGTAGAGGTGCTTTCTGCGTGCGCTAGCGGTTTAAATCTGTTTTTCGGCTCCACCTGTGTTATTTTACGTTTTTCCGATGTTTTAGGCGAGATTCTTCTAGATTTCTTACTCCTCGGTTCCATGAATTCGTCCGTTTCGTTAAAGGCCTTGGCGATAGGGTTGGCACATTGTGGGTGCGGTTGTATTTGGGGTGGATCCATATTCACACTGGGACTTGAAAGGGTCTCAGTATTTTTCAGTTTCTGCGTGTCGAAATCAAATAAGTCCAGGAAATTTTGGGGGGTGTAGTCCCATAGTTTGTTAGGCTTGCGCCCTGATGAGGACTTGGGTGTCGATTCCTGCACTTTTTCGAGTTTTTCACTTTTCAACTTTATGGGTTCACTTGATCGGCTTTGTTCAATCGTACTTACTCCGCAATAACAGCGCCGTGCGTGTGGTGCGGAAGTCGGACGAGAACTGGACGAGAACTGGCGTATTCAGCGTGGTATGGCCGTTGCCTGCAGGAATCTCCTTATCAAAAATTACAAAATTTCACATTCCTTTAAAAAAAAAAAAAACAAAAAGGCAACGACACGCGGTGTTCCCAAGCGGTCACCCATCCAAGTACTAACCGCGCCCGATGCTGCTTAGCTTCAGTGATCCAATCCAATCCAATCCAATAAAATTTATTTGAAATATACTTATTACACATCAAACCGATACTATATGGGTTTTATACTAGCCTAGGGAGTATAAACACAATATCAGCAATAATTCAATACAATTTAAATAAATTACAATGTTCCTACATGTTAATGATGTTTATCAATGAAATGTAAGTTATGTCAGGTTTGACCCTAGAAGAAAATGAGATATAATAAAATTAGCTGAAATTAAAGTTTAGATTGTCTTAGGTAAATAATTTGTGATTTATTCAGCAAGGTTTCTAGTTTTTCTAGAAGCTGAAATTTTAAGTATTTGATTTTTATTAACTGTAAATAAATTTTACATAATATGGTGTAACGGAAGTGTTCGCAGCGTGTCAAGAGCACAGGCACGTAACAGACAGTTGTGGGTGGGTGTCATTTGTTTAGGTCTGTTTCGAGAAAAATCGGTAGATGTTGGTACAGAAGTTTGTGCACGATTTTGTGTTCGTCGTGTGATCTTCGTTGTGTTATATTTTTTGTGAGTTTGTTGTGATGTAATGAGTTTCGGAAGAAATTGTCAGACTGCGCGTCTATGAAGTTACGCAAGGTATCAATCTCGGCATGCTCGTGAAGGGTTGTTATTCTTGTGTAAATGTTGCTGTTCGTGATCAGCCGAAGACATTTGTTTTGGAATCGCTGCAGGAGAATTAGCTGTGAGACGGGCACGCCGCCCCAGATTGGACACGCGTATGTAATGAGGGGTCTAATAACGGCGGTGTACAGCAGACGCTTGTTACAAAGGGAAATTTCCCTACTGGCAAGTAGTGGATATAGGGTTTTTAAAACACCATATCCTTTTTGTACGAGTTGTTGTGTGTGCAAATGAAAAGTAAGTCGTGAGTCGAGCAGTACTCCCAGATATTTGGCCTGTTTGACTGGCGTAATTTTTTGAGATTCAACCCTTAATTTGTCAAAAATTACCGAGTTGGTGAACTTTCTGGAAAACGGTATGTTTATGGTTTTTGAAGGGTTTATTTTAATTTTCCATTTTTTAAAGTAGTCTACAATTTTAGACATATGTATTTGGATTTGTTTATTTGCCACCACGGCAGAGAATGATTGAGCGTATACGACTGTGTCATCCGCGTACAGGCCGATTTTTGTTTTTTGGAAGGTAGGTATGTCGTTTATGAAGAGGTTAAACAGTTTTGGCTCCAGAACGGATCCTTGCGGGACGCCCGCGGTAATAATTTTAAATTGTGACAGGCAAGGACCCACTTTTACAGCGAACTTTCTATCTGTGAGATAAGAATGTAATAAGTGAATGAGGGTGGTTGGTAATTTAATTCTAATCAATTTGTGAATTAGTCCCTTGATCCAGACGCGATCAAATGCTTTCTGAATGTCTAGCAAAGCCATACACGTAACTTTGCTTTTGTTAAATCCGTCTATAATATCAGATGTGATTCGCGCGAGTTGTTGATTAGTACTATGCTTAGCACGGAAGCCAAACTGATGGTCTTTGATTATTTTATGTTTATCAGTATATTCTTCTAATCTCACTTGTATCACTTTTTCTGCCAACTTGCTAAGTGAATTCAACAAGCTGATCGGTCTGTAGCTGCTGGGACTAGAATTGTCGTTGTTGGGTTTATGAATTGGAATGACGATTGCTGTTTTCCATGTGGTGGGAAAGTGAGAAAGTTTAATACTGGCGTTAATTATGTATGTGAGTTGGACAACTGCCTTGCGTGAGAGGTTTTTCAAAATTTTATTTGGAATTTTGTCTTCACCCGGCGAGGCATTACCCCGCAGGTCGCGAATAAGATTATAGATTTCTAATGGGGATGTCAAGAGAGATCCGAGTTGGTTCGGTGAAATAGTAATTTTTTTAGCTAGGAAATTGTCGACTTCCCGGCTGATCACGTCTTGTTCGGGGTTGTTGGGTTCAATTGCGTAAACTTCTTGAAAGGTGTCTGCCAGTAAATTTGCCTTATCGAGTTCTGTGACTGCAGGCAGGTTATTACTAATTAAAGTGGGTATTGGAATGATTTTTTTTCTTAAGTCTCTTGGAAACCTTCCAAATAGAGTTATCAGTGGTTGATAATGATGTCAGGGTATCTGACCATTTTTTATTTCTAAAAGCTCGGATTTTGTTAGAGATTAGGTGAGAGATCTGATTCGATTCTGTTTTGAGAAGAGGGTTGCCGGTTAATTGCCACATCTTCCTTGTCCTATTTTTGCGTTTAATTAGCTCAGTTATATCGTCAGGTAATTGTTCTTTATAGGGATTGATTGGTTTTTCTATAGAATGTTTGCTTTTCGCGCTAGAGAGTATTTTTGTGAAATTGTCCACTTCCTTATTAAGATCTTCAACCGTTTCAATTTTATTGTTAATCGTAATGCGTTTGTTAAGAGTATCACGAAAAGCCATCCAGTTGGTGTTTTTGTAGGAGGTGATCTGAATTTTTGGCGGCTCACTTCCTGAATTAAGCAAGTCGAAATAGATTGGATTGTGGTCTGAATTTAGGTCACACCTAGTAAAAAGTGGAGAGGCATTCAAGACATTTTTGTTTAGCATGAAGTCGATTGTAGTAGGAGTGTAACCATTTGTTGGGTAATGCGTGTGTTGATTCGGGAACATAATTGCAATATTGTGGGCGTGCGCATACTGCTCGATTCTCGTACCGTTCGCTGTGTTATTATGACATTGCCAGTTCACATGCCTGGCATTGAAGTCTCCGATAATGAGGACTTTTCTACCTTTGTTGAATAATCTATCGAGATCGTTGATTTGTATTAAATTAACTGGTCTGTTGTACACCGCGATTAGTAGTGTGCCATCTGTTAGCTTGAGGATGACATTGTAAATGAGACAATTTATAGAAGATATGTGTTGAACGGGTATGTGATTTTTAACTAGGGCGGCGACTCCACTGTATGACACTGTATCATATGCTTGTTGTTGAAATATCGCTGCCAGGAAATTCTGGTGTAGTTAATTGTGCGCACTTTGGATTCGAGTTGATTGATTGTCACTATGTTGCTGGTAATTACTAGGTGTTTTGGTCTATCGGTGTTTCTCATCCTGAAAACTTTGATGACTGGTAGTTTCAGGTCCTGCTGCATTTCCTCCAGAATTTCTTCTGGGGTAACGTCATCGGCCAAACCGATCAAGACAAACGAATGTGTTTTTTCGGATTTCTGCGTGTATGTGTGGAAGCTTATTTTATTAGTTTCCAGGTCCAACATTGCATTATTCCATGATTGAATGGTAGGCATTAGAATGGTGGTGTTTGCGGCCGTGTATTTTATTTCGTATTTGAGAGTTCCCGCGTGAGAGCGAAGAAATTCGTGTAGCGATTTAGTTTTCTCGGTTTTGCCGTGGAGCACAATCGGCGGTACTTTCGTTTTTCCCTTATCTACTGGTAGCGGTGTGTGCAAGAACTGACCTTCCGTCCGTTTTTGTTGCTTTGTGGGTCTGGTTGATTGCGAACTTGATCTCGCGTCTTCCTCGTCTTGCGTGAAAACTTGGAAGCGATTTCTCAATTGTAGCGGGTGGCCGGTTTGTTTTTCCGTTTTCGGCGATTGGGACGGCGAAATAAATTTCCTTTTTGGACGACTGATGGAAAAATTGATGGTTGGATCAGTTTTCTCATCGTCGTTCGTTAACATAGTGATAATTTTCGAAGAAATCTCCGTTCCCGGAGGTGGTCAATGTTGGCGGCGTCGACAGGCCAATTAATGTTCTTGCAAAGATTCACAGTTCGAAAACAAAGCACTCTCAACATCCGTGGATGTACCGGTTTACGCGAAAATTCGCCAAATTAAAAAATTTGGCGAGCGTCCCGCAAACACGTACTGCTGCTTCAGTGATCGGACGAGAACTGCTTCAGTGATCGGACGAGAACTGGCATATTCAGCGTGGTATGGCCGTTGCCTGCAGGAATCTCTTTATCAAAAATTACAAAATTTCATATTCCTTTAAAAAAAAAAACAAAACAAAAAGGCAACGACACGCGGTGTTCCCAAGCGGTCACCCATCCAAGTACTAAACGCGCCCGATGCTGCTTAGCTTCAGTGATCGGACGAGAACTGGCGTATTCAGCGTGGTATGGCCGTTGCCTGCAGGAATGTATGTATCAAAAATTACAAAATTTCACATTTCTTAAGAAAAAAAAAACAATACAAAAAGGCAACGACACGCGGTGTTCCCAAGCGGTCACCCATCCAAGTACTAAACGCGCCCGATGCTGCTTAGCTTCAGTGATCGGACGAGAACTGGCGTATTCAGCGTGGTATGGTCGTTGCCTGCAGGAATTTTCCGTATCAAAAATTACAAAATTTCACATTTCTTTAAAAAAAAAAAAAACAAAAAAGCAACTACACGCGGTGTTCCCAAGCGGTCATCCATCCAAGTACTAACCGCGCCCGATGCTGCTTAGCTTCAGTGATCGGACGAGAACTGGCGTATTCAGCGTGGTATGGCCGTTGCCTGCAGGAATCTCCTTATCAAAAATTACAAAATTTCACATTCCTTTAAAAAAAAAACAAAACAAAAAGGCAACGACACGCGGTGTTCCCAAGCGGTCACCCATCCAAGTACTAAACGCGCCCGATGCTGCTTAGCTTCAGTGATCGGACGAGAACTGGCGTATTCAGCGTGGTATGGCCGTTGCCTGCAGGAATTTTCCGTATCAAAAATTACAAAATTTCACATTTCTTTAAAAAAAAAAAAAAACAAAAAAGCAACTACACGCGGTGTTCCCAAGCGGTCATCCATCCAAGTACTAACCGCGCCCGATGCTGCTTAGCTTCAGTGATCGGACGAGAACTGGCGTATTCAGCGTGGTATGGCCGTTGCCTGCAGAAATGTATGTATCAAAAATTACAAAATTTCACATTTCTTTAAAAAAAAAAAAAAAAAAAACAAAAAGGCAACGACACGCGGTGTTCCCAAGCGGTCACCCATCCAAGTACTAACCGCGCCCGATGCTGCTTAGCTTCAGTGATCGGACGAGAACTGGCGTATTCAGCGTGGTATGGCCGTTGCCTGCAGGAATCTCCTTATCAAAAATTACGAAATTTCACATTCCTTTAAAAAAAAAAAAAAAACAAAAAGGCAACGACACGCGGTGTTCCCAAGCGGTCATCCATCCAAGTACTAACCGCGCCCGATGCTGCTTAGCTTCAGTGATCGGACGAGAACTGGCGTATTCAGCGTGGTATGGCCGTTGCCTGCAGAAATGTATGTATCAAAAATTACAAAATTTCACATTTCTTTAAAAAAAAAAAAAAAAAAAACAAAAAGGCAACGACACGCGGTGTTCCCAAGCGGTCACCCATCCAAGTACTAACCGCGCCCGATGCTGCTTAGCTTCAGTGATCGGACGAGAACTGGCGTATTCAGCGTGGTATGGCCGTTGCCTGCAGGAATCTCCGTATCAAAAATTACAAAATTTCACATTCCTTTAAAAAAAAAAAAAAACAAGAAGGCAACGACACGCGGTGTTCCCAAGCGGTCACCCATCCAAGTACTAAACGCGCCCGATGCTGCTTAGCTTCAGTGATCGGACGAGAACTGGCGTATTCAGCGTGGTATGGCCGTTGCCTGCAGGAATGTATGTATCAAAAATTACAAAATTTCACATTTCTCAAGAAAAAAAAAACAATACAAAAAGGCAACGACACGCGGTGTTCCCAAGCGGTCACCCATCCAAGTACTAACCGCGCCCGATGCTGCTTAGCTTCAGTGATCGGACGAGAACTGGCGTATTCAGCGTGGTATGGCCGTTGCCTGCAGGAATCTCCTTATCAAAAATTACAAAATTTCACATTCCTTTAAAAAAAAAACAAAACAAAAAGGCAACGACACGCGGTGTTCCCAAGCGGTCACCCATCCAAGTACTAAACGCGCCCGATGCTGCTTAGCTTCAGTGATCGGACGAGAACTGGCGTATTCAGCGTTGTATGGCCGTTGCCTGCAGGAATCTCCTTTTCAAAAATTACAAAATTTCACATTCCTTTTAAAAAAAAAAACAAAACAAAAAGGCAACGACACGCGGTGTTCCCAAGCGGTCACCCATCCAAGTACTAACCGCGCCCGATGCTGCTTAGCTTCAGTGATCGGACGAGAACTGGCGTATTCAGCGTGGTATGGCCGTTGCCTGCAGGAATTTTCCGTATCAAAAATTACAAAATTTCACATTTCTTTAAAAAAAAAAAAAAAAAAAAAAGCAACTACACGCGGTGTTCCCAAGCGGTCACCCATCCAAGTACTAACCGCGCCCGATGCTGCTTAGCTTCAGTGATCGAACGAGAACTGGCGTATTCAGCGTGGTATGGCCGTTGCCTGCAGGAATCTCCGTATCAAAAATTACAAAATTTCACATTCCTTTTAAAAAAAAAAAAACAAAACAAAAAGGCAACGACACGCGGTGTTCCCAAGCGGTCACCCATCCAAGTATTAACCGCGCCCGATGCTGCTTAGCTTCAGTGATCGGACGAGAACTGGCGTATTCAGCGTGGTATGGCCGTTGCCTGCAGGAATCTCCTTATCAAAAATTACAAAATTTCACATTCCTTTAAAAAAAAAAACAAAACAAAAAGGCAACGACACGCGGTGTTCCCAAGCGGTCACCCATCCAAGTACTAACCGCGCCCGATGCTGCTTAGCTTCAGTGATCGGACGAGAACTATCGTATTCAGCGTGGTATGGCCGTTGCCTGCAGGAATGTATGTATCAAAAATTACAAAATTTCACATTTCTTTAAAAAAAAAAAAAAAAACAAAAAGGCAACGACACGCGGTGTTCCCAAGCGGTCACCCATCCAAGTACTAACCGCGCCCGATGCTGCTCAGCTTCAGTGATCGGACGAGAACTGGCGTATTCAGCGTGGTATGGCCGTTGCCTGCAGGAATTTTCCGTATCAAAAATTACAAAATTTTACATTTCTTAAAAAAAAAACAAAACAAAAAGGCAACGACACGCGGTGTTCCCAAGCGGTCACCCATCCAAGTACTAACCGCGCCCGATGCTGCTTAGCTTCAGTGATCGGACGAGAATCGGCGTATTCAGCGTGGTATGGCCGTTGCCTGCAGGAATCTCCTTATCAAAAATTACAAAATTTCACATTCCTTTTTAAAAAAAAAACAAAACAAAAAGGCAACGACACGCGGTGTTCCCAAGCGGTCACCCATCCAAGTACTAACCGCGCCCGATGCTGCTTAGCTTCAGTGATTGGACGAGAACTGGCGTATTCAGCGTGGTATGGCCGTTGCCTGCAGGAATCTCCTTATCAAAAATTACAAAATTTCTAATTCCTTTAAAAAAAAAACAAAACAAAAAGGCAACGACACGCGGTGTTCCCAAGCGGTCACCCATCCAAGTACTAACCGCGCCCGATGCTGCTTAGCTTCAGTGATCGGACGAGAACTTACTTACAAGTTTATTAATCTTTCAATTATATTTACATGGCAGAGTTTTGAGAAGATTACATAATTGTCAATATTTGAAAATCATATAATTAAACAAAACATATCACATTTTACAATCACAAACTTATCTACTAGTTCCTACATAAATGTTTACCTAGAGCTTTTAATTATTTTTGATTTGATCATCACAGCAAGTTTCATATAAATAATTCAATCGTTTAACATTTTACAATAATTATGAATGTATAATATCACAGGAAAATTAACATTAAAAACCTGTTTTACTAATTGGTACCATAGTCTAGTGGCTTATTTCCTCATCGGAAGCAGAATCGTGATAAAAGTGTAGATGTTCATATGTGAGTTTATGTTTATTAATCTTTTTCCTGATAGAAATTACATTTTTCGTTAATTTGTTGTGTCTTAGTTGTGTCATGTAAAACTTGACTGAGATTCTATTAATAAATTCTCTAATTGTTTCTATTTCAGCAACTTCGTGAAGTGTCTGAATTGGGGTAAATCTGTCCAGCCTGGTGATGAACCGTAAACATTTATTTTGAAAGACTTGGAGTGGCCTGATTTTATTTTTTGATACACATCCCCAAGCTGGTGCAGCGTAAGTAATAATAGGTCGCAATGCGGCCGTGTATAACAACTTTTTATTCTTTTCAGATAACTTGTCGCTTATGAAGAGTGGATAGAGACTTCTCATTGCGGCATAGGCTTTTCCCAATACTTGGCGAATGTGTGAATGAAATGTAAGTCTGGTATCAAGAGTGACTCCCAAGTATTTTACCTGATCGGTGGGAGCTATTTTGTTATTTTCTACGTTTAGCTGATTAAAAATTTTTATATTCACATACTTTCTATGAAATATGATATTTTGAGTTTTGGCACTGTTGATTTTGATTTTCCATCGATTAAAGTATTTCATGAGCAAGTCTAAGTGTATTTGTATTTGTTTATTAGCGATTATTGCACCGAAAGAGGTTTTGTAGATGGCAGTGTCATCCGCAAATAATGCAGTTTGTGTCTTTGGAAACTGCGGCACGTCATTAATGAAATAGATAAAGAGCTTGGGTCCAAGGACGGATCCCTGGGGAACACCCGCATTAACAATTCTAGTGTTTGACAGAGTGTCATCTACTTTGACATTAAAAGTTCTATTGGTAAGGTACGAATAAAGTAGTCTGACAAGTTTTGCGTCGAATTTGTATGCTATAAGCTTGTGGATCAGCCCTGGGACCCAAACCCTGTCGAATGCTTTTTCAATGTCGAGGAGAGCCATTGCGGTGCAGTATCGTCTATTATAACCCTGAACAATATCATGTACAATTCTCACCACCTGTTGAGTTGTATTGTGTTTACTTCTGAAACCGAATTGACAGTCTATTAGCAATTTGTTATTTTTCTCAAATTCATCCAAAAAGCCGGCTATTATTTTCTCTGTCAATTTTGATAATGTATTGAGAAGACTGATTGGTCGGTAACTGGTTGGGTGCTGATGATTTTTGTGAGGTTTCAGAATCGGAATAATCGTTGCACTTTTCCAAACTGTCGGAAAGTATCCTAGCTGAATTATTGAGTTTATTATGTAGGTCAGTTGCACAGTTGCTTTTCGGGATAAATTTTTCAGAACTTTGTTGTGTATCCGGTCTGGACCAGGTGCTGTGTTATTAGAGAGGTTTTTTATATTGCTCGTAACTGTCGAAGGCGATATTAAGAACTTGGCAGATTTTGTGCGTGTATTAGAAGGAGTATTAATAAAATCTGTAACCGACTGAATTATATTTAATTGATCCTGAGTGTGATTATCATCTAGATTGTGTATTTCCTCAAAAGTGGTAGCTAATAGGTTGGCTTTGTCATAATCGGTGAATTTGATTTCGTTTGTATTATTATCAGAAAGAGCAGGAATTGGTGTGAATTTTTTCTTCAAAGCTTTGACAGTCTTCCAGAAATTTTGATCTCCCGGTTTGAGATTCTGTAATTTGTCACCCCAAAATTTATTTTTATGAATGCCAATTTCTAAGTTAATTTGTCTACTCATTTCCTTCACTTGTTGCACAAGTTGTTGGTCGCCAGTTCTTTGCTGTCTTTTGCGTAATTTATTCTTATTATTAATTAGTCGTTTAATTGTATCAGGAATATCATCTTTGGACAAGTTTATTATTTTTAATTTTGTATACTTGTCTACTGTTTTATTGAGTGCTTTTGTAAACTTTTCGATTTCATCATCAACCTCTTGAGGAGTATTTAAACTATTGTTAATTTTAATTTTGTCGTCTAGACTAACTCTGAATTTTTTCCAGTTTGTATGTTTGTATGATCTGATTTTTATGTATTTATTAATTTGATTAAAATTTGTACCAATTTCAAATAAGATGGGATTATGGTCTGATTCCAGTTCCGACAAAGACACGGGAATGCTAACGTTTTCTACTTTTTTGTTAATTATAATGTCAATTGTTGATGGCGCCATATTATTAGTAGGAAAGTGAGTGTGTTCATCGGGATACAACACCGCAACACTCTCTCCTCGACTGACCCGCTCCAGGACCGTGCCATTGTGATTGTTGGTACCGCAGTTCCAAATTCTATGCCTCGCGTTGAAGTCTCCCACGATCAGGACCTTCCTATCCACACTGAGAAGCCTCCGGATCTCATCCTCGTTGAAATGGTTCGATGGTCGGTTGTACACGGCCACAATGCTGATGTTTTCTGAAATTTTTAGAATTAGATGTTGCAATCTATTATTTGGTAATGATGGAGTGTTATTATATGGGATGTTATTTTTTATCACTGCAGCTATGCCGCCAATTCGTGGAGTTGGGCCATCATGTCTAATTATATTGTACCCCTTGAATTGCAAGCGATCATTTGGTTTGAGTTTTGTTTCGTTTAAAAATAGGATGTCAATTTTATTAGTCTTTAAAAAATGAATTGTTTGAGGAACTTTGTTTTTGATATAATTTGCGTTCCAAGAGGCCACTCGGAGTTTATAATTCATAATTTTCTATGTTAGTCAAGAAAGATTGTAATGTTAGAAATTTATCTTGAGTATTTTCGCATTGTTCTAATTGATTGTTGAGATGAGTTAAAGCAATAATAAAATTTTTCATATTAATAAGATCGTTCAGTCTTTTGAATTCTGTACTCAGCTTTTTAAAATTCTGGATGTCCATGTCGAATTCTTTGGGAGCCTCTTCTCTTTCCGGATGTGGCTTTTTCCATGGGTTCTCCTTCGAAGCTGGCGGGAACGACCGAGGAGGCGGTGGCTTACTCGTTGTCGGTTTCGACGGTTTTTCGCTTGGTCGAGCATCACGTGTCATCTTATCTGGGAGTTGTTGTTCTTCGTATTTTTTGAGGCGATACAGGTACACAGGACAATCTGTGCTGTTCGCTGGATGAGGTCCTTCACAGTTTGCACATTTTGCGGGATGGGAATTTTCTTTCGTGCATGCATTCGTTTGGTGATTTCCTGCGCATTTCAGGCATTTCGGTTTTGCAGAGCAATATTTTCTGGAGTGATTCCACTGTTGACAGTTATAACATTGGGTTAGTTTTTTGTTATTATATCTTCGCTCGAATCTGACAAATATATTTAGAATAGTTTTTACTTCTGTGTTCAACTTTTTCAATGTTACGCTTTGGTCGGTTACGATTAGATACTTCGGTCTGTACGTGTTCTTCATAAGGGCACACTCGATAACTTTCGTGTTGTGGAATTCCGCGAAATAGCTGATGACATCTTGTGGCTCTGGCTTTTGGTCCAATCCTATTATTACGAAAGCATGTGTTTTTTCGGATTTCGTGGCGTAGGTGTGAAATTCAGCATTCGCGTGTTGAAATGCTTCGACAAGCTTCTCTTGATCACAAACATTTTCCGGGTAGATTATAGTCTTGTACAGTGTGTACTTAATTTTAGTTTTAGGGGCACGTTTTTCAATGAAGACTTTCAGGGCATTAAAGTTATCTGGTTTACCGTGAATGACGATCGAAGGTGGCTTTGTTGATGTCTTCTTTACGTGTGACGTTCCTTCTTTTTGCTGGACCCTTATCGCTGGTTTCTTTAGCTGAGTTGACGGCTTTGCGGCGTCCAAATTTTCAAGATTAGCTACATCGCTAGGGAAATCTTCGTCATCGTCAGATTCACTGAGAATTTCGAACTTATTAGAGAGGTGGAGGGATTTTTCTTGGTTGAAGGCCTTTTTGGTCTTGTTCTGATCTGGACTCGTTCGCTTCCTTTTCACAGAGATTATCGTAAAATTTTCTTCGGAGTTCTCATCCATTATTTTTGGAAAAAATTAGGCCCCGCGGCCCAATTTGTGTCACCTTGTAGAAAATTTATTCCGAGCACTACTGGACCGAAACTTTGCTAATTATGGAATTTGAATATAATCAAATTCGCGGATGTCGTCTTCGTTGGTTACTAGCGCAGGAGAGTCGAGAGACGACCGTCCTCCTACAAGCACCGGACGAGAACTCGGACGAGAACTGGCGTATTCAGCGTGGTATGGCCGTTGCCTGCAGGAATTTTCCGTATCAAAAATTACAAAATTTCACATTTCTTTAAAAAAAAAAAAAAAAAAAAAAAAGCAACTACACGCGGTGTTCCCAAGCGGTCACCCATCCAAGTACTAACCGCGCCCGATGCTGCTTAGCTTCAGTGATCAATTCAATTCAATTCAATAAAATTTATTCAGAAAAATATAATATGTACATAATCATCTTTCCTTAACTATAAACTTAGACTAGTGGGTTTATACAAAAGTAAATGACGATTTATTATGGCTTTAAGGTACAACGTTCCTACTTTAATAAAAGTTTACCATTGAAATATCATTCATTATGACCGTGTGGGGCCTTAAGGTACTTAATTAGTTTAAAATAATAATCGAGGATCATGATGATGGATTTCTTTATGGTTTTATTTCAGCTATCTCGTCAGACATTCTGACAGCCAATATTATAAATACTTAATGCTATAATGGGGATAAAAAGTGTGATTTTCTTTATTACTGCATCATTTATGATAGACATGTGTTTAATTTTAATTATTGTAATGTTCATAGAATAGAGGTAAATGTTGATATAGTAATTTATGTGTAATATTTTGGCGTGGATCGTATCTTTGTCTTGTGATATTTTTGGTCAAGTCGTTATGAGAAAGTGATGTTCTGAAAAATTTGTCCGATTGTTCGTCTATGAATTGTCGTAGCGATTCAATTTTTCCTAGTTCATGAAGTGTAGTGATTCGTGTGTAGATGTCTCTATTCGTTATCAGTCTGAGGCATTTGTTTTGAAATCGTTGCAGTCTAATCAGTTGTGCTAGGGGTACGTATCCCCAAATGGGACACGCATATGTAATAAGCGGTCGAATTATGACCGTGTAAAGAAGGCGTTTATTTTCCATGCTCATTTGATTACTAATGAGTAGCGGGTATAGTTTTCTCAGCACGCCATATGCTTTCTGTACCAGCTGATCTGTGTGGTGGTGGAATGTTAATCTGGGGTCGAGCAGTACGCCTAGATATTTGACTTTTTTAGCTGGGGTAATTCTGGAAGCGCCAACTGTCAGTTTTTCGAAAATTTTGGAGTTTGTGAATTTGCGTGAAAACGCTATGTTTTCTGTCTTGTTGGGGTTTATCTTTATCTTCCATTTCTTGAAAAATGTTTCAATTTGTTGCATGTGTATTTGGATTTGCTTGTTTGCAACAACTGCCGAGAATGACGAAGAGTAGATGGCCGTGTCGTCGGCGAACAATCCTATTTTTGTTTTGGGAAATTCGGGGATGTCGTTAATGAAAAAATTGAAAAGTTTGGGACCAAGTACAGAGCCCTGTGGTACGCCAGCTGTTATTAATTTAGGTTGTGAGATGGAATCGCCCACCTTGACCACAAAGTGTCTTTCGGTCAGATAGGAGTGAATGAAGTGTATTAGCGGTTTCGGTAATTTCGCTTTAATTAATTTATAGATTAGGCCGTCTATCCAGACTCTATCGAATGCTTTCTGTATGTCCAGAAGGGCCATACAGGTGACTTTCCCTTTGTTGAATCCGTCAATTATTTCTGAGGTTATTCTGGCCAATTGTTGGGTGGTACTATGTTTTGCTCGAAATCCGAATTGATTGTCTATGATTGTTTTATGTTTGTTACAATATTCATCTAGTCTAATTTGTATAACTTTCTCCGTTAGTTTACCAAGAGTATTAAGCAAGCTGATTGGTCTATAACTCGAGGGGTTCGAAGCATCGTTGTTAGTTTTGTGAATCGGAATGACTGTGGCGATTTTCCAAGCAGGAGGGAAATATTCTAATTTAATTGTCGCGTTTATTATGTAGGTTAATTGAACTATGGCTTTACGTGAGAGATTTTTAAGAATTTTATTCGGAATTTTATCTTGACCGGGGGAAGCGTTCGAGCGCAATTGCCGTATCAGACTTCGGACTTCCATGGGGGATGTTAAGAGGGCCGCTAATTGTAATTGTCGTTGTGTTGGACTTGAATTTGCGTTCAGGAAGTCGTCCACCTCGTCGGCGATTAACTCCTGTTCGTTATTATCGTCTTCGATGTGGTAGACTGATTGGAAGGTGTTTGCTAGGAGATTGGCTTTCTCTGTTTCAGTGATTGCAGTTTGGTTATTTGTGATTAATGTTGGTACCGGTGTGAATTTCTTTTTTAGTCTTTTTGTTATTTTCCAGAGAGAGTTATCGGTTGTTGCGAGGGCGATTAACGTGTCTGACCATTTTTTATTACGGTAGGCTTTGATTCGATTCGCGATTTCGTGTGAGATTCGATTCGTCTCCAATTTCGATTGAGGATTCCCCGTGATTTGCCAGTTTTTTCTGACTTGATTTTTGAGTTTTATTAGTTCACGGATTTCATCTGGGAGTTGGTGTTTTGTTGGGTCGATCGTCTTTATTTTGCTGTGTTTGTTTTTGGCTTTCGTCAAGATTTTGGTGAAGTTTTCCACCTCGACATCGAGTTCCTCAGTTGTACGTATGTCATTTTTTATTATTATGGAGTTATTGAGCATCATGCGAAATGCCAGCCAGTTTGAATCTTTAAACGATGTGATTTGTGTCTGGGGAGACGCAAATCCCGCATTGTATAATTCAAAGAATATCGGGTTGTGGTCAGAGTTAAGATCGCACCTGGTCCGCACGGGAGAGGTGTTGGTCACATTTTTATTGAGCATGAGGTCTATTGTTGTCGGGGTCATTCCATTGGTGGGGTAGTGGGTGTGATTATTGGGGAACATTACTACTATATTATGGGTGTGGGCGTACTGCTCGACTGCGGTACCGTTTGCGGTGTTGTTATGGCAACGCCAGTTGACATGGCGTGCATTGAAATCCCCGATAATGAGAACTTTCCTACCTTTATTGAAGAATCTGCTGAGGTCTCCGTAGGTGATGGTGTTAGCAGGTCTATTGTAGATACCAATGAGATAAGTTCCGTCAACTAGTTTCAATATTACGTTGTGAATATTCGAATTGATAGAGGACAAGTGATGGATCGGGATGTGATTTTTTACGAGGGCGGCTACTCCACCAGAATTGACGACACCACTGTCGTGGCGAAAAGTCTTGAATCCTCGAATAGTCAGCTTGTCATTAGCGAGTAATTTAGTTTCGTTTATGAATAGGATGTCAACTTTGTGTCTATGAATGTAATTAGTTAGTTCTGGGATTTTATGTTTGATCCCGTTTGCGTTCCAAGAATGTACGTTAAGGTGTCTATACACCATATTGTTCTATGTTACTTGAGAATTCTAGCATTGTTTGGAACTTTTCATTACCATTGGTACATTTTCCCAATTTTTCATTGAGTGCTTTGATAGCAGACAGATAATTTTTTATGTTAATTAGAGAATTAAGTTTATTTAGTTCACTCATGAGTCCCTGAAAATCATTTACCTCTGATGAGTTATTCGAGGGTGTGGTTTTCGGTGACAGTGGAGGAAAGTTTGCCTGGTTCTTCGTGGGTGGTGTGTTTTGTCGTGTCCATGGGTTTTGCGTTGGAGCTGGAGAGAAATTCTTCGATTGTTTGATGGCGGGATTATTTTCTTTTCTTTGGTTTATTTTCTGAACGATTGCCCGGTACACCGGACAGGTGACGTTGTTGGCAATGTGGTCGCCATCGCAGTTGGCGCATTTAGGGCCGGCGTCTTCGGGTATTGGGCAGCTTCGAGTTTCGTGGTTGTTGGCACATTTGAGGCATCGAGGAGAGGCGTGGCAATTGCTTGTTGCGTGCCCCCACTCTTGGCAGCGATGACACTGAATGATTTGTTTATTATTAAAATATCTATCCCAGGTGATTTTCGTGTTGTGAACTGCGTGCACTTTGGCTTCGAGTTGCTTGAGATTTATTGTGTTATCTGTAATCACTAGGAATTTGGTTCGTCTAGTATTGCGCATTTTAAATAGTTTTTGTACAGGTATATGGTAGCTTTCTTTCAGTTCGGCGATGATTTCCTCGATTGATGGCGCGTAGTCCAGACCAATCAGAACAAATGAGTGGGTTTTTTGGTCATTTTGAGTGTAGGTGTGGAAGCTGATTTTCCCTTTTTCCAAATCATTCATAGCACTATTCCATGATTCGATTGTAGGCATTAATACCGTGGTATTCGCCGCAGTATATTTAATAAAAAATTTACCATCGCCTGCATGTGTGCGGAAGAATTCATGAAGGCTTTTTGTTTCCTCGGTCTTCCCATGCAGCACAATGGGCGGAATTTTTATTTTCTTCGACTGATGGTTCTTTACGATGCCTGTTGTGCGGCCCGTCTCGATACCATCTGTGATGGGGTCTAAATTTTGGGTGTTTATTGGGGTCGGTGCCTCTTTTGTGTTTGTCACGTCTTCTTGGAATTGCTCGTCCCTAAGTGCCTGGAAGCGGTTACTTAGGGCCAAAGTTCTGCGTTTTTGGTCGACCGTTTTACTTGGTGAAAGTGGCGGAGAATGTGCGTATTTGCGCTTCGAACGAGTGATGGTAAATGGTACATCAGTCGTCGAGTCCATATTAGTGTCTTTGATTGGAGAACTCATTAAATTAGATGGCACTTTCAGTGAGGACTTCTTTGCGAAGCCGTCAGCCCCCGGGGGCGGTTTATACGATGGGGAAGTCACTATTGTTTTTGGCTAATTCACGTAACTGAGATTGATATTATCGATCACGGCACAGAGGCACTAAAGTATATGATAGAACACAACAGTAGAACAATGATGTTATTTATTTTTCAGAGGTACTCAGAAAACACGTCCGACCGCTTCGGTGATCGGACGAGAACGCGCTTCAGTGATCGGACGAGAACTGGCGTATTCAGCGTGGTATGGCCGTTGCCTGCAGGAATCTCCTTATCAAAAATTACAAAATTTCACATTCCTTTTAAAAAAAAAACAAAACAAAAAGGCAACGACACGCGGTGTTCCCAAGCGGTCACCCATCCAAGTACTAACCGCGCCCGATGCTGCTTAGCTTCAGTGATCGGACGAGAACTGGCGTATTCAGCGTGGTATGGCCGTTGCCTGCAGGAATCTCCTTATCAAAAATTACAAAATTTCACATTCCTTTTAAAAAAAAAACAAAAAAAAAAGGCAACGACACGCGGTGTTCCCAAGCGGTCACCCATCCAAGTACTAACCGCGCCCGATGCTGCTTAGCTTCAGTGATCGGACGAGAACTGGCGTATTCAGCGTGGTATGGCCGTTGCCTGCAGGAATCTCCTTATCAAAAATTACAAAATTTCACATTCCTTTAAAAAAAAAACAAAACAAAAAGGCAACGACACGCGGTGTTCCCAAGCGGTCACCCATCCAAGTACTAAACGCGCCCGATGCTGCTTAGCTTCAGTGATCGGACGAGAACTGGCGTATTCAGCGTTGTATGGCCGTTGCCTGCAGGAATCTCCTTTTCAAAAATTACAAAATTTCACATTCCTTTTGAAAAAAAAACAAAACAAAAAGGCAACGACACGCGGTGTTCCCAAGCGGTCACCCATCCAAGTACTAACCGCGCCCGATGCTGCTTAGCTTCAGTGATCGAACGAGAACTGGCGTATTCAGCGTGGTATGGCCGTTGCCTGCAGGAATCTCCGTATCAAAAATTACAAAATTTCACATTCCTTTTGAAAAAAAAACAAAACAAAAAGGCAACGACACGCGGTGTTCCCAAGCGGTCACCCATCCAAGTACTAACCGCGCCCGATGCTGCTTAGCTTCAGTGATCGAACGAGAACTGGCGTATTCAGCGTGGTATGGCCGTTGCCTGCAGGAATCTCCGTATCAAAAATTACAAAATTTCGCATTCCTTTTAAAAAAAAAAACAAAACAAAAAGGCAACGACACGCGGTGTTCCCAAGCGGTCACCCATCCAAGTACTAACCGCGCCCGATGCTGCTTAGCTTCAGTGATCGGACGAGAACTGGCGTATTCAGCGTGGTATGGCCGTTGCCTGCAGGAATTTTCCGTATCAAAAATTACAAAATTTTACATTTCTTTAAAAAAAAAAACAAAACAAAAAGGCAACGACACGCGGTGTTCCCAAGCGGTCACCCATCCAAGTACTAACCGCGCCCGATGCTGCTTAGCTTCAGTGATCGGACGAGAACTGGCGTATTCAGCGTGGTATGGCCGTTGCCTGCAGGAATCTCCTTATCAAAAATTACAAAATTTCACATTCCTTTAAAAAAAAAAACAAAACAAAAAGGCAACGACACGCGGTGTTCCCAAGCGGTCACCCATCCAAGTACTAAACGCGCCCGATGCTGCTTAGCTTCAGTGATCGGACGAGAACTGGCGTATTCAGCGTTGTATGACCGTTGCCCGCAGGAATCTCCTTTTCAAAAATTACAAAATTTCACATTCCTTTTAAAAAAAAAAACAAAACAAAAAGGCAACGACACGCGGTGTTCCCAAGCGGTCACCCATCCAAGTACTAAACGCGCCCGATGCTGCTTAGCTTCAGTGATCGGACGAGAACTGGCGTATTCAGCGTGGTATGGCCGTTGCCTGCAGGAATCTCCTTATCAAAAATTACAAAATTTCACATTCCTTTAAAAAAAAAAACAAAACAAAAAGGCAACGACACGCGGTGTTCCCAAGCGGTCACCCATCCAAGTACTAAACGCGCCCGATGCTGCTTAGCTTCAGTGATCGGACGAGAACTGGCGTATTCAGCGTTGTATGGCCGTTGCCTGCAGGAATCTCCTTTTCAAAAATTACAAAATTTCACATTCCTTTTAAAAAAAAAACAAAACAAAAAGGCAACGACACGCGGTGTTCCCAAGCGGTCACCCATCCAAGTACTAACCGCGCCCGATGCTGCTTAGCTTCAGTGATCGGACGAGAACTGGCGTATTCAGCGTGGTATGGCCGTTGCCTGCAGGAATCTCCTTATCAAAAATGACAAAATTTCACATTCCTTTAAAAAAAAAAAAAAACAAAAAGGCAACGACACGCGGTGTTCCCAAGCGGTCACCCATCCAAGTACTAACCGCGCCCGATGCTGCTTAGCTTCAGTGATCGGACGAGAACTGGCGTATTCAGCGTGGTATGGCCGTTGCCTGCAGGAATCTCCTTATCAAAAATTACAAAATTTCTAATTCCTTTAAAAAAAAAACAAAACAAAAAGGCAACGACACGCGGTGTTCCCAAGCGGTCACCCATCCAAGTACTAACCGCGCCCGATGCTGCTTAGCTTCAGTGATCGGACGAGAACTGGCGTATTCAGCGTGGTATGGCCGTTGCCTGCAGGAATTTTCCGTATCAAAAATTACAAAATTTTACATTTCTTTAAAAAAAAAAACAAAACAAAAAGGCAACGACACGCGGTGTTCCCAAGCGGTCACCCATCCAAGTACTAACCGCGCCCGATGCTGCTTAGCTTCAGTGATCGGACGAGAACTGGCGTATTCAGCGTTGTATGACCGTTGCCCGCAGGAATCTCCTTTTCAAAAATTACAAAATTTCACATTCCTTTTAAAAAAAAAAACAAAACAAAAAGGCAACGACACGCGGTGTTCCCAAGCGGTCACCCATCCAAGTACTAAACGCGCCCGATGCTGCTTAGCTTCAGTGATCGGACGAGAACTGGCGTATTCAGCGTGGTATGGCCGTTGCCTGCAGGAATCTCCTTATCAAAAATTACAAAATTTCACATTCCTTTAAAAAAAAAAACAATACAAAAAGGCAACGACACGCGGTGTTCCCAAGCGGTCACCCATCCAAGTACTAAACGCGCCCGATGCTGCTTAGCTTCAGTGATCGGACGAGAACTGGCGTATTCAGCGTTGTATGGCCGTTGCCTGCAGGAATCTCCTTTTCAAAAATTACAAAATTTCACATTCCTTTAAAAAAAAAACAAAACAAAAAGGCAACGACACGCGGTGTTCCCAAGCGGTCACCCATCCAAGTACTAACCGCGCCCGATGCTGCTTAGCTTCAGTGATCGGACGAGAACTGGCGTATTCAGCGTGGTATGGCCGTTGCCTGCAGGAATTTTCCGTATCAAAAATTACAAAATTTTACATTTCTTTAAAAAAAAAAAAAAAACAAAAAGGCAACGACACGCGGTGTTCCCAAGCGGTCACCCATCCAAGTACTAACCGCGCCCGATGCTGCTTAGCTTCAGTGATCGGACGAGAACTGGCGTATTCAGCGTGGTATGGCCGTTGCCTGCAGGAATCTCCTTATCAAAAATTACAAAATTTCACATTCCTTTAAAAAAAAAAAACAAAAAAAAAAGGCAACGACACGCGGTGTTCCCAAGCGGTCACCCATCCAAGTACTAAACGCGCCCGATGCTGCTTAGCTTCAGTGATCGGACGAGAACTGGCGTATTCAGCGTTGTATGACCGTTGCCCGCAGGAATCTCCTTTTCAAAAATTACAAAATTTCACATTCCTTTTAAAAAAAAAAACAAAACAAAAAGGCAACGACACGCGGTGTTCCCAAGCGGTCACCCATCCAAGTACTAAACGCGCCCGATGCTGCTTAGCTTCAGTGATCGGACGAGAACTGGCGTATTCAGCGTGGTATGGCCGTTGCCTGCAGGAATCTCCTTATCAAAAATTACAAAATTTCACATTCCTTTAAAAAAAAAAAACAATACAAAAAGGCAACGACACGCGGTGTTCCCAAGCGGTCACCCATCCAAGTACTAAACGCGCCCGATGCTGCTTAGCTTCAGTGATCGGACGAGAACTGGCGTATTCAGCGTTGTATGGCCGTTGCCTGCAGGAATCTCCTTTTCAAAAATTACAAAATTTCACATTCCTTTTAAAAAAAAAAACAAAACAAAAAGGCAACGACACGCGGTGTTCCCAAGCGGTCACCCATCCAAGTACTAACCGCGCCCGATGCTGCTTAGCTTCAGTGATCGGACGAGAACTGGCGTATTCAGCGTGGTATGGCCGTTGCCTGCAGGAATCTCCTTATCAAAAATTACAAAATTTCACATTCCTTTAAAAAAAAAAAAACAAAAAGGCAACGACACGCGGTGTTCCCAAGCGGTCACCCATCCAAGTACTAACCGCGCCCGATGCTGCTTAGCTTCAGTGATCGGACGAGAACTGGCGTATTCAGCGTGGTATGGCCGTTGCCTGCAGGAATCTCCTTATCAAAAATTACAAAATTTCTAATTCCTTTAAAAAAAAAACAAAACAAAAAGGCAACGACACGCGGTGTTCCCAAGCGGTCACCCATCCAAGTACTAACCGCGCCCGATGCTGCTTAGCTTCAGTGATCGGACGAGAACTGGCGTATTCAGCGTGGTATGGCCGTTGCCTGCAGGAATCTCCTTATCAAAAATTACAAAATTTCACATTCCTTTTAAAAAAAAAAACAAAACAAAAAGGCACCGACACGCGGTGTTCCCAAGCGGTCACCCATCCAAGTACTAACCGCGCCCGATGCTGCTTAGCTTCAGTGATCGGACGAGAACTGGCGTATTCAGCGTGGTATGGCCGTTGCCTGCAGGAATCTCCTTATCAAAAATTACAAAATTTCACATTCCTTTAAAAAAAAAAACAAAACAAAAAGGCAACGACACGCGGTGTTCCCAAGCGGTCACCCATCCAAGTACTAACCGCGCCCGATGCTGCTTAGCTTCAGTGATCGGACGAGAACTGGCGTATTCAGCGTGGTATGGCCGTTGCCTGCAGGAATCTCCGTATCAAAAATTACAAAATTTCACATTCCTTTAAAAAAAAAACAAAACAAAAAGGCAACGACACGCGGTGTTCCCAAGCGGTCACCCATCCAAGTACTAAACGCGCCCGATGCTGCTTAGCTTCAGTGATCGGACGAGAACTGGCGGATTCAGCGTGGTATGGCCGTTGCCTGCAGGAATTTTCCGTATCAAAAATTACAAAATTTCACATTTCTTTAAAAAAAAAAAAAACAAAAAAGGAACTACACGCGGTGTCCCCAATCGGTCACCCATCCAAGTACTAACCGCGCCCGATGCTGCTTAGCTTCAGTGATCGGACGAGAACTGGCGTATTCAGCGTGGTATGGCCGTTGCCTGCAGGAATTTTCCGTATCAAAAATTACAAAAATTCACATTTCTTTAAAAAAAAAAAAAAAAACAAAAAAGCAACTACACGCGGTGTTCCCAAGCGGTCACCCATCCAAGTACTAACCGCGCCCGATGCTGCTTAGCTTCAGTGATCGGACGAGAACTGGCGTATTCAGCGTGGTATGGCCGTTGCCTGCAGGAATTTTCCGTATCAAAAATTACAAAAATTCACATTTCTTTAAAAAAAAAAAAAAACAAAAAAGCAACGACACGCGGTGTTCCCAAGCGGTCACCCATCCAAGTACTAACCGCGCCCGATGCTGCTTAGCTTCAGTGATCGGACGAGAACTGGCGTATTCAGCGTGGTATGGCCGTTGCCTGCAGGAATGTATGTATCAAAAATTACAAAATTTCACATTTCTTTAAAAAAAAAAAAAAACAAAAAGGCAACGACACGCGGTGTTCCCAAGCGGTCACCCATCCAAGTACTAACCGCGCCCGATGCTGCTCAGCTTCAGTGATCGGACGAGAACTGGCGTATTCAGCGTGGTATGGCCGTTGCCTGCAGGAATTTTCCGTATCAAAAATTACAAAATTTTACATTTCTTTAAAAAAAAAACAAAACAAAAAGGCAACGACACGCGGTGTTCCCAAGCGGTCACCCATCCAAGTACTAACCGCGCCCGATGCTGCTTAGCTTCAGTGATCGGACGAGAACTGGCGTATTCAGCGTGGTATGGCCGTTGCCTGCAGGAATTTTCCGTATCAAAAATTACAAAATTTCACATTTCTTTAAAAAAAAAAAAAAAAAAAAAAAAAAGCAACTACACGCGGTGTTCCCAAGCGGTCACCCATCCAAGTACTAACCGCGCCCGATGCTGCTTAGCTTCAGTGATCGGACGAGAACTGGCGTATTCAGCGTGGTATGGCCGTTGCCTGCAGGAATCTCCTTATCAAAAATTACAAAATTTCACATTCCTTTTAAAAAAAAAACAAAACAAAAAGGCAACGACACGCGGTGTTCCCAAGCGGTCACCCATCCAAGTACTAACCGCGCCCGATGCTGCTTAGCTTCAGTGATCGGACGAGAACTGGCGTATTCAGCGTGGTATGGCCGTTGCCTGCAGGAATCTCCTTATCAAAAATTACAAAATTTCACATTCCTTTAAAAAAAAAAACAAATTAAAAAGGCAACGACACGCGGTGTTCCCAAGCGGTCACCCATCCAAGTGCTAAACGCGCCCGATGCTGCTTAGCTTCAGTGATCGGACGAGAACTGGCGTATTCAGCGTTGTATGACCGTTGCCCGCAGGAATCTCCTTTTCAAAAATTACAAAATTTCACATTCCTTTTAAAAAAAAAACAAAACAAAAAGGCAACGACACGCGGTGTTCCCAAGCGGTCACCCATCCAAGTACTAAACGCGCCCGATGCTGCTTAGCTTCAGTGATCGGACGAGAACTGGCGTATTCAGCGTGGTATGGCCGTTGCCTGCAGGAATCTCCTTATCAAAAATTACAAAATTTCACATTCCTTTAAAAAAAAAACAAAACAAAAAGGCAACGACACGCGGTGTTCCCAAGCGGTCACCCATCCAAGTACTAAACGCGCCCGATGCTGCTTAGCTTCAGTGATCGGACGAGAACTGGCGTATTCAGCGTGGTATGGCCGTTGCCTGCAGGAATCTCCTTATCAAAAATTACGAAATTTCACATTCCTTTAAAAAAAAAAAAAAAAAACAAAAAGGCAACGACACGCGGTGTTCCCAAGCGGTCACCCATCCAAGTACTAACCGCGCCCGATGCTGCTTAGCTTCAGTGATCGGACGAGAACTCAACTCAACTCAAAAACAATTTATTCATAATTGGAATAATTACAATGTCAAAGAAAAGAAAATTACTAATCTAAAACTTAAATAAATAATAACAATTTGTATGTAGCTCCTACCCTTTTGAGTTTATCTACAAGATACATTGGTTGTTGGGAGTTATCCCTTACAATTTTTTCTGGAAAGACAAAAACAACGATTAATAGAATGGAACTCGAATTACATTTATACAGGAAAACTCTGAAAAAAAAAAAACCTGATTATTTTGGGTGCCAATAGGCCGGGTAATGTTAATTTATTGTTGATGTGATCTCTACTCTACTGCTGACTCATCTGATGGTGAGTTATTATAAAAATGCAAATGTTGGTACGTTAATTGGTGTTTATGTTCAGTTCGTCTCATTTTTGTTATTTCTCTCAGCAGTTTGTTATGTTTTAGTTGTGTGTGATAGAATTTTTCTGACAGTGTGTCAATGTATTCTTTGATTGTTGGTATTTGTGCTTCTTCGTGTAATTGTGTTATCCTTGTGTAACGTCCTAGTCCGGTAATTAGTCGTAGCAGTTTATTTTGGAACACCTGTAACGGGTTTAATTTAGTGACTGATCCACCACCCCATAATGGACATGCGTAAGTGATTATAGGTCGAATAGCAACAGTGTACAATAATTTTCTGTTTTCCTTTTTCATGTACCCTTTGAAGAAAAGTGCAAAAAGGGCCCTGGTCGCGTCGTACGCCCTCTTGATGGACTCTTTGATGTGGATGCTGAAAGTGAGCCTGGTGTCTAGGTGGGCGCCGAGATACTTGACCCGCTCAACATTTTCTATTTGTATGTCGTTTACTTTTAGTTTTTGAAATATCTTATTGTTTGTGAATTTTCTATGGAATATTATATTTTCAGTTTTGTTATCGTTAATTTTAATTTTCCATTTAGTAAAATATCGTGTTATTAAATTCATGTGTGTTTGTATCTGTTTGTTAGCTACTATGGCGTGGTGTGATGTTGCATAGATGGCGGTGTCATCAGCATATAAAGCTATTTTCGTTCTGGGATGTTTAGGGAAATCATGCAAGTAGTATGTGAACAATTTAGGCCCTAGGACTGATCCTTGTGGGACTCCTGCACCAATCGGTCGAAGCTCCGAAAAGCTTTTATTTAATTTAACTGTAAATGTTCTATGTTTCAAATACGAATAAACTAATTTTATGATTTTCGGATGAAAATTGAGTTTTATTAATTTAAAAATCAGACCATCAGTCCACACTTTATCGAAAGCTTTCTCTATGTCTATGAGTGCCATGGCTGTGCATTTTTTACTGTTGTATCCAATAATTATGTCGTGTACAATTCTCGTAATTTGTTGTGTTGTGTTATGTTTGCTTCTGAATCCGAATTGTTCGTCTTGTAGTATTTTATTTTTACGTGTATGTTTGTCTAAGTGTGAGGCGATGACTTTTTCCGCGATTTTGGCCATTGTGTTGAGCAAACTGATAGGTCGGTAACTTGTCGGTAAGTTAGGTGCTTTGTTTGGTTTAGGAATTGGTATTATCACCGCATTTTTCCAGGCTATCGGGAAACATTCGAGCATAATTATGGCATTTATTATGTAATTGAGCTGTACTAGAGTTTTTGATGGTAAATTTTTCAATATTTTATTGGGTATTTGGTCCATGCCCGGCGCTTTATTGTTCGGTAATTTACAAATAATTTTTCTCAATTCACTGGGTTTATTCAAAAGCTTAGCTAATTGATCTGGTTCAGTGCTGGTAGGCCGTTCTATGAATCGTTTTACGAAAGCTGAAATTTTTTTCTGTTCTGGGGCATCGTCCTCCAGGTTATGCACTCGCTCAAAATTATCTGCCAAAAGATTAACTTTACCGATATCGGTGAGAACAGGTTGATTGTGTTCGTCAATTAGTGATGGAATTGGCGCTGGTTTTTTCTTTAGTGCTTTCGCAATTTTCCAAAGGGAATTGTCGGTTGTTTTAAGTGATTCCAATTTTTCGCGCCATCTTTCGGATCGATGGTTTCTGATTTGCTCATTGATATCTCGATTAATTACTCGTATTCTTTGTTTTATGCTTTGATCTGAAGTGCGTTGCAATATTTTTCTCAGTTGATTTTTGCTTTTAATTAAATCAGTTATGCTTTTGGGAAGATCATCTCTATTACGATTTATGATTTTTATTTTTGTGTGTGTGGACATGGCATTTTTAATGTTATCGGTGAGTATGGAAATTTCTGATTCCAGTTTAGTTATTGAATTTATGTTGTTATTAATAACGGTTGAGTTTGATAAAGTCCTTCGAAATTCCGACCAATTAGTGTTTTTGTATGAGATTATTTCAATTGGATTTGGTGCTCTGTTATCGCAATTTAATAGAGTGAAAATTATCGGATTATGGTCCGATTCCAATTCGGATAAGGGGATTGGATTCGTGATATCGGGTGTCCGCTTTGTGATGATCAAATCTATTGTGGACGGTGTCATGCCGTTAGTAGGAAAATGTGTATGATCGTTTGTGTGATGTATGATAATTTCCCGGGTGGTTCTGGCTATGCGTTCCAGAAGTGCTCCGTTGGGGTTGTTCCTGTTGCAGTTCCAGAGTGTGTTGGTGGCATTCAGGTCTCCCACCAGTATGACGTCATTTCCGGTGTTGAGCAGGTCAAGGATCTCGATCTCCCTCATCCGATTCTTGGGCCGGTTGTAAGCCGCCACCAGGGTGACGTTACCTGCAATTTGGATAATTAGATTTTGTATATTACAATTAATCGATTGAATTTGATGAAATGAGATATCGTTTTTAATTGCTATTGCTATTCCACCTATTCTCTGGGTGGGACCGTCCTGTCTGATTACGGTGTATCCTTTAAAATAGAGTTTGTCGTTTGGTTTTAATTTTGTTTCATTTATGCAGAATATGTCAATGTTGTGTGTCTTGATAAAATTAATTGCCTGTGGGAGTTTTCCCGAAATGTAATTCGAGTTCCAAGATGCGATTTTGATATTTTTATTATTTACCATAATCAGTATTCAAGAAATGCATTGCAGCTGCATTTTTCGTCTGAGTAGATGCTTCCGACTCGAGTAATTCATTCAATTTGACTAGATTTTCGTAAAATTTATTTATATTAAAAAGATTATGAAAACGATTTAATTCAGTTGCAATGAGGGAGGGTTCGATTAGAAATATCGGTTCAGTTTGTTTATTATCATTAGGTTTTGGTACTTCCGTTTTTTGTTGTGAGGTCATATGGCGTCGCCTGTTGGTCCATGCGTTCTCATCTGGTGGAGGCGCGGGTTTGAGGGCTGATCGGTTTCCGGTTGCTACTCCTCTTGCTGTGGTCGTCTTGTTTTGGTCTTCCGTTTTTTTAAGTCGATATTGGTAGACGGGGCAGTTGATGTCACTGGCTCTGTGATTTTGTTTACAGTTGGCACAGACTGGATCCAACTGGACGTTTTTGCAGTCGGATGTTTTGTGATTGTCGGCACAGATCCCACATTTGGGGTCGCTAAAACAATTACTGGTGGCGTGCCCCCATAATTGACAATTCTTGCAGTGGATGAATTTTCTCCCGTTTCGGTATCTTTCCCAAGTAATTCTGACGTATTGAATCACTTTTACTCTGGCAATCAGCGATTTCAGCGTGGCATTTTTCTTTGTTATTACCATGTAAAGTGGGGCGTGTGTCGTTTTCATCTTGAAGCATTGCGTTGCGGGAATTCCTTGAGTTTTCAATTCGGTCAGTACTTCCTCAGGTTCCGGTTTGGATTCGAGGCCCCTTATGACGTAGGCGTGAGTTTTCTCGTTGGCTGTTTTGTACGTATGGAAAGGCACAGCTTCGGTTTTCAGCATTTGTACGATTTTCTCGTGGTCTTCATTATTGTCGAGGTAAAGGCCGATGTTATTCTTGGTATACTTGACCGTGAATTTTGTGGTGATGATTCGGATTTTATCGAGAATCTCTTTTTCGTTTTTCGGCTTTCCGTGTATTATGATCGCCGGAGTGTTTACGGTTTTATCGACAGTTTTTCTCACAATGGTGGTATCTTCGTCTGATTCGTCCGAACTGGAATAATCGTTTGTAGAGGTGCTTTCTGCGTGCGCTAGCGGTTTAAATCTGTTTTTCGGCTCCACCTGTGTTATTTTACGTTTTTCCGATGTTTTAGGCGAGATTCTTCTAGATTTCTTACTCCTCGGTTCCATGAATTCGTCCGTTTCGTTAGAGGCCTTGGCGATAGGGTTGGCACATTGTGGGTGCGGTTGTATTTGGGGTGGATCCATATTCACACTGGGACTTGAAAGGGTCTCAGTATTTTTCAGTTTCTGCGTGTCGAAATCAAATAAGTCCAGGAAATTTTGGGGGGTGTAGTCCCATAGTTTGTTAGGCTTGCGCCCTGATGAGGACTCGGGTGTCGATTCCTGCACTTTTTCGAGTTTTTCACTTTTCAACTTTATGGGTTCACTTGATCGGCTTTGTTCAATCGTACTTACTCCGCAATAACAGCGCCGTGCGTGTGGTGCGGAAGTCGGACGAGAACTGGACGAGAACTGGCGTATTCAGCGTGGTATGGCCGTTGCCTGCAGGAATCTCCTTATCAAAAATTACAAAATTTCACATTCCTTTAAAAAAAAAAAAAAACAAAAAGGCAACGACACGCGGTGTTCCCAAGCGGTCACCCATCCAAGTACTAACCGCGCCCGATGCTGCTTAGCTTCAGTGATCCAATCCAATCCAATCCAATAAAATTTATTTGAAATATACTTATTACACATCAAACCGATACTATATGGGTTTTATACTAGCCTAGGGAGTATAAACACAATATCAGCAATAATTCAATACAATTTAAATAAATTACAATGTTCCTACATGTTAATGATGTTTATCAATGAAATGTAAGTTATGTCAGGTTTTACCCTAGAAGAAAATGAGATATAATAAAATTAGCTGAAATTAAAGTTTAGATTGTCTTAGGTAAATAATTTGTGATTTATTCAGCAAGGTTTCTAGTTTTTCTAGAAGCTGAAATTTTAAGTATTTGATTTTTATTAACTGTAAATAAATTTTACATAATATGGTGTAACGGAAGTGTTCGCAGCGTGTCAAGAGCACAGGCACGTAACAGACAGTTGTGGGTGGGTGTCATTTGTTTAGGTCTGTTTCGAGAAAAATCGGTAGATGTTGGTACAGAAGTTTGTGCACGATTTTGTGTTCGTCGTGTGATCTTCGTTGTGTTATATTTTTTGTGAGTTTGTTGTGATGTAATGAGTTTCGGAAGAAATTGTCAGACTGCGCGTCTATGAAGTTACGCAAGGTATCAATCTCGGCATGCTCGTGAAGGGTTGTTATTCTTGTGTAAATGTTGCTGTTCGTGATCAGCCGAAGACATTTGTTTTGGAATCGCTGCAGGAGAATTAGCTGTGAGACGGGCACGCCGCCCCAGATTGGACACGCGTATGTAATGAGGGGTCTAATAACGGCGGTGTACAGCAGACGCTTGTTACAAAGGGAAATTTCCCTACTGGCAAGTAGTGGATATAGGGTTTTTAAAACACCATATCCTTTTTGTACGAGTTGTTGTGTGTGCAAATGAAAAGTAAGTCGTGAGTCGAGCAGTACTCCCAGATATTTGGCCTGTTTGACTGGCGTAATTTTTTGAGATTCAACCCTTAATTTGTCAAAAATTACCGAGTTGGTGAACTTTCTGGAAAACGGTATGTTTATGGTTTTTGAAGGGTTTATTTTAATTTTCCATTTTTTAAAGTAGTCTACAATTTTAGACATATGTATTTGGATTTGTTTATTTGCCACCACGGCAGAGAATGATTGAGCGTATACGACTGTGTCATCCGCGTACAGGCCGATTTTTGTTTTTTGGAAGGTAGGTATGTCGTTTATGAAGAGGTTAAACAGTTTTGGCTCCAGAACGGATCCTTGCGGGACGCCCGCGGTAATAATTTTAAATTGTGACAGGCAAGGACCCACTTTTACAGCGAACTTTCTATCTGTGAGATAAGAATGTAATAAGTGAATGAGGGTGGTTGGTAATTTAATTCTAATCAATTTGTGAATTAGTCCCTTGATCCAGACGCGATCAAATGCTTTCTGAATGTCTAGCAAAGCCATACACGTAACTTTGCTTTTGTTAAATCCGTCTATAATATCAGATGTGATTCGCGCGAGTTGTTGATTAGTACTATGCTTAGCACGGAAGCCAAACTGATGGTCTTTGATTATTTTATGTTTATCAGTATATTCTTCTAATCTCACTTGTATCACTTTTTCTGCCAACTTGCTAAGTGAATTCAACAAGCTGATCGGTCTGTAGCTGCTGGGACTAGAATTGTCGTTGTTGGGTTTATGAATTGGAATGACGATTGCTGTTTTCCATGTGGTGGGAAAGTGAGAAAGTTTAATACTGGCGTTAATTATGTATGTGAGTTGGACAACTGCCTTGCGTGAGAGGTTTTTCAAAATTTTATTTGGAATTTTGTCTTCACCCGGCGAGGCATTACCCCGCAGGTCGCGAATAAGATTATAGATTTCTAATGGGGATGTCAAGAGAGATCCGAGTTGGTTCGGTGAAATAGTAATTTTTTTAGCTAGGAAATTGTCGACTTCCCGGCTGATCACGTCTTGTTCGGGGTTGTTGGGTTCAATTGCGTAAACTTCTTGAAAGGTGTCTGCCAGTAAATTTGCCTTATCGAGTTCTGTGACTGCAGGCAGGTTATTACTAATTAAAGTGGGTATTGGAATGATTTTTTTTCTTAAGTCTCTTGGAAACCTTCCAAATAGAGTTATCAGTGGTTGATAATGATGTCAGGGTATCTGACCATTTTTTATTTCTAAAAGCTCGGATTTTGTTAGAGATTAGGTGAGAGATCTGATTCGATTCTGTTTTGAGAAGAGGGTTGCCGGTTAATTGCCACATCTTCCTTGTCCTATTTTTGCGTTTAATTAGCTCAGTTATATCGTCAGGTAATTGTTCTTTATAGGGATTGATTGGTTTTTCTATAGAATGTTTGCTTTTCGCGCTAGAGAGTATTTTTGTGAAATTGTCCACTTCCTTATTAAGATCTTCAACCGTTTCAATTTTATTGTTAATCGTAATGCGTTTGTTAAGAGTATCACGAAAAGCCATCCAGTTGGTGTTTTTGTAGGAGGTGATCTGAATTTTTGGCGGCGCACTTCCTGAATTAAGCAAGTCGAAATAGATTGGATTGTGGTCTGAATTTAGGTCACACCTAGTAAAAAGTGGAGAGGCATTCAAGACATTTTTGTTTAGCATGAAGTCGATTGTAGTAGGAGTGTAACCATTTGTTGGGTAATGCGTGTGTTGATTCGGGAACATAATTGCAATATTGTCACGAATAACGCCGCTCGTGTAGGGGGGTGTAGCTATGTCGCCTGGGGATACCGCCTGATTCTCAATAAAACAATCCAGCCCACTTACATTCTTTTATTGTCAACCGCCAGACCGCCCGCGAGCCCCCAGGACCAACTGCCCGCTCACGGCCGGGTTTCCCCCGAGAACACCTCGGTTCCCCCAACACATTTTGGGGGCCGTCTTATGCCTAAAACCCTTAGTCGGCATGGGTTCAGACAATGACCCATGCCGATTGCTAAACTTATTACTAAATGCTGACGCCATCGGAAGCACTTCCGTGTCGCAACCGGTGGGGTCACCGAACCACCGAACCCGAATGCACCGACGTAATTTGGGCATTCACCAAATTACGCCACAATATTGTGGGCGTGCGCATACTGCTCGATTCTCGTACCGTTCGCTGTGTTATTATGACATTGCCAGTTCACATGCCTGGCATTGAAGTCTCCGATAATGAGGACTTTTCTACCTTTGTTGAATAATCTATCGAGATCGTTGATTTGTATTAAATTAACTGGTCTGTTGTACACCGCGATTAGTAGTGTGCCATCTGTTAGCTTGAGGATGACATTGTAAATGAGACAATTTATAGAAGATATGTGTTGAACGGGTATGTGATTTTTAACTAGGGCGGCGACTCCACCAGAATTTGCGACGTTTGTATCATGTCTATAGGTTTTGTAGCCACGAACAGCAAATTTATCAGTATTAATTAGCTTGGATTCGTTAATTAGTAGGATGTCTACATTACGCCGATGTATATAATTTATCATTTCTGAGATCTTGTTTTTGACGCCGTTAGCATTCCAGGAATGTATGCTTAGGTGTTTACAAGTCATATTGACTGACGTTAGAGGAAAATTCTAGCATTGCAGAAAATTTTTGGGATGAGTCTGTACATTTTTCCAGTTTAAAATTCAAGTCTCTGATGGCAGCCAGATAATTTTTCATATTTATTAAAGAATTTAGTTTGTTTAGTTCGCTCATCAGGTCTTGAAAGTCACTGACGTTATCGTTACAATTTTTAGTTTTATTAGGTAGTGGAGGGAAATTCGCTAGATTTTGTTCAGAAATTGAATTAATTGCTTGTTGTGATTGTTGTTTATCATTTGTTGATTGTCTGTTTCGGCCTGTACTTACATTATTATTATGATGACGCGACCACGGGTTCTGAGATGGGGCTGGCGGGACGGTTCTCGAAGTATGGGGTGCGATGTTCGGCGACTTTTCTTTTCTTTGGCGGATTCTGTGTATCAGCGACTGGTACACAGGACAGTCTATGTTGTTGGCGGGATGAAGCCCATCACAATTGGAACATTTTGGAGGTTCATCTGCAGTTCTTTCGCATTCGACTGTGGGGTGAGACCCGGCACATTTTAGACATCGGTGTGGGGCGCGACAGTTGCTCGTCGCGTGCCCCCATTCCTGACAGCGATGACACTGTATCATATGCTTGTTGTTGAAATATCGCTGCCAGGAAATTCTGGTGTAGTTAATTGTGCGCACTTTGGATTCGAGTTGATTGATTGTCACTATGTTGCTGGTAATTACTAGGTGTTTTGGTCTATCGGTGTTTCTCATCCTGAAAACTTTGATGACTGGTAGTTTCAGGTCCTGCTGCATTTCCTCCAGAATTTCTTCTGGGGTAACGTCATCGGCCAAACCGATCAAGACAAACGAATGTGTTTTTTCGGATTTCTGCGTGTATGTGTGGAAGCTTATTTTATTAGTTTCCAGGTCCAACATTGCATTATTCCATGATTGAATGGTAGGCATTAGAATGGTGGTGTTTGCGGCCGTGTATTTTATTTCGTATTTGAGAGTTCCCGCGTGAGAGCGAAGAAATTCGTGTAGCGATTTAGTTTTCTCGGTTTTGCCGTGGAGCACAATCGGCGGTACTTTCGTTTTTCCCTTATCTACTGGTAGCGGTGTGTGCAAGAACTGACCTTCCGTCCGTTTTTGTTGCTTTGTGGGTCTGGTTGATTGCGAACTTGATCTCGCGTCTTCCTCGTCTTGCGTGAAAACTTGGAAGCGATTTCTCAATTGTAGCGGGTGGCCGGTTTGTTTTTCCGTTTTCGGCGATTGGGACGGCGAAATAAATTTCCTTTTTGGACGACTGATGGAAAAATTGATGGTTGGATCAGTTTTCTCATCGTCGTTCGTTAACATAGTGATAATTTTCGAAGAAATCTCCGTTCCCGGAGGTGGTCAATGTTGGCGGCGTCGACAGGCCAATTAATGTTCTTGCAAAGATTCACAGTTCGAAAACAAAGCACTCTCAACATCCGTGGATGTACCGGTTTACGCGAAAATTCGCCAAATTAAAAAATTTGGCGAACGTCCCGCAAACACGTACTGCTGCTTCAGTGATCGGACGAGAACTGCTTCAGTGATCGGACGAGAACTGGCGTATTCAGCGTGGTATGGCCGTTGCCTGCAGGAATCTCTTTATCAAAAATTACAAAATTTCATATTCCTTTAAAAAAAAAACAAAACAAAAAGGCAACGACACGCGGTGTTCCCAAGCGGTCACCCATCCAAGTACTAACCGCGCCCGATGCTGCTTAGCTTCAGTGATCGGACGAGAACTGGCGTATTCAGCGTGGTATGGCCGTTGCCTGCAGGAATCTCCTTTTCGAAAATTACAAAATTTCACATTCCTTTAAAAAAAAAAAAACAAAACAAAAAGGCAACGACACGCGGTGTTCCCAAGCGGTCACCCATCCAAGTACTAACCGCGCCCGATGCTGCTTAGCTTCAGTGATCGGACGAGAACTGGCGTATTCAGCGTGGTATGGCCGTTGCCTGCAGGAATTTTCCGTATCAAAAATTACAAAATTTCACATTTCTTAAGAAAAAAAAAAACAATACAAAAAGGCAACGACACGCGGTGTTCCCAAGCGGTCACCCATCCAAGTACTAACCACGCCCGATGCTGCTTAGCTTCAGTGATCGGACGAGAACTGGCGTATTCAGCGTGGTATGGCCGTTGCCTGCAGGAATCTCCTTATCAAAAATTACAAAATTTCACATTCCTTTAAAAAAAAACAATACAAAAAGGCAACGACACGCGGTGTTCCCAAGCGGTCACCCATCCAAGTACTAACCGCGCCCGATGCTGCTTAGCTTCAGTGATCGGACGAGAACTGGCGTATTCAGCGTGGTATGGCCGTTGCCTGCAGGAATTTTCCGTATCAAAAATTACAAAATTTCACATTTCTTAAGAAAAAAAAAAACAATACAAAAAGGCAACGACACGCGGTGTTCCCAAGCGGTCACCCATCCAAGTACTAACCGCGCCCGATGCTGCTTAGCTTCAGTGATCGGACGAGAACTGGCGTATTCAGCGTGGTATGGCCGTTGCCTGCAGGAATCTCCTTATCAAAAATTACAAAATTTCACATTCCTTTAAAAAAAAAACAAAACAAAAAGGCAACGACACGCGGTGTTCCCAAGCGGTCACCCATCCAAGTACTAAACGCGCCCGATGCTGCTTAGCTTCAGTGATCGGACGAGAACTGGCGTATTCAGCGTGGTATGGCCGTTGCCTGCAGGAATCTCCTTATCAAAAATTACAAAAATTCACATTTCTTTAAAAAAAAAAAAAAAAACAAAAAAGCAACTACACGCGGTGTTCCCAAGCGGTCACCCATCCAAGTACTAACCGCGCCCGATGCTGCTTAGCTTCAGTGATCGGACGAGAACTGGCGTATTCAGCGTGGTATGGCCGTTGCCTGCAGGAATCTCCTTATCAAAAATTACAAAATTTCACATTCCTTTAAAAAAAAAAAAAACAAAAAGGCAACGACACGCGGTGTTCCCAAGCGGTCACCCATCCAAGTACTAACCGCGCCCGATGCTGCTTAGCTTCAGTGATCGGACGAGAACTTACTTACTTACTTACAAGTTTATTAATCTTTCAATTATATTTACATGGCAGAGTTTTGAGAAGATTACATAATTGTCAATATTTGAAAATCATATAATTAAACAAAACATATCACATTTTACAATCACAAACTTATCTACTAGTTCCTACATAAATGTTTACCTAGAGCTTTTAATTATTTTTGATTTGATCATCACAGCAAGTTTCATATAAATAATTCAATCGTTTAACATTTTACAATAATTATGAATGTATAATATCACAGGAAAATTAACATTAAAAACCTGTTTTACTAATTGGTACCATAGTCTAGTGGCTTATTTCCTCATCGGAAGCAGAATCGTGATAAAAGTGTAGATGTTCATATGTGAGTTTATGTTTATTAATCTTTTTCCTGATAGAAATTACATTTTTCGTTAATTTGTTATGTCTTAGTTGTGTCATGTAAAACTTGACTGAGATTCTATTAATAAATTCTCTAATTGTTTCCATTTCAGCAACTTCGTGAAGTGTCTGAATTGGGGTAAATCTGTCCAGCCTGGTGATGAACCGTAAACATTTATTTTGAAAGACTTGGAGTGGTCTGATTTTATTTTTTGATACACATCCCCAAGCTGGTGCAGCGTAAGTAATAATAGGTCGCAATGCGGCCGTGTATAACAACTTTTTATTCTTTTCAGATAACTTGTCGCTTATGAAGAGTGGATAGAGACTTCTCATTGCGGCATAGGCTGTAACCTGGCAGCCCGGGGCCAGGTCATCACACACACAAAGACCGTTCGAATAAAGAATCACACCTCGACACCTGTAGTGATAAGCCATAATATCATTATCGATGATTACCTGACAAAAGTAAATAGCCGAAGAAATGGAAGCGCTACCTGAACGCGGACCGCTCGTAAAATACAAATGCGAATACCGCCCGTACCTGACGAGCGGCGGACGGTACTCATAATAAAAGTGACCGCACGGAATTAATACGTACAATTGAATTCGCGCGAATCAACCCCTAAGCGTAATTACCGCACGTCCAGTAAACGACGCTCGTCTCTGTTCTTAACCACCATAAGAACCAAAATCCATAAAACCAGTACGCATCGGCTTATGCGTATCATCCACACCGCATCGGTCTCGCTCGCACCAGCCCTCGACCCGAGAACGGTCAAGTGCTTCGAACCCGTAGAAAGCAAAAGGGACAAAGAACCGGTACCTGCTAAATGCGCTAGGGTCGAACCGAGCTCACATCTGCATAATCTCAATAAACTAAAATCATGCATGTAAAACAAGGGAGGAGATAATGAACAAAAAGGAAGAAACGATGACTCTCCGACGAGTGGGCCATCCACGCCTCGTGCCAACCACCCCTGTGGAAAAGAGATGCGAAGAGACGCGGCCGAATTTGCGGGTATAAATAAGACCCGAAAATCCACGGAAAGGCAGACAATAAAACGTCTCGAAGATCACCGCCAACCAGAAGAAGACCACCAGCTCCAGCCGCCAGTCCACCCGAGAAGCCGACCACCAGCCCGAGCCCTGAGGAAGCTCTCCACCGTCAGTCTCAGCCGAGACCAGCGTCGACGACGACCACCGACGGAGAAGCGTCACGCAGCCACTCTACCGGGGACTCGCGAACCCTCCTGGGGACGACTGGAGCCTAACCTCCTGGTAGTTCAGCGTGCTCGCGGGGGACCGGTGACAGTACTACCTACTTGGAACGCCGCGTGACCTCTGGGATCGATCACGGATCAAACCTACTGGGACACCGCGTGACTTCGGGTAACTGGCAAGACGTAAAGCTCAAAGGGATCCCTGCGTGACCTTAATTGGGGTGCGGGTTCGGACCGCCATACTGAGCATCTCTTGCCAGACTAGAAGTATCCGCCGGTTTAACCTCTTGGGGAATTCGTGATAGGGTGCCGCCTGGTGTGACGCAGGCTCGACCTCCTGGGTACTGTTGCCTGTGATACTCCTTGGGTTAACGCAGACTTGACCTATTGGGTAGCTCCTCGTCGTCCGACCTACTGGGCTACGCCGGGCCGACCCACAGGGCCATTGCGGAGAGCTAAGTCCGTCGGAGACGTCCCCCAGGTCCAACCCCTCTCGAACCGCCATGGTGGGTCGTTCCAAGAAAACTCCAGCCCGGTACCGACCAACCACGTCAATTGCGGGGCCTTCTGGTATGCCAGGTCCGTTTTCGATATACATAATTTATTCATGAATTTGTCGGTCACACTGTATGTTCCCTTCAAGCTAACGTTGTCACGGCGCGCGTACTCTAGATGTTGTAATGTTTGTTATTTATCGAAGATGTCCGATATTCGTTGATGTTTGCTTGTGCATTTAGTTCGCGGGCCTCTGTTTTATTCTGGGGAGCTCCCTTCTGGAATCTCCTCCTCATTGTATCACGTAATAACCCACTTCTCGATCGTGGTGCCGCACAAAGCGGTACGGTGTCTCCAAGTACAATCAGTTTTATTGCCGGTACTCGAGGGTATACCGGCCGGTGCTTAAGAGTGCTTCCGACCGTACTCGGACTTGGGCAATCGCGTTTTCCCGATTTACGCTCTGTGAGAGGCGTCATGTAGCCAATCAGCCCATCCTAACAAAAGAGCCATTGGCCAAGAAAAGAGCCAGTTGGCAATTGTATTTTATGTGTTTTGGCCACCGGCTGAGTGCGAACCACACCCCCCGGTAGCGGAGAATCGGATGATCGTATCCGCGAATTTCTCTATTCAATACAGAGGCACGGAATCTCTTTGACAGGGTGCGCTTCGGTCGATTGGTGGGCTAATTACCTTCGGTATTGCCTCGTGTTAGGATGTACTTTGAAAAAGGAAGTGTTGTTGATGAGGCGGGGGAGACGCCGGTAGCAGTTTGATTGTCACTTAATAAACCAGTTGTTCTCAAGCCATTGCATTTTAAACCTTAATAAATAATGAACCGATAAATACTCGCCGTTCGGCATCCATAGCCTGGGGCTCTGAGTCCCAGCAGAAGAGGACCCGACCTAAGACTTGCACGGGATGTTCCACCCGTTGTGGGCATTACCGTATGCGGGGCCGGCCACCTCCCAACATAAGTTGCATACATAACGGTCGCACGGGCCCAGATGACCCTAGATTATGGCTAGCTGTTGTACTTGTTGCTCGCTAATATTGAATTACTGCTGGGCGAACTGATTCGTATGATTATGATTATTGCTTTGATTGAGATTTGTTGATGTTGTGTAATACTGGTTCTTTTCGATTCCCGCCTTGGTGCGAGACGCTGGTTTTGTTTTCAATGGGTCAAGCGCCAAATACTGGACCTGACAGCTTCCCCGTCATTTGCTATTTTCCCGTATGTTCAATAAAGAGGTGGTATGAATCACAGTGTTTGATTTCTCGAACCCAACGTGTGTGGTACTACGTGAATTTGGGGAACAGCGACAACACAACGTAGGAGCTCCTCTTCGATTAGACGATCACATTAATTGGCCAGGTAAAAGAGTAAGCACGGCACCAAAAGGTAAAGGTAATAATCGCGAGGTTGTGGGCCCCGGGGTGGGAAAGTTACAGTGGTGCCGTGACCAGGATACGTAGTTTTAAAACCACACATCGTTGAAAGTTCGAGAAATGAAAAGGGGGCGTCACTGACATGTCGATCGGGGGAGAATAATCCGTCGTAAGTCTCCTGCAATGCCCTTAGCTCAAGTCGAGTACCGACACAGGCACCTCCCACCCGGGAGTTTTCCCAGGTGATTGCCGTGTCGGTTTTCCGAACTAAAATCGGGAAGTGCCGCGCGGCGTGAATCCAGTGCAGTGAGGTGGGTGTCAAATATTGTGGTGAAATCAGTGCAGTGAGGTGGGTGTTGAATATTGTGTGCAAGTACGGGTTCGGTAGAAGAGATGCGCGTCGAGGGAAGTTCTTAGAAGTGCCCTGGTGGTCGACGCCCGTGGGAAGAATAGTGCGAATCGCCCACAAGAAGCGGATGCGACGTGAAGACGCCCACTGAGGGTGAAGTACCGGAATCAGGAAAACTGTGCGGGGGGAAGAGGAAAAAAAACCGATCGCGATCTCGTCCACTAGTGCAGTGTCCAGATAAAATGGTGAGGTGCTTAGTGCGTGATAGTGACCTGGTGATCCGAAGTGATGATGAGGGAGTGCGGCTTCGCGTGAGGGGAATCTGTGAAATCGCCAAAGTTGTGGAATTATCGTGTTGAGATTTGATCGGGAAAGTGTAGTGAATTTGTGGCGACGAGGGAGATGCGCGAGGAAAGGTCGATCGTGAAGATGCAGGAGGAAAAAAAAAAAAACAACAAAAAGGGGGAGCCGAAAGAGCGCTGCAATGTGCCACCTCAGGCACGGACCCAGGAATCGAAGAAGAACCTGAAGTACCAGAATTTCAAGCCCGAATCCGAGAAATCATCCACCTTAGTCATTCGGACCCCGCCTAACGGTACCGTGTGAGAGAAATGGAGAAGACCCGGAAACTATAGCTGGACCACCAGAAGGAAGGGAACTGGAAGGCTCTTCACCCGTCCTTGTCATCGACATGAGACCCAAGAAGTATGCCGTAAATCAAGTCCACCAATCAGCAGCGCAAGGCCTCGTCGGAAAGAAATACAACCACCATTTTGACAGACCCAAGTACCAACCCATCTCCACCGAGTTGTTACAAATCGCCAACTGGCCGGATGGAATTCCCAGCCATCCCACCCATAGGTCAACTGAACGGGCCCTGACGTGATTCCACGATGGATTAAATGGAACCAGGGAAAGACCAAGGAGCACAAGAACGGCATTCGGCGCCCACTAACCCTCCACCGGATTTCCACCAGGAATGCCGTCGACCAGAAGTAGCAGCCCGCCACCAGTCCACATGTCAGAGACCAGAAGCTAGGTCAACGTCCACCTCAAGAATAGAAGAAGGAACTCGCAACACCGTGTCATGGCTGTCCGTACTAATATACTTTTCAGCAATGTATACTATTCCGCCCTACAATTAATCAATATGAAAATAAAACTTCTTGGAATCTGTTGTTACGAGTTACTAAGGCCTGAAGAAATCGGGTGACGGAAAGCACCGGGTTTGTCGTGACAACGCAGAATGAAAATTTCGAAGTATCGTGACCAGGGCGCGTAGGAAATGGGGGAGAGGGAAAAACGCCGTAAATCGAAAGTTGATACTGCTCGTATATGTTTCATGATTCCCGGAGCTTCCTTAATCCAACCACATCATCCGCGAGGGGAAAGCTTCCAACGGCCAACCTGGAGGAGAACCGCAGGGCACGAGCCCGAAGACATCATCCACACCGAACACCATGAAGAAGGTTTCGAATTGCTCAGACTGTCCCCTGGCCATTCATCTCAATCCGAGGGGGAGACTGTAACCTGGCAGCCCGGGGCCAGGTCATCACACACACAAAGACCGTTCGAATAAAGAATCACACCTCGACACCTGTAGTGATAAGCCATAATATCATTATCGATGATTACCTGACAAAAGTAAATAGCCGAAGAAATGGAAGCGCTACCTGAACGCGGACCGCTCGTAAAATACAAATGCGAATACCGCCCGTACCTGACGAGCGGCGGACGGTACTCATAATAAAAGTGACCGCACGGAATTAATACGTACAATTGAATTCGCGCGAATCAACCCCTAAGCGTAATTACCGCACGTCCAGTAAACGACGCTCGTCTCTGTTCTTAACCACCATAAGAACCAAAATCCATAAAACCAGTACGCATCGGCTTATGCGTATCATCCACACCGCATCGGTCTCGCTCGCACCAGCCCTCGACCCGAGAACGGTCAAGTGCTTCGAACCCGTAGAAAGCAAAAGGGACAAAGAACCGGTACCTGCTAAATGCGCTAGGGTCGAACCGAGCTCACATCTGCATAATCTCAATAAACTAAAATCATGCATGTAAAACAAGGGAGGAGATAATGAACAAAAAGGAAGAAACGATGACTCTCCGACGAGTGGGCCATCCACGCCTCGTGCCAACCACCCCTGTGGAAAAGAGATGCGAAGAGACGCGGCCGAATTTGCGGGTATAAATAAGACCCGAAAATCCACGGAAAGGCAGACAATAAAACGTCTCGAAGATCACCGCCAACCAGAAGAAGACCACCAGCTCCAGCCGCCAGTCCACCCGAGAAGCCGACCACCAGCCCGAGCCCTGAGGAAGCTCTCCACCGTCAGTCTCAGCCGAGACCAGCGTCGACGACGACCACCGACGGAGAAGCGTCACGCAGCCACTCTACCGGGGACTCGCGAACCCTCCTGGGGACGACTGGAGCCTAACCTCCTGGTAGTTCAGCGTGCTCGCGGGGGACCGGTGACAGTACTACCTACTTGGAACGCCGCGTGACCTCTGGGATCGATCACGGATCAAACCTACTGGGACACCGCGTGACTTCGGGTAACTGGCAAGACGTAAAGCTCAAAGGGATCCCTGCGTGACCTTAATTGGGGTGCGGGTTCGGACCGCCATACTGAGCATCTCTTGCCAGACTAGAAGTATCCGCCGGTTTAACCTCTTGGGGAATTCGTGATAGGGTGCCGCCTGGTGTGACGCAGGCTCGACCTCCTGGGTACTGTTGCCTGTGATACTCCTTGGGTTAACGCAGACTTGACCTATTGGGTAGCTCCTCGTCGTCCGACCTACTGGGCTACGCCGGGCCGACCCACAGGGCCATTGCGGAGAGCTAAGTCCGTCGGAGACGTCCCCCAGGTCCAACCCCTCTCGAACCGCCATGGTGGGTCGTTCCAAGAAAACTCCAGCCCGGTACCGACCAACCACGTCAATTGCGGGGCCTTCTGGTATGCCAGGTCCGTTTTCGATATACATAATTTATTCATGAATTTGTCGGTCACACTGTATGTTCCCTTCAAGCTAACGTTGTCACGGCGCGCGTACTCTAGATGTTGTAATGTTTGTTATTTATCGAAGATGTCCGATATTCGTTGATGTTTGCTTGTGCATTTAGTTCGCGGGCCTCTGTTTTATTCTGGGGAGCTCCCTTCTGGAATCTCCTCCTCATTGTATCACGTAATAACCCACTTCTCGATCGTGGTGCCGCACAAAGCGGTACGGTGTCTCCAAGTACAATCAGTTTTATTGCCGGTACTCGAGGGTATACCGGCCGGTGCTTAAGAGTGCTTCCGACCGTACTCGGACTTGGGCAATCGCGTTTTCCCGATTTACGCTCTGTGAGAGGCGTCATGTAGCCAATCAGCCCATCCTAACAAAAGAGCCATTGGCCAAGAAAAGAGCCAGTTGGCAATTGTATTTTATGTGTTTTGGCCACCGGCTGAGTGCGAACCACACCCCCCGGTAGCGGAGAATCGGATGATCGTATCCGCGAATTTCTCTATTCAATACAGAGGCACGGAATCTCTTTGACAGGGTGCGCTTCGGTCGATTGGTGGGCTAATTACCTTCGGTATTGCCTCGTGTTAGGATGTACTTTGAAAAAGGAAGTGTTGTTGATGAGGCGGGGGAGACGCCGGTAGCAGTTTGATTGTCACTTAATAAACCAGTTGTTCTCAAGCCATTGCATTTTAAACCTTAATAAATAATGAACCGATAAATACTCGCCGTTCGGCATCCATAGCCTGGGGCTCTGAGTCCCAGCAGAAGAGGACCCGACCTAAGACTTGCACGGGATGTTCCACCCGTTGTGGGCATTACCGTATGCGGGGCCGGCCACCTCCCAACATAAGTTGCATACATAACGGTCGCACGGGCCCAGATGACCCTAGATTATGGCTAGCTGTTGTACTTGTTGCTCGCTAATATTGAATTACTGCTGGGCGAACTGATTCGTATGATTATGATTATTGCTTTGATTGAGATTTGTTGATGTTGTGTAATACTGGTTCTTTTCGATTCCCGCCTTGGTGCGAGACGCTGGTTTTGTTTTCAATGGGTCAAGCGCCAAATACTGGACCTGACAGCTTCCCCGTCATTTGCTATTTTCCCGTATGTTCAATAAAGAGGTGGTATGAATCACAGTGTTTGATTTCTCGAACCCAACGTGTGTGGTACTACGTGAATTTGGGGAACAGCGACAACACAACGTAGGAGCTCCTCTTCGATTAGACGATCACATTAATTGGCCAGGTAAAAGAGTAAGCACGGCACCAAAAGGTAAAGGTAATAATCGCGAGGTTGTGGGCCCCGGGGTGGGAAAGTTACAAGGCTTTTCCCAATACTTGGCGAATGTGTGAATGAAATGTAAGTCTGGTATCAAGAGTGACTCCCAAGTATTTTACCTGATCGGTGGGAGCTATTTTGTTATTTTCTACGTTTAGCTGATTAAAAATTTTTATATTCACATACTTTCTATGAAATATGATATTTTGAGTTTTGGCACTGTTGATTTTGATTTTCCATCGATTAAAGTATTTCATGAGCAAGTCTAAGTGTATTTGTATTTGTTTATTAGCGATTATTGCACCGAAAGAGGTTTTGTAGATGGCAGTGTCATCCGCAAATAATGCAGTTTGTGTCTTTGGAAACTGCGGCACGTCATTAATGAAATAGATAAAGAGCTTGGGTCCAAGGACGGATCCCTGGGGAACACCCGCATTAACAATTCTAGTGTTTGACAGAGTGTCATCTACTTTGACATTAAAAGTTCTATTGGTAAGGTACGAATAAAGTAGTCTGACAAGTTTTGCGTCGAATTTGTATGCTATAAGCTTGTGGATCAGCCCTGGGACCCAAACCCTGTCGAATGCTTTTTCAATGTCGAGGAGAGCCATTGCGGTGCAGTATCGTCTATTATAACCCTGAACAATATCATGTACAATTCTCACCACCTGTTGAGTTGTATTGTGTTTACTTCTGAAACCGAATTGACAGTCTATTAGCAATTTGTTATTTTTCTCAAATTCATCCAAAAAGCCGGCTATTATTTTCTCTGTCAATTTTGATAATGTATTGAGAAGACTGATTGGTCGGTAACTGGTGCTGATGATTTTTGTGAGGTTTCAGAATCGGAATAATCGTTGCACTTTTCCAAACTGTCGGAAAGTATCGTAGCTGAATTATTGAGTTTATTATGTAGGTCAGTTGCACAGTTGCTTTTCGGGATAAATTTTTCAGAACTTTGTTGTGTATCCGGTCTGGACCAGGTGCTGTGTTATTAGAGAGGTTTTTTATATTGCTCGTAACTGTCGAAGGCGATATTAAGAACTTGGCAGATTTTGTGCGTGTATTAGAAGGAGTATTAATAAAATCTGTAACCGACTGAATTATATTTAATTGATCCTGAGTGTGATTATCATCTAGATTGTGTATTTCCTCAAAAGTGGTAGCTAATAGGTTGGCTTTGTCATAATCGGTGAATTTGATTTCGTTTGTATTATTATCAGAAAGAGCAGGAATTGGTGTAAATTTTTTCTTCAAAGCTTTGATAGTCTTCCAGAAATTTTGATCTCCCGGTTTGAGATTCTGTAATTTGTCACCCCAAAATTTATTTTTATGAATGCCAATTTCTAAGTTAATTTGTCTACTCATTTCCTTCACTTGTTGCGCAAGTTGTTGGTCGCCAGTTCTTTGCTGTCTTTTGCGTAATTTATTCTTATTATTAATTAGTCGTTTGATTGTATCAGGAATATCATCTTTGGACAAGTTTATTATTTTTAATTTTGTATACTTGTCTACTGTTTTATTGAGTACTTTTGTAAACTTTTCGATTTCATCATCAACCTCTTGAGGAGTATTTAAACTATTGTTAATTTTAATTTTGTCGTCTAGACTAACTCTGAATTTTTCCCAGTTTGTATGTTTGTATGATCTGATTTTTATGTATTTATTAATTTGATTAAAATTTGTACCAATTTCAAATAAGATGGGATTATGGTCTGATTCCAGTTCCGACAAAGACACGGGAATGCTAACGTTTTCTACTTTTTTGTTAATTATAATGTCAATTGTTGATGGCGCCATATTATTAGTAGGAAAGTGAGTGTGTTCATCGGGATACAACACCGCAACACTCTCTCCTCGACTGACCCGCTCCAGGACCGTGCCATTGTGATTGTTGGTACCGCAGTTCCAAATTCTATGCCTCGCGTTGAAGTCTCCCACGATCAGGACCTTCCTATCCACACTGAGAAGCCTCCGGATCTCATCCTCGTTGAAATGGTTCGATGGTCGGTTGTACACGGCCACAATGCTGATGTTTTCTGAAATTTTTAGAATTAGATGTTGCAATCTATTATTTGGTAATGATGGAGTGTTATTATATGGGATGTTATTTTTTATCACTGCAGCTATGCCGCCAATTCGTGGAGTTGGGCCATCTTGTCTAATTATATTGTACCCCTTGAATTGCAAGCGATCATTTGGTTTGAGTTTTGTTTCGTTTAAAAATAGGATGTCAATTTTATTAGTCTTTAAAAAATGAATTGTTTGAGGAACTTTGTTTTTGATATAATTTGCGTTCCAAGAGGCCACTCGGAGTTTATAATTCATAATTTTCTATGTTAGTCAAGAAAGATTGTAATGTTAGAAATTTATCTTGAGTATTTTCGCATTGTTCTAATTGATTGTTGAGATGAGTTAAAGCAATAATAAAATTTTTCATATTAATAAGATCGTTCAGTCTTTTGAATTCTGTACTCAGCTTTTTAAAATTCTGGATGTCCATGTCGAATTCTTTGGGAGCCTCTTCTCTTTCCGGATGTGGCTTTTTCCATGGGTTCTCCTTCGAAGCTGGCGGGAACGACCGAGGAGGCGGTGGCTTACTCGTTGTCGGTTTCGACGGTTTTTCGCTTGGTCGAGCATCACGTGTCATCTTATCTGGGAGTTGTTGTTCTTCGTATTTTTTGAGGCGATACAGGTACACAGGACAATCTGTGCTGTTCGCTGGATGAGGTCCTTCACAGTTTGCACATTTTGCGGGATGGGAATTTTCTTTCGTGCATGCATTCGTTTGGTGATTTCCTGCGCATTTCAGGCATTTCGGTTTTGCAGAGCAATATTTTCTGGAGTGATTCCACTGTTGACAGTTATAACATTGGGTTAGTTTTTTGTTATTATATCTTCGCTCGAATCTGACAAATATATTTAGAATAGTTTTTACTTCTGTGTTCAACTTTTTCAATGTTACGCTTTGGTCGGTTACGATTAGATACTTCGGTCTGTACGTGTTCTTCATAAGGGCACACTCGATAACTTTCGTGTTGTGGAATTCCGCGAAATAGCTGATGACATCTTGTGGCTCTGGCTTTTGGTCCAATCCTATTATTACGAAAGCATGTGTTTTTTCGGATTTCGTGGCGTAGGTGTGAAATTCAGCATTCGCGTGTTGAAATGCTTCGACAAGCTTCTCTTGATCACAAACATTTTCCGGGTAGATTATAGTCTTGTACAGTGTGTACTTAATTTTAGTTTTAGGGGCACGTTTTTCAATGAAGACTTTCAGAGCATTAAAGTTATCTGGTTTACCGTGAATGACGATCGAAGGTGGCTTTGTTGATGTCTTCTTTACGTGTGACGTTCCTTCTTTTTGCTGGACCCTTATCGCTGGTTTCTTTAGCTGAGTTGACGGCTTTGCGGCGTCCAAATTTTCAAGATTAGCTACATCGCTAGGGAAATCTTCGTCATCGTCAGATTCACTGAGAATTTCGAACTTATTAGAGAGGTGGAGGGATTTTTCTTGGTTGAAGGCCTTTTTGGTCTTGTTCTGATCTGGACTCGTTCGCTTCCTTTTCACAGAGATTATCGTAAAATTTTCTTCGGAGTTCTCATCCATTATTTTTGGAAAAAATTAGGCCCCGCGGCCCAATTTGTGTCACCTTGTAGAAAATTTATTCCGAGCACTACTGGACCGAAACTTTGCTAATTATGGAATTTGATTATAATCAAATTCGCGGATGTCGTCTTCGTTGGTTACTAGCGCAGGAGAGTCGAGAGACGACCGTCCTCCTACAAGCACCGGACGAGAACTCGGACGAGAACTGGCGTATTCAGCGTGGTATGGCCGTTGCCTGCAGGAATCTCCTTATCAAAAATTACAAAATTTCACATTTCTTAAGAAAAAAAAAACAATACAAAAAGGCAACGACACGCGGTGTTCCCAAGCGGTCACCCATCCAAGTACTAACCGCGCCCGATGCTGCTTAGCTTCAGTGATCGGACGAGAACTGGCGTATTCAGCGTGGTATGGCCGTTGCCTGCAGGAATCTCCGTATCAAAAATTACAAAATTTCACATTTCTTTAAAAAAAAAACAAAACAAAAAGGCAACGACACGCGGTGTTCCCAAGCGGTCACCCATCCAAGTACTAACCGCGCCCGATGCTGCTTAGCTTCAGTGATCGGACGAGAACTGGCGTATTCAGCGTGGTATGGCCGTTGCCTGCAGGAATGTATGTATCAAAAATTACAAAATTTCACATTTCTTAAGAAAGAAAAAACAATACAAAAAGGCAACGACACGCGGTGTTCCCAAGCGGTCACCCATCCAAGTACTAACCGCGCCCGATGCTGCTTAGCTTCAGTGATCGGACGAGAACTGGCGTATTCAGCGTGGTATGGCCGTTGCCTGCAGGAATTTTCCGTATCAAAAATTACAAAATTTCACATTTCTTAAGAAAAAAAAAACAATACAAAAAGGCAACGACACGCGGTGTTCCCAAGCGGTCACCCATCCAAGTACTAACCGCGCCCGATGCTGCTTAGCTTCAGTGATCGGACGAGAACTGGCGTATTCAGCGTGGTATGGCCGTTGCCTGCAGGAATCTCCTTATCAAAAATTACAAAATTTCACATTCCTTTAAAAAAAAAAACAAAACAAAAAGGCAACGACACGCGGTGTTCCCAAGCGGTCACCCATCCAAGTACTAAACGCGCCCGATGCTGCTTAGCTTCAGTGATCGGACGAGAACTGGCGTATTCAGCGTGGTATGGCCGTTGCCTGCAGGAATCTCCTTTTCGAAAATTACAAAATTTCACATTCCTTTTAAAAAAAAAACAAAACAAAAAGGCAACGACACGCGGTGTTCCCAAGCGGTCACCCATCCAAGTACTAACCGCGCCCGATGCTGCTTAGCTTCAGTGATCAGACGAGAACTGGCGTATTCAGCGTGGTATGGCCGTTGCCTGCAGGAATTTTCCGTATCAAAAATTACAAAATTTCACATTTCTTAAGAAAAAAAAAAACAATACAAAAAGGCAACGACACGCGGTGTTCCCAAGCGGTCACCCATCCAAGTACTAACCGCGCCCGATGCTGCTTAGCTTCAGTGATCGGACGAGAACTGGCGTATTCAGCGTGGTATGGCCGTTGCCTGCAGAAATTTTCCGTATCAAAAATTACAAAATTTCACATTTCTTAAGAAAAAAAAAACAATACAAAAAGGCAACGACACGCGGTGTTCCCAAGCGGTCACCCATCCAAGTACTAACCGCGCCCGATGCTGCTTAGCTTCAGTGATCGGACGAGAACTGGCGTATTCAGCGTGGTATGGCCGTTGCCTGCAGGAATCTCCTTATCAAAAATTACAAAATTTCACATTCCTTTAAAAAAAAAACAAAACAAAAAGGCAACGACACGCGGTGTTCCCAAGCGGTCACCCATCCAAGTACTAACCGCGCCCGATGCTGCTTAGCTTCAGTGATCCAATCCAATCCAATCCAATAAAATTTATTTGAAATATACTTATTACACATCAAACCGATACTATATGGGTTTTATACTAGCCTAGGGAGTATAAACACAATATCAGCAATGATTCAATACAATTTAAATAAATTACAATGTTCCTACATGTTAATGATGTTTATCAATGAAATGTAAGTTATGTCAGGTTTGACCCTAGAAGAAAATGAGATATAATAAAATTAGCTGAAATTAAAGTTTAGATTGTCTTAGGTGAATAATTTGTGATTTATTCAGCAAGGTTTCTAGTTTTTCTAGAAGCTGAAATTTTAAGTATTTGATTTTTATTAACTGTAAATAAATTTTACATAATATGGTGTAACGGAAGTGTTCGCAGCGTGTCAAGAGCACAGGCACGTAACAGACAGTTGTGGGTGGGTGTCATTTGTTTAGGTCTGTTTCGAGAAAAATCGGTAGATGTTGGTACAGAAGTTTGTGCACGATTTTGTGTTCGTCATGTGATCTTTGTTGTGTTATATTTTTTGTGAGTTTGTTGTGATGTAATAAGTTTCGGAAGAAATTGTCAGACTGCGCGTCTATGAAGTTACGCAAGGTATCAATCTCGGCATGCTCGTGAAGGGTTGTTATTCTTGTGTAAATGTTGCTGTTCGTGATCAGCCGAAGACATTTGTTTTGGAATCGCTGCAGGAGAATTAGCTGTGAGACGGGCACGCCGCCCCAGATTGGACACGCGTATGTAATGAGGGGTCTAATAACGGCGGTGTACAGCAGACGCTTGTTACAAAGGGAAATTTCCCTACTGGCAAGTAGTGGATATAGGGTTTTTAAAACACCATATCCTTTTTGTACGAGTTGTTGTGTGTGCAAATGAAAAGTAAGTCGTGAGTCGAGCAGTACTCCCAGATATTTGGCCTGTTTGACTGGCGTAATTTTTTGAGATTCAACCCTTAATTTGTCAAAAATTACCGAGTTGGTGAACTTTCTGGAAAACGGTATGTTTATGGTTTTTGAAGGGTTTATTTTAATTTTCCATTTTTTAAAGTAGTCTACAATTTTAGACATATGTATTTGGATTTGTTTATTTGCCACCACGGCAGAGAATGATTGAGCGTATACGACTGTGTCATCCGCGTAAAGGCCGATTTTTGTTTTTTGAAAGGTAGGTATGTCGTTTATGAAGAGGTTAAACAGTTTTGGCCCCAGAACGGATCCTTGCGGGACGCCCGCGGTAATAATTTTAAATTGTGACAGGCAAGGACCCACTTTTACAGCGAACTTTCTATCTGTGAGATAAGAATGTAATAAGTGAATGAGGGTGGTTGGTAATTTAATTCTAATCAATTTGTGAATTAGTCCCTTGACCCAGACGCGATCAAATGCTTTCTGAATGTCTAGCAAAGCCATACACGTAACTTTGCCTTTGTTAAATCCGTCTATAATATCAGATGTGATTCGCGCGAGTTGTTGATTAGTACTATGCTTAGCACGGAAGCCAAACTGATGGTCTTTGATTATTTTATGTTTATCAGTATATTCTTCTAATCTCACTTGTATCACTTTTTCTGTCAATTTGCTAAGTGAATTCAACAAGCTGATCGGTCTGTAGCTGCTGGGACTAGAATTGTCGTTTTTGGGTTTATGAATTGGAATGACGATTGCTGTTTTCCATGTGGTGGGAAAGTGAGAAAGTTTAATACTGGCGTTAATTATGTATGTGAGTTGGACAACTGCCTTGCGTGAGAGGTTTTTCAAAATTTTATTTGGAATTTTGTCTTCACCCGGCGAGGCATTACCCCGCAGGTCGCGAATAAGATTATAGATTTCTAATGGGGATGTCAAGAGAGATCCTAGTTGGTTCGGTGAAATAGTAATTTTTTTAGCTAGGAAATTGTCGACTTCCCGGTTGATCACGTCTTGTTCGGGGTTGTTGGGTTCAATTGCGTAAACTTCTTGAAAGGTGTCTGCCAGTAAATTTGCCTTATCGAGTTCTGTGACTGCAGGCAGGTTATTACTAATTAAAGTGGGTATTGGAATGATTTTTTTCTTAAGTCTCTTGGAAACCTTCCAAATAGAGTTATCAGTGGTTGATAATGATGTCAGGGTATCTGACCATTTTTTATTTCTAAAAGCTCGGATTTTGTTAGAGATTAGGTGAGAGATCTGATTCGATTCTGTTTTGAGAAGAGGGTTGCCGGTTAATTGCCACATCTTCCTTGTCCTATTTTTGCGTTTAATTAGCTCAGTTATATCGTCAGGTAATTGTTCTTTATAGGGATTGATTGGTTTTTCTATAGAATGTTTGCTTTTCGCGCTAGAGAGTATTTTTGTGAAATTGTCCACTTCCTTATTAAGATCTTCAACCGTTTCAATTTTATTGTTAATCGTAATGCGTTTGTTAAGAGTATCACGAAAAGCCATCCAGTTGGTGTTTTTGTAGGAGGTGATCTGAATTTTTGGCGGCGCACTTCCTGAATTAAGCAAGTCGAAATAGATTGGATTGTGGTCTGAATTTAGGTCACACCTAGTAAAAAGTGGAGAGGCATTCAAGACATTTTTGTTTAGCATGAAGTCGATTGTAGTAGGAGTGTAACCATTTGTTGGGTAATGCGTGTGTTGATTCGGGAACATAATTGCAATATTGTGGGCGTGCGCATACTGCTCGATTCTCGTACCGTTCGCTGTGTTATTATGACATTGCCAGTTCACATGCCTGGCATTGAAGTCTCCGATAATGAGGACTTTTCTACCTTTGTTGAATAGTCTATCGAGATCGTTGATTTGTATTAAATTAACTGGTCTGTTGTACACCGCGATTAGTAGTGTGCCATCTGTTAGCTTGAGGATGACATTGTAAATGAGACAATTTATAGAAGATATGTGTTGAACGGGTATGTGATTTTTAACTAGGGCGGCGACTCCACCAGAATTTGCGACGTTTGTATCATGTCTATAGGTTTTGTATCCACGAACAGCAAATTTATCAGTATTAATTAGCTTGGATTCGTTAATTAGTAGGATATCTACATTACGCCGATGTATATAATTTATCATTTCTGAGATCTTGTTTTTGACGCCGTTAGCATTCCAGGAATGTATGCTTAGGTGTTTACAAGTCATATTGACTGACGTTAGAGGAAAATTCTAGCATTGCAGAAAATTTTTGGGATGAGTCTGTACATTTTTCCAGTTTAAAATTCAAGTCTCTGATGGCAACCAGATAATTTTTCATATTTATTAAAGAATTTAGTTTGTTTAGTTCGCTCATCAGGTCTTGAAAGTCACTGACGTTATCGTTACAATTTTTAGTTTTATTAGGTAGTGGAGGGAAATTCGCTAGATTTTGTTCAGAAATTGAATTAATTGCTTGTTGTGATTGTTGGTTAACATGTGTTGATTGTCTGTTTCGGCCTGTACTTACATTATTATTATGATGACGCGACCACGGGTTCTGAGATGGGGCTGGCGGGACGGTTCTCGAAGTATGGGGTGCGATGTTCGGCGACTTTTCTTTTCTTTGGCGGATTCTGTGTATCAGCGACTGGTACACAGGACAGTCTGTGTTGTTGGCGGGATGAAGCCCATCACAATTGGAACATTTTGGAGGTTCATCTGCAGTTCTTTCGCATTCGACTGTGGGGTGAGACCCGGCACATTTTAGACATCGGTGTGGGGCGCGACAGTTGCTCGTCGCGTGCCCCCATTCCTGACAGCGATGACACTGTATCATATGCTTGTTGTTGAAATATCGCTGCCAGGAAATTCTGGTGTAGTTAATTGTGCGCACTTTGGATTCGAGTTGATTGATTGTCACTATGTTGCTGGTAATTACTAGGTGTTTTGGTCTATCGGTGTTTCTCATCCTGAAAACTTTGATGACTGGTAGTTTCAGGTCCTGCTGCATTTCCTCCAGAATTTCTTCTGGGGTAACGTCATCGGCCAAACCGATCAAGACAAACGAATGTGTTTTTTCGGATTTCTGCGTGTATGTGTGGAAGCTTATTTTATTAGTTTCCAGGTCCAACATTGCATTATTCCATGATTGAATGGTAGGCATTAGAATGGTGGTGTTTGCGGCCGTGTATTTTATTTCGTATTTGAGAGTTCCCGCGTGAGAGCGAAGAAATTCGTGTAGCGATTTAGTTTTCTCGGTTTTGCCGTGGAGCACAATCGGCGGTACTTTCGTTTTTCCCTTATCTACTGGTAGCGGTGTGTGCAAGAACTGACCTTCCGTCCGTTTTTGTTGCTTTGTGGGTCTGGTTGATTGCGAACTTGATCTCGCGTCTTCCTCGTCTTGCGTGAAAACTTGGAAGCGATTTCTCAATTGTAGCGGGTGGCCGGTTTGTTTTTCCGTTTTCGGCGATTGGGACGGCGAAATAAATTTCCTTTTTGGACGACTGATGGAAAAATTGATGGTTGGATCAGTTTTCTCATCGTCGTTCGTTAACATAGTGATAATTTTCGAAGAAATCTCCGTTCCCGGAGGTGGTCAATGTTGGCGGCGTCGACAGGCCAATTAATGTTCTTGCAAAGATTCACAGTTCGAAAACAAAGCACTCTCAACATCCGTGGATGTACCGGTTTACGCGAAAATTCGCCAAATTTAAAAATTTGGCGAGCGTCCCGCAAACACGTACTGCCGCTTCAGTGATCGGACGAGAACTGCGCTTCAGTGATCGGACGAGAACTGGCGTATTCAGCGTGGTATGGCCGTTGCCTGCAGGAATCTCCGTATCAAAAATTACAAAATTTCACATTCCTTTAAAAAAAAAACAAAACAAAAAGGCAACGACACACGGTGTTCCCAAGCGGTCACCCATCCAAGTACTAAACGCGCCCGATGCTGCTTAGCTTCAGTGATCGGACGAGAACTGGCGTATTCAGCGTGGTATGGCCGTTGCCTGCAGGAATGTATGTATCAAAAATTACAAAATTTCACATTTCTTAAGAAAGAAAAAACAATACAAAAAGGCAACGACACGCGGTGTTCCCAAGCGGTCACCCATCCAAGTACTAACCGCGCCCGATGCTGCTTAGCTTCAGTGATCGGACGAGAACTGGCGTATTCAGCGTGGTATGGCCGTTGCCTGCAGGAATTTTCCGTATCAAAAATTACAAAATTTCACATTTCTTAAGAAAAAAAAAAACAATACAAAAAGGCAACGACACGCGGTGTTCCCAAGCGGTCACCCATCCAAGTACTAACCGCGCCCGATGCTGCTTAGCTTCAGTGATCGGACGAGAACTGGCGTATTCAGCGTGGTATGGCCGTTGCCTGCAGGAATCTCCTTATCAAAAATTACAAAATTTCACATTCCTTTAAAAAAAAAAACAAAACAAAAAGGCAACGACACGCGGTGTTCCCAAGCGGTCACCCATCCAAGTACTAAACGCGCCCGATGCTGCTTAGCTTCAGTGATCGGACGAGAACTGGCGTATTCAGCGTGGTATGGCCGTTGCCTGCAGGAATCTCCTTTTCGAAAATTACAAAATTTCACATTCCTTTTAAAAAAAAAACAATACAAAAAGGCAACGACACGCGGTGTTCCCAAGCGGTCACCCATCCAAGTACTAACCGCGCCCGATGCTGCTTAGCTTCAGTGATCGGACGAGAACTGGCGTATTCAGCGTGGTATGGCCGTTGCCTGCAGGAATTTTCCGTATCAAAAATTACAAAATTTCACATTTCTTAAGAAAAAAAAAAACAATACAAAAAGGCAACGACACGCGGTGTTCCCAAGCGGTCACCCATCCAAGTACTAACCGCGCCCGATGCTGCTTAGCTTCAGTGATCGGACGAGAACTGGCGTATTCAGCGTGGTATGGCCGTTGCCTGCAGGAATCTCCTTATCAAAAATTACAAAATTTCACATTCCTTTAAAAAAAAAACAAAACAAAAAGGCAACGACACGCGGTGTTCCCAAGCGGTCACCCATCCAAGTACTAACCGCGCCCGATGCTGCTTAGCTTCAGTGATCGGACGAGAACTGGCGTATTCAGCGTGGTATGGCCGTTGCCTGCAGGAATTTTCCGTATCAAAAATTACAAAATTTCACATTTCTTAAGAAAAAAAAAAACAATACAAAAAGGCAACGACACGCGGTGTTCCCAAGCGGTCACCCATCCAAGTACTAACCGCGCCCGATGCTGCTTAGCTTCAGTGATCGGACGAGAACTGGCGTATTCAGCGTGGTATGGCCGTTGCCTGCAGGAATCTCCTTTTCGAAAATTACAAAATTTCACATTCCTTTTAAAAAAAAAACAAAACAAAAAGGCAACGACACGCGGTGTTCCCAAGTGGTCACCCATCCAAGTACTAACCGCGCCCGATGCTGCTTAGCTTCAGTGATCAGACGAGAACTGGCGTATTCAGCGTGGTATGGCCGTTGCCTGCAGGAATTTTCCGTATCAAAAATTACAAAATTTCACATTTCTTAAGAAAAAAAAAAACAATACAAAAAGGCAACGACACGCGGTGTTCCCAAGCGGTCACCCATCCAAGTACTAACCGCGCCCGATGCTGCTTAGCTTCAGTGATCGGACGAGAACTGGCGTATTCAGCGTGGTATGGCCGTTGCCTGCAGGAATTTTCCGTATCAAAAATTACAAAATTTCACATTTCTTAAGAAAAAAAAAAACAATACAAAAAGGCAACGACACGCGGTGTTCCCAAGCGGTCACCCATCCAAGTACTAACCGCGCCCGATGCTGCTTAGCTTCAGTGATCGGACGAGAACTGGCGTATTCAGCGTGGTATGGCCGTTGCCTGCAGGAATCTCCTTATCAAAAATTACAAAATTTCACATTCCTTTAAAAAAAAAACAAAACAAAAAGGCAACGACACGCGGTGTTCCCAAGCGGTCACCCATCCAAGTACTAACCGCGCCCGATGCTGCTTAGCTTCAGTGATCGGACGAGAACTGGCGTATTCAGCGTGGTATGGCCGTTGCCTGCAGGAATCTCCGTATCAAAAATTACAAAATTTCACATTCCTTTAAAAAAAAAACAAAACAAAAAGGCAACGACACACGGTGTTCCCAAGCGGTCACCCATCCAAGTACTAAACGCGCCCGATGCTGCTTAGCTTCAGTGATCGGACGAGAACTGGCGTATTCAGCGTGGTATGACCGTTGCCTGCAGGAATGTATGTATCAAAAATTACAAAATTTCACATTTCTTAAGAAAGAAAAAACAATACAAAAAGGCAACGACACGCGGTGTTCCCAAGCGGTCACCCATCCAAGTACTAACCGCGCCCGATGCTGCTTAGCTTCAGTGATCGGACGAGAACTGGCGTATTCAGCGTGGTATGGCCGTTGCCTGCAGGAATTTTCCGTATCAAAAATTACAAAATTTCACATTTCTTAAGAAAAAAAAAAACAATACAAAAAGGCAACGACACGCGGTGTTCCCAAGCGGTCACCCATCCAAGTACTAACCGCGCCCGATGCTGCTTAGCTTCAGTGATCGGACGAGAACTGGCGTATTCAGCGTGGTATGGCCGTTGCCTGCAGGAATCTCCTTATCAAAAATTACAAAATTTCACATTCCTTTAAAAAAAAAAACAAAACAAAAAGGCAACGACACGCGGTGTTCCCAAGCGGTCACCCATCCAAGTACTAAACGCGCCCGATGCTGCTTAGCTTCAGTGATCGGACGAGAACTGGCGTATTCAGCGTGGTATGGCCGTTGCCTGCAGGAATCTCCTTTTCGAAAATTACAAAATTTCACATTCCTTTTAAAAAAAAAACAATACAAAAAGGCAACGACACGCGGTGTTCCCAAGCGGTCACCCATCCAAGTACTAACCGCGCCCGATGCTGCTTAGCTTCAGTGATCGGACGAGAACTGGCGTATTCAGCGTGGTATGGCCGTTGCCTGCAGGAATTTTCCGTATCAAAAATTACAAAATTTCACATTTCTTAAGAAAAAAAAAAACAATACAAAAAGGCAACGACACGCGGTGTTCCCAAGCGGTCACCCATCCAAGTACTAACCGCGCCCGATGCTGCTTAGCTTCAGTGATCGGACGAGAACTGGCGTATTCAGCGTGGTATGGCCGTTGCCTGCAGGAATCTCCTTATCAAAAATTACAAAATTTCACATTCCTTTAAAAAAAAAACAAAACAAAAAGGCAACGACACGCGGTGTTCCCAAGCGGTCACCCATCCAAGTACTAACCGCGCCCGATGCTGCTTAGCTTCAGTGATCGGACGAGAACTGGCGTATTCAGCGTGGTATGGCCGTTGCCTGCAGGAATCTCCGTATCAAAAATTACAAAATTTCACATTCCTTTAAAAAAAAAACAAAACAAAAAGGCAACGACACACGGTGTTCCCAAGCGGTCACCCATCCAAGTACTAAACGCGCCCGATGCTGCTTAGCTTCAGTGATCGGACGAGAACTGGCGTATTCAGCGTGGTATGGCCGTTGCCTGCAGGAATTTTCCGTATCAAAAATTACAAAATTTCACATTTCTTGAGAAAAAAAAAACAATACAAAAAGGCAACGACACGCGGTGTTCCCAAGCGGTCACCCATCCAAGTACTAACCGCGCCCGATGCTGCTTAGCTTCAGTGATCGGACGAGAACTGGCGTATTCAGCGTGGTATGGCCGTTGCCTGCAGGAATTTTCCGTATCAAAAATTACAAAATTTCACATTTCTTAAGAAAAAAAAAAACAATACAAAAAGGCAACGACACGCGGTGTTCCCAAGCGGTCACCCATCCAAGTACTAACCGCGCCCGATGCTGCTTAGCTTCAGTGATCGGACGAGAACTGGCGTATTCAGCGTGGTATGGCCGTTGCCTGCAGGAATCTCCTTATCAAAAATTACAAAATTTCACATTCCTTTAAAAAAAAAAACAAAACAAAAAGGCAACGACACGCGGTGTTCCCAAGCGGTCACCCATCCAAGTACTAAACGCGCCCGATGCTGCTTAGCTTCAGTGATCGGACGAGAACTGGCGTATTCAGCGTGGTATGGCCGTTGCCTGCAGGAATCTCCTTTTCGAAAATTACAAAATTTCACATTCCTTTTAAAAAAAAAACAATACAAAAAGGCAACGACACGCGGTGTTCCCAAGCGGTCACCCATCCAAGTACTAACCGCGCCCGATGCTGCTTAGCTTCAGTGATCGGACGAGAACTGGCGTATTCAGCGTGGTATGGCCGTTGCCTGCAGGAATTTTCCGTATCAAAAATTACAAAATTTCACATTTCTTAAGAAAAAAAAAAACAATACAAAAAGGCAACGACACGCGGTGTTCCCAAGCGGTCACCCATCCAAGTACTAACCGCGCCCGATGCTGCTTAGCTTCAGTGATCGGACGAGAACTGGCGTATTCAGCGTGGTATGGCCGTTGCCTGCAGGAATCTCCTTATCAAAAATTACAAAATTTCACATTCCTTTAAAAAAAAAACAAAACAAAAAGGCAACGACACGCGGTGTTCCCAAGCGGTCACCCATCCAAGTACTAACCGCGCCCGATGCTGCTTAGCTTCAGTGATCGGACGAGAACTGGCGTATTCAGCGTGGTATGGCCGTTGCCTGCAGGAATCTCCGTATCAAAAATTACAAAATTTCACATTCCTTTAAAAAAAAAACAAAACAAAAAGGCAACGACACACGGTGTTCCCAAGCGGTCACCCATCCAAGTACTAAACGCGCCCGATGCTGCTTAGCTTCAGTGATCGGACGAGAACTGGCGTATTCAGCGTGGTATGGCCGTTGCCTGCAGGAATTTTCCGTATCAAAAATTACAAAATTTCACATTTCTTGAGAAAAAAAAAACAATACAAAAAGGCAACGACACGCGGTGTTCCCAAGCGGTCACCCATCCAAGTACTAACCGCGCCCGATGCTGCTTAGCTTCAGTGATCGGACGAGAACTGGCGTATTCAGCGTGGTATGGCCGTTGCCTGCAGGAATCTTCTTATCAAAAATTACAAAATTTCACATTCCTTTAAAAAAAAAACAAAACAAAAAGGCAACGACACGCGGTGTTCCCAAGCGGTCACCCATCCAAGTACTAACCGCGCCCGATGCTGCTTAGCTTCAGTGATCGGACGAGAACTGGCGTATTCAGCGTGGTATGGCCGTTGCCTGCAGGAATCTCCGTATCAAAAATTACAAAATTTCACATTCCTTTAAAAAAAAAAACAAAACAAAAAGGCAACGACACACGGTGTTCCCAAGCGGTCACCCATCCAAGTACTAAACGCGCCCGATGCTGCTTAGCTTCAGTGATCGGACGAGAACTGGCGTATTCAGCGTGGTATGGCCGTTGCCTGCAGGAATGTATGTATCAAAAATTACAAAATTTCACATTTCTTAAGAAAGAAAAAACAATACAAAAAGGCAACGACACGCGGTGTTCCCAAGCGGTCACCCATCCAAGTACTAACCGCGCCCGATGCTGCTTAGCTTCAGTGATCGGACGAGAACTGGCGTATTCAGCGTGGTATGGCCGTTGCCTGCAGGAATTTTCCGTATCAAAAATTACAAAATTTCACATTTCTTAAGAAAAAAAAAAACAATACAAAAAGGCAACGACACGCGGTGTTCCCAAGCGGTCACCCATCCAAGTACTAACCGCGCCCGATGCTGCTTAGCTTCAGTGATCGGACGAGAACTGGCGTATTCAGCGTGGTATGGCCGTTGCCTGCAGGAATCTCCTTATCAAAAATTACAAAATTTCACATTCCTTTAAAAAAAAAAACAAAACAAAAAGGCAACGACACGCGGTGTTCCCAAGCGGTCACCCATCCAAGTACTAAACGCGCCCGATGCTGCTTAGCTTCAGTGATCGGACGAGAACTGGCGTATTCAGCGTGGTATGGCCGTTGCCTGCAGGAATCTCCTTTTCGAAAATTACAAAATTTCACATTCCTTTTAAAAAAAAACAATACAAAAAGGCAACGACACGCGGTGTTCCCAAGCGGTCACCCATCCAAGTACTAACCGCGCCCGATGCTGCTTAGCTTCAGTGATCGGACGAGAACTGGCGTATTCAGCGTGGTATGGCCGTTGCCTGCAGGAATTTTCCGTATCAAAAATTACAAAATTTCACATTTCTTAAGAAAAAAAAAAACAATACAAAAAGGCAACGACACGCGGTGTTCCCAAGCGGTCACCCATCCAAGTACTAACCGCGCCCGATGCTGCTTAGCTTCAGTGATCGGACGAGAACTGGCGTATTCAGCGTGGTATGGCCGTTGCCTGCAGGAATCTCCTTATCAAAAATTACAAAATTTCACATTCCTTTAAAAAAAAAACAAAACAAAAAGGCAACGACACGCGGTGTTCCCAAGCGGTCACCCATCCAAGTACTAACCGCGCCCGATGCTGCTTAGCTTCAGTGATCGGACGAGAACTGGCGTATTCAGCGTGGTATGGCCGTTGCCTGCAGGAATCTCCGTATCAAAAATTACAAAATTTCACATTCCTTTAAAAAAAAAAACAAAACAAAAAGGCAACGACACACGGTGTTCCCAAGCGGTCACCCATCCAAGTACTAAACGCGCCCGATGCTGCTTAGCTTCAGTGATCGGACGAGAACTGGCGTATTCAGCGTGGTATGGCCGTTGCCTGCAGGAATGTATGTATCAAAAATTACAAAATTTCACATTTCTTAAGAAAGAAAAAACAATACAAAAAGGCAACGACACGCGGTGTTCCCAAGCGGTCACCCATCCAAGTACTAACCGCGCCCGATGCTGCTTAGCTTCAGTGATCGGACGAGAACTGGCGTATTCAGCGTGGTATGGCCGTTGCCTGCAGGAATTTTCCGTATCAAAAATTACAAAATTTCACATTTCTTAAGAAAAAAAAAAACAATACAAAAAGGCAACGACACGCGGTGTTCCCAAGCGGTCACCCATCCAAGTACTAACCGCGCCCGATGCTGCTTAGCTTCAGTGATCGGACGAGAACTGGCGTATTCAGCGTGGTATGGCCGTTGCCTGCAGGAATCTCCGTATCAAAAATTACAAAATTTCACATTCCTTTAAAAAAAAAAACAAAACAAAAAGGCAACGACACACGGTGTTCCCAAGCGGTCACCCATCCAAGTACTAAACGCGCCCGATGCTGCTTAGCTTCAGTGATCGGACGAGAACTGGCGTATTCAGCGTGGTATGGCCGTTGCCTGCAGGAATCTCCGTATCAAAAATTACAAAATTTCACATTCCTTTAAAAAAAAAACAAAACAAAAAGGCAACGACACACGGTGTTCCCAAGCGGTCACCCATCCAAGTACTAAACGCGCCCGATGCTGCTTAGCTTCAGTGATCGGACGAGAACTGGCGTATTCAGCGTGGTATGGCCGTTGCCTGCAGGAATTTTCCGTATCAAAAATTACAAAATTTCACATTTCTTAAGAAAAAAAAAAACAATACAAAAAGGCAACGACACGCGGTGTTCCCAAGCGGTCACCCATCCAAGTACTAACCGCGCCCGATGCTGCTTAGCTTCAGTGATCGGACGAGAACTGGCGTAATCAGCGTGGTATGGCCGTTGCCTGCAGGAATCTCCTTATCAAAAATTACAAAATTTCACATTCCTTTAAAAAAAAAACAAAACAAAAAGGCAACGACACGCGGTGTTCCCAAGCGGTCACCCATCCAAGTACTAACCGCGCCCGATGCTGCTTAGCTTCAGTGATCGGACGAGAACTGGCGTATTCAGCGTGGTATGGCCGTTGCCTGCAGGAATTTTCCGTATCAAAAATTACAAAATTTCACATTTCTTAAGAAAAAAAAAAACAATACAAAAAGGCAACGACACGCGGTGTTCCCAAGCGGTCACCCATCCAAGTACTAACCGCGCCCGATGCTGCTTAGCTTCAGTGATCGGACGAGAACTGGCGTATTCAGCGTGGTATGGCCGTTGCCTGCAGGAATCTCCGTATCAAAAATTACAAAATTTCACATTCCTTTAAAAAAAAAAACAAAACAAAAAGGCAACGACACACGGTGTTCCCAAGCGGTCACCCATCCAAGTACTAAACGCGCCCGATGCTGCTTAGCTTCAGTGATCGGACGAGAACTGGCGTATTCAGCGTGGTATGGCCGTTGCCTGCAGGAATCTCCGTATCAAAAATTACAAAATTTCACATTCCTTTAAAAAAAAAACAAAACAAAAAGGCAACGACACACGGTGTTCCCAAGCGGTCACCCATCCAAGTACTAAACGCGCCCGATGCTGCTTAGCTTCAGTGATCGGACGAGAACTGGCGTATTCAGCGTGGTATGGCCGTTGCCTGCAGGAATTTTCCGTATCAAAAATTACAAAATTTCACATTTCTTAAGAAAAAAAAAAACAATACAAAAAGGCAACGACACGCGGTGTTCCCAAGCGGTCACCCATCCAAGTACTAACCGCGCCCGATGCTGCTTAGCTTCAGTGATCGGACGAGAACTGGCGTATTCAGCGTGGTATGGCCGTTGCCTGCAGGAATCTCCTTATCAAAAATTACAAAATTTCACATTCCTTTAAAAAAAAAACAAAACAAAAAGGCAACGACACGCGGTGTTCCCAAGCGGTCACCCATCCAAGTACTAACCGCGCCCGATGCTGCTTAGCTTCAGTGATCGGACGAGAACTGGCGTATTCAGCGTGGTATGGCCGTTGCCTGCAGGAATCTCCGTATCAAAAATTACAAAATTTCACATTCCTTTAAAAAAAAAAACAAAACAAAAAGGCAACGACACACGGTGTTCCCAAGCGGTCACCCATCCAAGTACTAAACGCGCCCGATGCTGCTTAGCTTCAGTGATCGGACGAGAACTGGCGTATTCAGCGTGGTATGGCCGTTGCCTGCAGGAATGTATGTATCAAAAATTACAAAATTTCACATTTCTTAAGAAAGAAAAAACAATACAAAAAGGCAACGACACGCGGTGTTCCCAAGCGGTCACCCATCCAAGTACTAACCGCGCCCGATGCTGCTTAGCTTCAGTGATCGGACGAGAACTGGCGTATTCAGCGTGGTATGGCCGTTGCCTGCAGGAATTTTCCGTATCAAAAATTACAAAATTTCACATTTCTTAAGAAAAAAAAAACAATACAAAAAGGCAACGACACGCGGTGTTCCCAAGCGGTCACCCATCCAAGTACTAACCGCGCCCGATGCTGCTTAGCTTCAGTGATCGGACGAGAACTGGCGTATTCAGCGTGGTATGGCCGTTGCCTGCAGGAATCTCCTTATCAAAAATTACAAAATTTCACATTCCTTTAAAAAAAAAAACAAAACAAAAAGGCAACGACACGCGGTGTTCCCAAGCGGTCACCCATCCAAGTACTAAACGCGCCCGATGCTGCTTAGCTTCAGTGATCGGACGAGAACTGGCGTATTCAGCGTGGTATGGCCGTTGCCTGCAGGAATCTCCTTTTCGAAAATTACAAAATTTCACATTCCTTTTAAAAAAAAAAAACAAAACAAAAAGGCAACGACACGCGGTGTTCCCAAGCGGTCACCCATCCAAGTACTAACCGCGCCCGATGCTGCTTAGCTTCAGTGATCGGACGAGAACTGGCGTATTCAGCGTGGTATGGCCGTTGCCTGCAGGAATTTTCCGTATCAAAAATTACAAAATTTCACATTTCTTAAGAAAAAAAAAAACAATACAAAAAGGCAACGACACGCGGTGTTCCCAAGCGGTCACCCATCCAAGTACTAACCGCGCCCGATGCTGCTTAGCTTCAGTGATCGGACGAGAACTGGCGTATTCAGCGTGGTATGGCCGTTGCCTGCAGGAATCGCCTTATCAAAAATTACAAAATTTTGACATTCCTTTCAAAAAAAAACAAAACAAAAAGGCAACGACACGCGGTGTTCCCAAGCGGTCACCCATCCAAGTACTAAACGCGCCCGATGCTGCTTAGCTTCAGTGATCGGACGAGAACTGGCGTATTCAGCGTGGTATGGCCGTTGCCTGCAGGAATCTCCTTTTCGAAAATTACAAAATTTCACATTCCTTTTAAAAAAAAAACAAAACAAAAAGGCAACGACACGCGGTGTTCCCAAGCGGTCACCCATCCAAGTACTAACCGCGCCCGATGCTGCTTAGCTTCAGTGATCGGACGAGAACTGGTGTATTCAGCGTGGTATGGCCGTTGCCTGCAGAAATTTTCCGTATCAAAAATTACAAAATTTCACATTTCTTAAGAAAAAAAAAAACAATACAAAAAGGCAACGACACGCGGTGTTCCCAAGCGGTCACCCATCCAAGTACTAACCGCGCCCGATGCTGCTTAGCTTCAGTGATCGGACGAGAACTGGCGTATTCAGCGTGGTATGGCCGTTGCCTGCAGGAATTTTCCGTATCAAAAATTACAAAATTTCACATTTCTTAAGAAAAAAAAAACAATACAAAAAGGCAACGACACGCGGTGTTCCCAAGCGGTCACCCATCCAAGTACTAACCGCGCCCGATGCTGCTTAGCTTCAGTGATCGGACGAGAACTGGCGTATTCAGCGTGGTATGGCCGTTGCCTGCAGGAATCTCCTTATCAAAAATTACAAAATTTCACATTCCTTTAAAAAAAAAACAAAACAAAAAGGCAACGACACGCGGTGTTCCCAAGCGGTCACCCATCCAAGTACTAACCGCGCCCGATGCTGCTTAGCTTCAGTGATCGGACGAGAACTGGCGTATTCAGCGTGGTATGGCCGTTGCCTGCAGGAATTTTCCGTATCAAAAATTACAAAATTTCACATTTCTTAAGAAAAAAAAAAACAATACAAAAAGGCAACGACACGCGGTGTTCCCAAGCGGTCACCCATCCAAGTACTAACCGCGCCCGATGCTGCTTAGCTTCAGTGATCGGACGAGAACTGGGGCCTGTTGCTGAAGTCTACAATTCATTGTAATTGTAAAAGTTGCGTTCAGCATCTGCGATAATCAAAATTTTCATTCAAGATTCGATTAATTACCTGCTTTATGAGCGATATAGGACCACAAGGTCAATAATTGGCAGTCCACACGACTTTTGTGACTCGTTCAATGCAAATTTATCAATTATTACTGCATATTTTCGGAATTTATAAAATTTTAGTGATATTTTTTTGACGCGTAGGCGTTGAACTTCGTGTAATATTTACAACTGTCACTTATCTGTCAGTTTTTATTGTGAAACGATTTTGATACCGGCAAGTGCGAAAAATTGCAAATTAGTTGATTAAATATGCAATTAAATTACCAAAAAGTGTTCGTGGGTTATTATATCAAGTGCATGGACACATGGAAGCCCGAGTGGAAGCCTAATTTAAGTGGATTCGATTGAAACTCGAATTTGAAAGTTTCGCCTCAAGTGAACGATGAAAATGCTCGTGAAAATGTGTTGAGAAACTATATACCGCATGAAAACTATAAAGGAACGTGAAGATCACAATAAATAAATCTACATTATTGGAAAATATTGAGTATACATTTTTATTGAATTAAAATGTTGAAGAACCCCAATATTGGTCTATTTTTCGAATAATATGGAACAAATGAGTTATAGGATACTTGTGTGACTATTTCTTGACAAAATATCATCAATTAAACGCAGTCATACCCAATTTTAAATGATTCTAAATGATTTTACACTCCTTCCGAGCACAGTAGAAAATTTACAATGATTTGTAAAATTTTGACGTATTTAAAACTATTTTTACTGTATTGCCACAACAAAGACAAAAAAAGTTTCTGCATTTTCGAGCCGGCATATGTCAGTGGATAGGTGTCATTCGACATTAATATTAAATTAAGAGGAGTTTTCAGAGTTTTGTTGCAGTTTTCTCATTGCATTTATGTGAATAGAGTGTTTGGAAACTGAATCAAGTTTTTATCAAGGTAAATTAAGGAAAAAATCTTAACTTTGACACCCTCGGACAGTCAAAATGTCGGATTATTTACTGGATACCGAACGCAACCTTTACAATTACAATGAATTGTAGAGTTCAGCAACAGCCCCCTGGCGTATTCAGCGTGGTATGGCCGTTGCCTGCAGGAATCTCCTTATCAAAAATTACAAAATTTCACATTCCTTTAAAAAAAAAACAATACAAAAAGGCAACGACACGCGGTGTTCCCAAGCGGTCACCCATCCAAGTACTAACCGCGCCCGATGCTGCTTAGCTTCAGTGATCGGACGAGAACTGGCGTATTCAGCGTGGTATGGCCGTTGCCTGCAGGAATTTTCCGTATCAAAAATTACAAAATTTCACATTTCTTAAGAAAAAAAAACAATACAAAAAGGCAACGACACGCGGTGTTCCCAAGCGGTCACCCATCCAAGTACTAACCGCGCCCGATGCTGCTTAGCTTCAGTGATCGGACGAGAACTTACTTACTTACAAAATTTATTGGTCCATTATTGATAATATTTACATGTCACAAAGTTTGCAGTATATTACATAATAATCAACAATTATAAATATAATATACATGCATATCACATTTTACACAGAGATCGTTTTCTATTAGTTCCTACACGCGAGTGTTTACCTAAAGATTATAATATTTTATGAGCATTATTGCACATCATATGTGTTAGTTATTAAATCTTTTGATCGCTTTATGTTTATATTAGTTTTGTCTAAGATTATTACAGGAAAATTTAGAATAAAAACCTGTTCTACTAATTTGTACTACAATCAGTGTGTTATTTCCTAATCGGAAGCAGAATCCTCGTAAAAATGGAGATGTTCATAGGTAAGTTTATGTTTATTTATCCTTTTTCTAATCGATATTACATTTTTCGTGAGTTTGTTATGTTTCAGTTGGGTTAAATAGAAATGAGTGGAAGTTCTGTCAATGAACTCTCTGATAGTTTCCATATCTGCTACCTCATGAAGTGTTACAATTGGGGTGAATCTGTCCAGCTTGGTAATGAGTCTGATGCATTTGTTTTGAAATACCTGTAGAGGTCTTATTTTATTTTTAGATACACATCCCCAAACTGGAGCAGCATATGTTATTATAGGTCGCAGTGCCGCCGTATACAACAATTTTTTATTTTTCTCAGTGAGTCCCTGGTTTATGAAGAGTGGGTAGAGGCTTCTCATTGCAGCATAAGCCTTATTCAAACTTTCGCGGATGTGAGGATGGAATGTCAGTCTTGTGTCGAGGGTGACACCCAAGTATTTGACCTGATCGGTGGGAGTTATTTTATGACCGTCTAATTTTATATTGTCAAATGTTTTAATGTTTGTGTATTTTCTGTGAAATATTATATTTTCTGTTTTACTACTGTTGATCTTTATTTTCCATTTGTTAAAATATTTCATTAAAATGTCGAGATGAATTTGGATCTGTTTGTTGGCTATTATTGCTGCAAACGCAGTTTTGTAGATTACAGTATCATCTGCATATAAGGCTGTTTGTGTTTTGGGGAACTGCGGGATATCATTGATGAAATAAATGAAGAGTTTGGGTCCCAGGATCGATCCTTGTGGAACTCCGGCTTTAACGTTTTTAGTATCCGAAGTTGTGTCATTTATTTTGACATTGAAAGTTCTACCAGTGAGATATGAGTTGAGTAGTTTGATAAGTTTTGCATCAAATTTGTAAGAAATCAATTTGTAGATCAGACCCGGGATCCAAACCCTGTCAAAAGCCTTCTCTATATCGAGGAGCGCCATTGCGGTGCAATATTTCCGGTTGTAGCCCTCGACAATATCATGAACTATTCTAACTACTTGCTGTGTCGTATTATGTTTTGGTCTGAACCCAAATTGACATGGTATTAGAAGTTTTTTGTCTCTCTCAAATTCATCTAAGAAATTTGCTATGATTTTCTCTGTCAACTTGGCCATTGTGTTCAAAAGACTGATTGGTCGGTAATTAATTGGAAGTTGTTGACTCTTACGCGGTTTTGGTATAGGTATTATAGTGGCGATTTTCCAGTTCGTAGGGAAGTATTCTAATTGTATTATTGAATTTATTATGTAACTCAATTGAACGATTGCTTTGCGTGATAGATTTTTCAGTACTCTGTTGTGAATCTGATCTGGACCAGGAGCCGTGTTATTGGATAAAGTTTTTATATTGTCCTTAACCGTCGTAGGCGTAATTAGCAAATGTTCAGATTTTTTATGCACTATAGGAGTATTTAAAAATTTGTTGACTGACTGAATTATGTTCATTTGTTCTTGGGTATGGTTGTCGTCCATTATGTGAATCTGTTCGAAAGTGCTCGCCAGCAGATTTGCTTTTTCTGTATCGAAGAATTTAATTTGATTTGTGTCGTTGTCTAGTAAAGAAGGAATTGGCGTGAATTTTTTCTTTAGAGCCTTAACAGATTTCCAGAATTTGACATCTCCGGTTTTAAATTTCTCCAATTTGTCGCCCCAGTATTTATTTTTGTGATTTGTAATTTTTGCGTTAATCTCTCGAGTTAGCATGTTTATTTGTGGTTTAAGGTGTTGATCCCCAGTTCTTTGGTGTATTTTACGTAGCCTGTTTTTATCATTGATCAGTTGCTTGATGTGATCTGGAAGATTGTCTTTTATTCGATTAATAGTTTTCATTACTGTATGTTCATTTACTGTTCTACTTATAATTTCGGTCAAATTTTTTATACTATCATCAATTTCTTGTGTGTTGGTTAAATTGTTGCTAATTTGAATTCTATTATCAAGACTAGTTCTGAATTCCCTCCAGTTTGTAAATTTGTATGATCTGATTTTGATATCATAGTTGATTGCATCATTGTTAGTGCCGATTTCAAATAAAATAGGATTATGATCAGATTCCAATTCAGCCAAAGAGACAGGGATGCTAACATCTTCTAGATTTTTGTTAATTATCAAGTCTATTGTCGTGGGTCTCATATTGTTAGTTGGGAAGTGGGTGTGTTCGTCGGGAAACAGTACCGCAACGGGCTCCTCCTGTGTTACTCTGTCCAAGATGCGGCCATTGTGATTATTCCGGTCGCAGTTCCACATTCGATGTACGGCGTTTAAATCTCCCACGATCAGGACTTTTCTGTCTGCATTGAGAAGCCTCCGTATGTCCTCCTCGTTGAAATGATTGACAGGTCTGTTGTATACGGCCACAACGCTGGTGTTATCTGAAATTTTTATAATTAAATTTTGGAAACTGACATTATGTAATGAAGGTGTGTTAGTGTATGGAGTTTTGTTTCTAATTATTGCAGCTATGCCACCAGTACGTAAGGATGGGCCATCCTGTCGTATTGTTGTGTACCCCTTGAAATGCAGACGATCATTTTTAGTAAGTTTAGTTTCATTTAGAAACATGATATCAATATTGTGTTCATTAAGAAAATTAATCAGTTGAGGAGTTTTGTTTTTTATATAGTTTGCATTCCAGGAGGCTACTTTGAGTTTATAATTCATATTTGTCAAGATTGGTCATGAACGATTGTAATGTGAGGAATTTTTCTTCTGAATTATCACATTTTTCAAGTTTGTTATTCAAATCAGTTACAGCTTTGATATATGATTTTATATTAATGAGTGAATTCAGTCTTTTAAATTGGTTACTTAGCTTTTTGAAGTTTTCTACGTCGTCATCGACGTCATCAGTTGGTGGCGGCTTCCTTGGTTGGGTGCTCCTCCATGGATTTTCCTGCGGTGCAGGTGGAATCAATCGATGCGTCTGCTGACTGATACTCGACGGCCCTTTCGGTTTCGCGCTCGAGCGGGCGGCTTCTTCCGGTGTGCGTTTTTGTTGTTCATGGTATTTTTTGATGCGGTACAGGTGGACTGGACAATGGATACTATTAGCAGGGTGTGAACCATCACAGTTGGCACATTTTGCTGGCTGCGTGTCTGATTTGGTGCATGTGTTGGTCTGATGATCGCCCGCACATTTTAGGCACTTGGGTTTTGCTGAGCAGTACTTCTTGGAATGGTTCCATTGCTGGCAATTGTAGCATTGCGTCAATTTTTTGTTGTTATACCTTCTTTCGATCCTCACGATCACGTTGAGGACTGCTTTGACTTCGTTGTTTAGTTTTTTCAGAGTTACATCTTGGTTTGTGACGATGAGGTATTTAGGTCTGTACGTATTTTTCATTAGAGCACATTCTATGATTTTTATTTTGTGGTATTCTTCAAAATACTCGATGATTTCATCTGGTGTTGGTTTCTGATCTAACCCGACGATTACAAATGCGTGCGTTTTTTCTGTACTTGTAGCATATGTGTGAAATTCGGCGTTTTTGGGACGAGAACTGGCGTATTCAGCGTGGTATGGCCGTTGCCTGCAGGAATCTCCTTATCAAAAATTACAAAATTTCACATTCCTTTAAAAAAAAAACAAAACAAAAAGGCAACGACACGCGGTGTTCCCAAGCGGTCACCCATCCAAGTACTAAACGCGCCCGATGCTGCTTAGCTTCAGTGATCGGACGAGAACTGGCGTATTCAGCGTGGTATGGCCGTTGCCTGCAGGAATCTCCTTTTCGAAAATTACAAAATTTCACATTCCTTTTAAAAAAAAAACAAAACAAAAAGGCGACGACACGCGGTGTTCCCAAGCGGTCACCCATCCAAGTACTAACCGCGCCCGATGCTGCTTAGCTTCAGTGATCGGACGAGAACTGGCGTATTCAGCGTGGTATGGCCGTTGCCTGCAGGAATTTTCCGTATCAAAAATTACAAAATTTCACATTTCTTAAGAAAAAAAAAAACAATACAAAAAGGCAACGACACGCGGTGTTCCCAAGCGGTCACCCATCCAAGTACTAACCGCGCCCGATGCTGCTTAGCTTCAGTGATCGGACGAGAACTGGCGTATTCAGCGTGGTATGGCCGTTGCCTGCAGGAATTTTCCGTATCAAAAATTACAAAATTTCACATTTCTTAAGAAAAAAAAAACAATACAAAAAGGCAACGACACGCGGTGTTCCCAAGCGGTCACCCATCCAAGTACTAACCGCGCCCGATGCTGCTTAGCTTCAGTGATCGGACGAGAACTGGCGTATTCAGCGTGGTATGGCCGTTGCCTGCAGGAATCTCCTTATCAAAAATTACAAAATTGCACATTCCTTTAAAAAAAAAACAAAACAAAAAGGCAACGACACGCGGTGTTCCCAAGCGGTCACCCATCCAAGTACTAACCGCGCCCGATGCTGCTTAGCTTCAGTGATCGGACGAGAACTGGCGTATTCAGCGTGGTATGGCCGTTGCCTGCAGGAATTTTCCGTATCAAAAATTACAAAATTTCACATTTCTTAAGAAAAAAAAACAATACAAAAAGGCAACGACACGCGGTGTTCCCAAGCGGTCACCCATCCAAGTACTAACCGCGCCCGATGCTGCTTAGCTTCAGTGATCGGACGAGAACTGGCGTATTCAGCGTGGTATGGCCGTTGCCTGCAGGAATCTCCTTATCAAAAATTACAAAATTTCACATTCCTTTAAAAAAAAAAACAAAACAAAAAGGCAACGACACGCGGTGTTCCCAAGCGGTCACCCATCCAAGTACTAAACGCGCCCGATGCTGCTTAGCTTCAGTGATCGGACGAGAACTGGCGTATTCAGCGTGGTATGGCCGTTGCCTGCAGGAATCTCCTTTTCGAAAATTACAAAATTTCACATTCCTTTAAAAAAAAAAAAACAAAACAAAAAGGCAACGACACGCGGTGTTCCCAAGCGGTCACCCATCCAAGTACTAACCGCGCCCGATGCTGCTTAGCTTCAGTGATCGGACGAGAACTGGCGTATTCAGCGTGGTATGGCCGTTGCCTGCAGGAATTTTCCGTATCAAAAATTACAAAATTTCACATTTCTTAAGAAAAAAAAAACAATACAAAAAGGCAACGACACGCGGTGTTCCCAAGCGGTCACCCATCCAAGTACTAAACGCGCCCGATGCTGCTTAGCTTCAGTGATCGGACGAGAACTGGCGTATTCAGCGTGGTATGGCCGTTGCCTGCAGGAATCTCCTTTTCGAAAATTACAAAATTTCACATTCCTTTTAAAAAAAAAAAAACAAAAAGGCAACGACACGCGGTGTTCCCAAGCGGTCACCCATCCAAGTACTAACCGCGCCCGATGCTGCTTAGCTTCAGTGATCGGACGAGAACTGGCGTATTCAGCGTGGTATGGCCGTTGCCTGCAGGAATTTTCCGTATCAAAAATTACAAAATTTCACATTTCTTAAGAAAAAAAAAACAATACAAAAAGGCAACGACACGCGGTGTTCCCAAGCGGTCACCCATCCAAGTACTAACCGCGCCCGATGCTGCTTAGCTTCAGTGATCGGACGAGAACTGGCGTATTCAGCGTGGTATGGCCGTTGCCTGCAGGAATCTCCTTATCAAAAATTACAAAATTTCACATTCCTTTAAAAAAAAAAACAAAACAAAAAGGCAACGACACGCGGTGTTCCCAAGCGGTCACCCATCCAAGTACTAACCGCGCCCGATGCTGCTTAGCTTCAGTGATCGGACGAGAACTGGCGTATTCAGCGTGGTATGGCCGTTGCCTGCAGGAATCTCCTTATCAAAAATTACAAAATTTCACATTCCTTTAAAAAAAAAACAATACAAAAAGGCAACGACACGCGGTGTTCCCAAGCGGTCACCCATCCAAGTACTAACCGCGCCCGATGCTGCTTAGCTTCAGTGATCGGACGAGAACTGGCGTATTCAGCGTGGTATGGCCGTTGCCTGCAGGAATTTTCCGTATCAAAAATTACAAAATTTCACATTTCTTAAGAAAAAAAAACAATACAAAAAGGCAACGACACGCGGTGTTCCCAAGCGGTCACCCATCCAAGTACTAACCGCGCCCGATGCTGCTTAGCTTCAGTGATCGGACGAGAACTGGCGTATTCAGCGTGGTATGGCCGTTGCCTGCAGGAATCTCCTTATCAAAAATTACAAAATTTCACATTCCTTTAAAAAAAAAAACAAAACAAAAAGGCAACGACACGCGGTGTTCCCAAGCGGTCACCCATCCAAGTACTAACCGCGCCCGATGCTGCTTAGCTTCAGTGATCGGACGAGAACTGGCGTATTCAGCGTGGTATGGCCGTTGCCTGCAGGAATCTCCTTATCAAAAATTACAAAATTTCACATTCCTTTAAAAAAAAAACAATACAAAAAGGCAACGACACGCGGTGTTCCCAAGCGGTCACCCATCCAAGTACTAACCGCGCCCGATGCTGCTTAGCTTCAGTGATCGGACGAGAACTGGCGTATTCAGCGTGGTATGGCCGTTGCCTGCAGGAATTTTCCGTATCAAAAATTACAAAATTTCACATTTCTTAAGAAAAAAAAACAATACAAAAAGGCAACGACACGCGGTGTTCCCAAGCGGTCACCCATCCAAGTACTAACCGCGCCCGATGCTGCTTAGCTTCAGTGATCGGACGAGAACTGGCGTATTCAGCGTGGTATGGCCGTTGCCTGCAGGAATGTCCTTATCAAAAATTACAAAATTTCACATTCCTTTAAAAAAAAAAACAAAACAAAAAGGCAACGACACGCGGTGTTCCCAAGCGGTCACCCATCCAAGTACTAAACGCGCCCGATGCTGCTTAGCTTCAGTGATCGGACGAGAACTGGCGTATTCAGCGTGGTATGGCCGTTGCCTGCAGGAATCTCCTTTTCGAAAATTACAAAATTTCACATTCCTTTAAAAAAAAAAAAACAAAACAAAAAGGCAACGACACGCGGTGTTCCCAAGCGGTCACCCATCCAAGTACTAACCGCGCCCGATGCTGCTTAGCTTCAGTGATCGGACGAGAACTGGCGTATTCAGCGTGGTATGGCCGTTGCCTGCAGGAATTTTCCGTATCAAAAATTACAAAATTTCACATTTCTTAAGAAAAAAAAAACAATACAAAAAGGCAACGACACGCGGTGTTCCCAAGCGGTCACCCATCCAAGTACTAAACGCGCCCGATGCTGCTTAGCTTCAGTGATCGGACGAGAACTGGCGTATTCAGCGTGGTATGGCCGTTGCCTGCAGGAATCTCCTTTTCGAAAATTACAAAATTTCACATTCCTTTTAAAAAAAAAAAAACAAAAAGGCAACGACACGCGGTGTTCCCAAGCGGTCACCCATCCAAGTACTAACCGCGCCCGATGCTGCTTAGCTTCAGTGATCGGACGAGAACTGGCGTATTCAGCGTGGTATGGCCGTTGCCTGCAGGAATTTTCCGTATCAAAAATTACAAAATTTCACATTTCTTAAGAAAAAAAAAACAATACAAAAAGGCAACGACACGCGGTGTTCCCAAGCGGTCACCCATCCAAGTACTAACCGCGCCCGATGCTGCTTAGCTTCAGTGATCGGACGAGAACTGGCGTATTCAGCGTGGTATGGCCGTTGCCTGCAGGAATCTCCTTATCAAAAATTACAAAATTTCACATTCCTTTAAAAAAAAAAACAAAACAAAAAGGCAACGACACGCGGTGTTCCCAAGCGGTCACCCATCCAAGTACTAACCGCGCCCGATGCTGCTTAGCTTCAGTGATCGGACGAGAACTGGCGTATTCAGCGTGGTATGGCCGTTGCCTGCAGGAATTTTCCGTATCAAAAATTACAAAATTTCACATTTCTTAAGAAAAAAAAAACAATACAAAAAGGCAACGACACGCGGTGTTCCCAAGCGGTCACCCATCCAAGTACTAACCGCGCCCGATGCTGCTTAGCTTCAGTGATCGGACGAGAACTGGCGTATTCAGCGTGGTATGGCCGTTGCCTGCAGGAATCTCCTTATCAAAAATTACAAAATTGCACATTCCTTTAAAAAAAAAAACAAAACAAAAAGGCAACGACACGCGGTGTTCCCAAGCGGTCACCCATCCAAGTACTAACCGCGCCCGATGCTGCTTAGCTTCAGTGATCGGACGAGAACTGGCGTATTCAGCGTGGTATGGCCGTTGCCTGCAGGAATCTCCTTATCAAAAATTACAAAATTTCACATTCCTTTAAAAAAAAAACAAAACAAAAAGGCAACGACACGCGGTGTTCCCAAGCGGTCACCCATCCAAGTACTAACCGCGCCCGATGCTGCTTAGCTTCAGTGATCAATTCAATTCAATTCAATAAAATTTATTCAGAAAAATATAATATGTACATAATCATCTTTCCTTAACTATAAACTTAGACTAGTGGGTTTATACAAAAGTAAATGACGATTTATTATGGCTTTAAGGTACAACGTTCCTACTTTAATAAAAGTTTACCATTGAAATATCATTCATTATGACCGTGTGGGGCCTTAAGGTACTTAATTAGTTTAAAATAATAATCGAGGATCATGATGATGGATTTCTTTATGGTTTTATTTCAGCTATCTCGTCAGACATTCTGACAGCCAATATTATAAATACTTAATGCTATAATGGGGATAAAAAGTGTGATTTTCTTTATTACTGCATCATTTATGATAGACATGTGTTTAATTTTAATTATTGTAATGTTCATAGAATAGAGGTAAATGTTGATATAGTAATTTATGTGTAATATTTTGGTGTGGTTCGTATCTTTGTCTTGTGATATTTTTGGTCAAGTCGTTATGAGAAAGTGATGTTCTGAAAAATTTGTCCGATTGTTCGTCTATGAATTGTCGTAGCGATTCAATTTTTCCTAGTTCATGAAGTGTAGTGATTCGTGTGTAGATGTCTCTATTCGTTATCAGTCTGAGGCATTTGTTTTGAAATCGTTGAAGTCTAATTAGTTGTGCTAGAGGTACGTAGCCCCAAATGGGACACGCATATGTAATAAGCGGTCTAATTATGACCGTGTAAAGAAGGCGTTTATTTTCCATGCTCATTTGATTACTAATGAGTAGCGGGTATAGTTTTCTCAGCACGCCATATGCTTTCTGTACCAGCTGATCTGTGTGGTGGTGGAATGTTAATCTGGGGTCGAGCAGTACGCCTAGATATTTGACTTTTTTAGCTGGGGTAATTCTGGAAGCGCCAACTGTCAGTTTTTCGAAAATGGTGGAGTTTGTGAATTTGCGCGAAAACGCTATGTTTTCTGTCTTGGTGGGGTTTATCTTTATTTTCCATTTCTTGAAAAAAATTTCAATTTGTTGCATGTGTATTTGGATTTGCTTGTTTGCAACAACTGCCGAGAATGACGAAGAGTAGATGGCCGTGTCGTCGGCGAACAATCCTATTTTTGTTTTGGGAAATTCGGGGATGTCGTTAATGAAGAAGTTGAAAAGTTTGGGACCAAGTACAGAGCCCTGTGGTACGCCAGCTGTTATTAATTTAGGCTGTGAGATGAAATCGCCCACCTTGACCACAAAGTGTCTTTCGGTCAGATAGGAGTGAATGAAGTGTATTAGCGGTTTCGGTAATTTCGCTTTAATTAATTTATAGATTAGGCCGTCTATCCAGACTCTATCGAATGCTTTCTGTATGTCCAGAAGGGCCATACAGGTGACTTTCCCTTTGTTAAATCCGTCAATTATTTCTGAAGTTATTCTGGCTAATTGTTGGGTGGTACTATGTTTTGCTCGAAATCCGAATTGATTGTCTATGATTGTTTTATGTTTGTTACAATATTCATCTAGTCTAATTTGTATAACTTTCTCCGTTAGTTTACCAAGAGTATTAAGCAAGCTGATTGGTCTATAACTCGAGGGGTTCGAAGCATCGTTGTTAGTTTTGTGAATCGGAATGACTGTGGCGATTTTCCAAGCAGGAGGGAAATATTCTAATTTAATTGTCGCGTTTATTATGTAGGTTAATTGAACTATGGCTTTACGTGAGAGATTTTTAAGAATTTTATTCGGAATTTTATCTTGACCGGGGGAAGCGTTCGAGCGCAATTGCCGTATCAGACTTCGGACTTCCATGGGGGATGTTAAGAGGGCCGCTAATTGTAATTGTCGTTGTGTTGGACTTGAATTTGCGTTCAGGAAGTCGTCCACCTCGTCGGCGATTAACTCCTGTTCGTTATTATCGTCTTCGATGTGGTAGACTGATTGGAAGGTGTTTGCTAGGAGATTGGCTTTCTCTGTTTCAGTGATTGCAGTTTGGTTATTTGTGATTAATGTTGGTACCGGTGTGAATTTCTTTTTTAGTCTTTTTGTTATTTTCCAGAGAGAGTTATCGGTTGTTGCGAGGGCGATTAACGTGTCTGACCATTTTTTATTACGGTAGGCTTTGATTCGATTCGCGATTTCGTGTGAGATTCGATTCGTCTCCAATTTCGATTGAGGATTCCCCGTGATTTGCCAGTTTTTTCTGACTTGATTTTTGAGTTTTATTAGTTCACGGATTTCATCTGGGAGTTGGTGTTTTGTTGGGTCGATCGTCTTTATTTTGCTGTGTTTGTTTTTGGCTTTCGTCAAGATTTTGGTGAAGTTTTCCACCTCGACATCGAGTTCCTCAGTTGTACGTATGTCATTTTTTATTATTATGGAGTTATTGAGCATCATGCGAAATGCCAGCCAGTTTGAATCTTTAAACGATGTGATTTGTGTCTGGGGAGACGCAAATCCCGCATTGTATAATTCAAAGAATATCGGGTTGTGGTCAGAGTTAAGATCGCACCTGGTCCGCACGGGAGAGGTGTTGGTCACATTTTTATTGAGCATGAGGTCTATTGTTGTCGGGGTCATTCCATTGGTGGGGTAGTGGGTGTGATTATTGGGGAACATTACTACTATATTATGGGTGTGGGCGTACTGCTCGACTGCGGTACCGTTTGCGGTGTTGTTATGGCAACGCCAGTTGACATGGCGTGCATTGAAATCCCCGATAATGAGAACTTTCCTACCTTTATTGAAGAATCTGCTGAGGTCTCCGTAGGTGATGGTGTTAGCAGGTCTATTGTAGATACCAATGAGATAAGTTCCGTCAACTAGTTTCAATATTACGTTGTGAATATTCGAATTGATAGAGGACAAGTGATGGATCGGGATGTGATTTTTTACGAGGGCTGCTACTCCACCAGAATTGACGACACCACTGTCGTGGCGAAAAGTCTTGAATCCTCGAATAGTCAGCTTGTCATTAGCGAGTAATTTAGTTTCGTTTATGAATAGGATGTCAACTTTGTGTCTATGAATGTAATTAGTTAGTTCTGGGATTTTATGTTTGATCCCGTTTGCGTTCCAAGAATGTACGTTAAGGTGTCTATACACCATATTGTTCTATGTTACTTGAGAATTCTAGCATTGTTTGGAACTTTTCATTACCATTGGTACATTTTCCCAATTTTTCATTGAGTGCTTTGATAGCAGACAGATAATTTTTTATGTTAATTAGAGAATTAAGTTTATTTAGTTCACTCATGAGTCCCTGAAAATCATTTACCTCTGATGAGTTATTCGAGGGTGTGGTTTTCGGTGACAGTGGAGGAAAGTTTGCCTGGTTCTTCGTGGGTGGTGTGTTTTGTCGTGTCCATGGGTTTTGCGTTGGAGCTGGAGAGAAATTCTTCGATTGTTTGATGGCGGGATTATTTTCTTTTCTTTGGTTTATTTTCTGAACGATTGCCCGGTACACCGGACAGGTGACGTTGTTGGCAATGTGGTCGCCATCGCAGTTGGCGCATTTAGGGCCGGCGTCTTCGGGTATTGGGCAGCTTCGAGTTTCGTGGTTGTTGGCACATTTGAGGCATCGAGGAGAGGCGTGGCAATTGCTTGTTGCGTGCCCCCACTCTTGGCAGCGATGACACTGAATGATTTGTTTATTATTAAAATATCTATCCCAGGTGATTTTCGTGTTGTGAACTGCGTGCACTTTGGCTTCGAGTTGCTTGAGATTTATTGTGTTATCTGTAATCACTAGGAATTTGGTTCGTCTAGTATTGCGCATTTTAAATAGTTTTTGTACAGGTATATGGTAGCTTTCTTTCAGTTCGGCGATGATTTCCTCGATTGATGGCGCGTAGTCCAGACCAATCAGAACAAATGAGTGGGTTTTTTGGTCATTTTGAGTGTAGGTGTGGAAGCTGATTTTCCCTTTTTCCAAATCATTCATAGCACTATTCCATGATTCGATTGTAGGCATTAATACCGTGGTATTCGCCGCAGTATATTTAATAAAAAATTTACCATCGCCTGCATGTGTGCGGAAGAATTCATGAAGGCTTTTTGTTTCCTCGGTCTTCCCATGCAGCACAATGGGCGGAATTTTTATTTTCTTCGACTGATGGTTCTTTACGATGCCTGTTGTGCGGCCCGTCTCGATACCATCTGTGATGGGGTCTAAATTTTGGGTGTTTATTGGGGTCGGTGCCTCTTTTGTGTTTGTCACGTCTTCTTGGAATTGCTCGTCCCTAAGTGCCTGGAAGCGGTTACTTAGGGCCAAAGTTCTGCGTTTTTGGTCGACCGTTTTACTTGGTGAAAGTGGCGGAGAATGTGCGTATTTGCGCTTCGAACGAGTGATGGTAAATGGTACATCAGTCGTCGAGTCCATATTAGTGTCTTTGATTGGAGAACTCATTAAATTAGATGGCACTTTCAGTGAGGACTTCTTTGCGAAGCCGTCAGCCCCCGGGGGCGGTTTATACGATGGGGAAGTCACTATTGTTTTTGGCTAATTCACGTAACTGAGATTGATATTATCGATCACGGCACAGAGGCACTAAAGTATATGATAGAACACAACAGTAGAACAATGATGTTATTTATTTTTCAGAGGTACTCAGAAAACACGTCCGACCGCTTCAGTGATCGGACGAGAACTGCTTCAGTGATCGGACGAGAACTGGCGTATTCAGCGTGGTATGGCCGTTGCCTGCAGGAATCTCCTTATCAAAAATTACAAAATTTCACATTCCTTTAAAAAAAAAACAAAACAAAAAGGCAACGACACGCGGTGTTCCCAAGCGGTCACCCATCCAAGTACTAACCGCGCCCGATGCTGCTTAGCTTCAGTGATCGGACGAGAACTGGCGTATTCAGCGTGGTATGGCCGTTGCCTGCAGGAATCTCCTTATCAAAAATTACAAAATTTCACATTCCTTTAAAAAAAAAACAAAACAAAAAGGCAACGACACGCGGTGTTCCCAAGCGGTCACCCATCCAAGTACTAAACGCGCCCGATGCTGCTTAGCTTCAGTGATCGGACGAGAACTTACTTACTTACTTACTTACAAGTTTATTAATCTTTCAATTATATTTACATGGCAGAGTTTTGAGAAGATTACATAATTGTCAATATTTGAAAATCATATAATTAAACAAAACATATCACATTTTACAATCACAAACTTATCTACTAGTTCCTACATAAATGTTTACCTAGAGCTTTTAATTATTTTTGATTTGATCATCACAGCAAGTTTCATATAAATAATTCAATCGTTTAACATTTTACAATAATTATGAATGTATAATATTGTAAAATGTTAAACGATTGAATTATTTATATGAAACTTGCGAGAACTGGCGTATTCAGCGTGGTATGGCCGTTGCCTGCAGGAATCTCCTTTTCGAAAATTACAAAATTTCACATTCCTTTTAAAAAAAAAAAAACAAAACAAAAAGGCAACGACACGCGGTGTTCCCAAGCGGTCACCCATCCAAGTACTAACCGCGCCCGATGCTGCTTAGCTTCAGTGATCGGACGAGAACTGGCGTATTCAGCGTGGTATGGCCGTTGCCTGCAGGAATTTTCCGTATCAAAAATTACAAAATTTCACATTTCTTAAGAAAAAAAAAAACAATACAAAAAGGCAACGACACGCGGTGTTCCCAAGCGGTCACCCATCCAAGTACTAAACGCGCCCGATGCTGCTTAGCTTCAGTGATCGGACGAGAACTGGCGTATTCAGCGTGGTATGGCCGTTGCCTGCAGGAATCTCCTTTTCGAAAATTACAAAATTTCACATTCCTTTTAAAAAAAAAAAACAAAACAAAAAGGCAACGACACGCGGTGTTCCCAAGCGGTCACCCATCCAAGTACTAACCGCGCCCGATGCTGCTTAGCTTCAGTGATCGGACGAGAACTGGCGTATTCAGCGTGGTATGGCCGTTGCCTGCAGGAATTTTCCGTATCAAAAATTACAAAATTTCACATTTCTTAAGAAAAAAAAAACAATACAAAAAGGCAACGACACGCGGTGTTCCCAAGCGGTCACCCATCCAAGTACTAACCGCGCCCGATGCTGCTTAGCTTCAGTGATCGGACGAGAACTGGCGTATTCAGCGTGGTATGGCCGTTGCCTGCAGGAATCTCCTTATCAAAAATTACAAAATTTCACATTCCTTTAAAAAAAAAAACAAAACAAAAAGGCAACGACACGCGGTGTTCCCAAGCGGTCACCCATCCAAGTACTAAACGCGCCCGATGCTGCTTAGCTTCAGTGATCGGACGAGAACTGGCGTATTCAGCGTGGTATGGCCGTTGCCTGCAGGAATCTCCTTTTCGAAAATTACAAAATTTCACATTCCTTTTAAAAAAAAAACAATACAAAAAGGCAACGACACGCGGTGTTCCCAAGCGGTCACCCATCCAAGTACTAACCGCGCCCGATGCTGCTTAGCTTCAGTGATCGGACGAGAACTGGCGTATTCAGCGTGGTATGGCCGTTGCCTGCAGGAATTTTCCGTATCAAAAATTACAAAATTTCACATTTCTTAAGAAAAAAAAAAACAATACAAAAAGGCAACGACACGCGGTGTTCCCAAGCGGTCACCCATCCAAGTACTAAACGCGCCCGATGCTGCTTAGCTTCAGTGATCGGACGAGAACTGGCGTATTCAGCGTGGTATGGCCGTTGCCTGCAGGAATCTCCTTTTCGAAAATTACAAAATTTCACATTCCTTTTAAAAAAAAAAAACAAAACAAAAAGGCAACGACACGCGGTGTTCCCAAGCGGTCACCCATCCAAGTACTAACCGCGCCCGATGCTGCTTAGCTTCAGTGATCGGACGAGAACTGGCGTATTCAGCGTTGTATGACCGTTGCCCGCAGGAATCTCCTTTTCAAAAATTACAAAATTTCACATTCCTTTTAAAAAAAAAACAAAACAAAAAGGCAACGACACGCGGTGTTCCCAAGCGGTCACCCATCCAAGTACTAAACGCGCCCGATGCTGCTTAGCTTCAGTGATCGGACGAGAACTGGCGTATTCAGCGTGGTATGGCCGTTGCCTGCAGGAATCTCCTTATCAAAAATTACAAAATTTCACATTCCTTTAAAAAAAAAAAACACAACAAAAAGGCAACGACACGCGGTGTTCCCAAGCGGTCACCCATCCAAGTACTAAACGCGCCCGATGCTGCTTAGCTTCAGTGATCGGACGAGAACTGGCGTATTCAGCGTTGTATGGCCGTTGCCTGCAGGAATCTCCTTTTCAAAAATTACAAAATTTCACATTCCTTTTAAAAAAAAAACAAAACAAAAAGGCAACGACACGCGGTGTTCCCAAGCGGTCACCCATCCAAGTACTAACCGCGCCCGATGCTGCTTAGCTTCAGTGATCGGACGAGAACTGGCGTATTCAGCGTGGTATGGCCGTTGCCTGCAGGAATCTCCTTATCAAAAATTACAAAATTTCACATTCCTTAAAAAAAAAAACAAAACAAAAAGGCAACGACACGCGGTGTTCCCAAGCGGTCACCCATCCAAGTACTAACCGCGCCCGATGCTGCTTAGCTTCAGTGATCGGACGAGAACTGGCGTATTCAGCGTGGTATGGCCGTTGCCTGCAGGAATCTCCTTATCAAAAATTACAAAATTTCTAATTCCTTTAAAAAAAAAACAAAACAAAAAGGCAACGACACGCGGTGTTCCCAAGCGGTCACCCATCCAAGTACTAACCGCGCCCGATGCTGCTTAGCTTCAGTGATCGGACGAGAACTGGCGTATTCAGCGTGGTATGGCCGTTGCCTGCAGGAATTTTCCGTATCAAAAATTACAAAAATTCACATTTCTTTAAAAAAAAAAAAAAAACAAAAAAGCAACTACACGCGGTGTTCCCAAGCGGTCACCCATCCAAGTACTAATCGCGCCCGATGCTGCTTAGCTTCAGTGATCGGACGAGAACTGGCGGATTCAGCGTGGTATGGCCGTTGCCTGCAGGAATTTTCCGTATCAAAAATTACAAAATTTCACATTTCTTTAAAAAAAAAAAAAAACAAAAAAGGAACTACACGCGGTGTCCCCAATCGGTCACCCATCCAAGTACTAACCGCGCCCGATGCTGCTTAGCTTCAGTGATCGGACGAGAACTGGCGTATTCAGCGCGGTATGGCCGTTGCCTGCAGGAATTTTCCGTATCAAAAATTACAAAAATTCACATTTCTTTAAAAAAAAAAAAAAACAAAAAAGCAACTACACGCGGTGTTCCCAAGCGGTCACCCATCCAAGTACTAACCGCGCCCGATGCTGCTTAGCTTCAGTGATCGGACGAGAACTGGCGTATTCAGCGTGGTATGGCCGTTGCCTGCAGGAATTTTCCGTATCAAAAATTACAAAAATTCACATTTCTTTAAAAAAAAAAAAAAAAAACAAAAAAGCAACGACACGCGGTGTTCCCAAGCGGTCACCCATCCAAGTACTAACCGCGCCCGATGCTGCTTAGCTTCAGTGATCGGACGAGAACTGGCGTATTCAGCGTGGTATGGCCGTTGCCTGCAGGAATGTATGTATCAAAAATTACAAAATTTCACATTTCTTTAAAAAAAAAAAAAAACAAAAAGGCAACGACACGCGGTGTTCCCAAGCGGTCACCCATCCAAGTACTAACCGCGCCCGATGCTGCTCAGCTTCAGTGATCGGACGAGAACTGGCGTATTCAGCGTGGTATGGCCGTTGCCTGCAGGAATTTTCCGTATCAAAAATTACAAAATTTTACATTTCTTTAAAAAAAAAAACAAAACAAAAAGGCAACGACACGCGGTGTTCCCAAGCGGTCACCCATCCAAGTACTAACCGCGCCCGATGCTGCTTAGCTTCAGTGATCGGACGAGAACTGGCGTATTCAGCGTGGTATGGCCGTTGCCTGCAGGAATCTCCTTATCAAAAATTACAAAATTTCTAATTCCTTTAAAAAAAAAACAATACAAAAAGGCAACCCATCCAAGTACTAACCGCGCCCGATGCTGCTTAGCTTCAGTGATCGGACGAGAACTGGCGTATTCAGCGTGGTATGGCCGTTGCCTGCAGGAATTTTCCGTATCAAAAATTACAAAATTTCACATTTCTTTAAAAAAAAAAAAAAAAACAAAAAAGCAACTACACGCGGTGTTCCCAAGCGGTCACCCATCCAAGTACTAACCGCGCCCGATGCTGCTTAGCTTCAGTTACTACGTTTATGATCCCTTGATGCGATATTCGAATTTCGCATTAACCAACTCCCGAAGTTCGAATTGCGAATTATTTATTATTATTATTATTATTATTATTATTATTATATTATAATACAGCGTGATTCAAAATTGTTGGACCAACGCTTCAGGGCAGATTCCTCTCGTCAAAATAGTGATAAAAGTTCCTATAAAGGGGGGTCCGCAAGTGGTCAATAGGGGAGTTATTAGGCCTCAAAGTCTGCTGGTGGCCAATTTATTTTCGCTTATAACTCGCTTAATTTATGGTTTAGAACTTTCAGGTTTGGAATATGAGGAAAACAATTGAAAAACTAAACGTTGAATCCTTTGGTGACCCATGAATACCGTGGTAAGTGATTAAACAAACCATAAAAGAGGTCATCGGCAGATAAAAATCACGATTATTTTGTGGCGGTAAGTATTTGGACTGTTTCTAGTGATTTTTCAGCTTCAGTGTACTTTTTCAATTTAAAAAATGTAGGGGTACCTCAGTGCAAATGTGAGTAGTTTTCGAGATATTCGTTATTTTATCAACTTCTGCAGGAAGGGTGTCGGTAGCCGGAGCGGTCGACAAGAATGAGACCAACAATCGTTTCTAAATAAACAAACCTTATTTAAATTTTTGTACATTCATCGTAAAAAGTTCAAATTATTAAACGACCGCTCGGAGAAAAATGCCACAGAACCGAAAATCGGAGGTAATTTTAAATTTGAAAATTAGGCCCACGTTGAGTTTTTACATCAAAACAAATACTGATTACATGAAAGGCCCTCTGTTATTTTCGAACTTTCCGAAACCAAAAGTAATTTTTTTTTGACGACGAATGTACAAAATTTTTAATATTTCTGTTTATTTAGAAACGATTGTTGGTCTCATTCTTGTCGGCCGCTCCGGCTACCGACACCCTACATGCAAAAGCTCATAAAATAACGAATATCTCGAAAACTACTCACATTTGCACTGAGGTACCCCTACATTTTTGAAATTCAAAAAGGACACTGATGCTGGAAAATCACTAAAAACTGTCAAAATACTTTCTGTCACAAAATAATCCTGATTTTTATTAGCCGATGACCTCTTTTTTGGTTCGTTTAATCACTTACCACGGTATTCATGGATCACCAAAGTATTCAACGTTTAGTTTTCCAATTGTTTTCCTCATATACCAAATCTGAAAGTTCTAAACCATAAATTAAGCGAGTTATTAGCGAAAATAAATTGGCCACCAGCAGACTTTGAGGTCTAATAACTCCCTTATTGACCACTTGCGGACCCCCCTTTATAAGAACTTTTATTACTATTTTGACGAGAGGAATCTGCCCTGAAGCGTTGGTCCAACAATTTTGAATCACCCTGTATATTAATATATAATTAATATATAATTATTATATTATTATAATTATTATTATTTATATTGAAAAGTGTTTACGATACGGGAAATTTTAATTCGCATTCTGTTAAACCGGTTTAAGGGAAGTCATAAACGCAGTAAATGATCGGACGAGAACTGGCGTATTCAGCGTGGTATGGCCGTTGCCTGCAGGAATCTCCTTATCAAAAATTACAAAATTTCACATTCCTTTTAAAAAAAAAACAAAACAAAAAGGCAACGACACGCGGTGTTCCCAAGCGGTCACCCATCCAAGTACTAACCGCGCCCGATGCTGCTTAGCTTCAGTGATCGGACGAGAACTGGCGTATTCAGCGTGGTATGGCTGTTGCCTGCAGGAATCTCCTTATCAAAAATTACAAAATTTCACATTCCTTTAAAAAAAAAAAACAAAACAAAAAGGCAACGACACGCGGTGTTCCCAAGCGGTCACCCATCCAAGTACTAACCGCGCCCGATGCTGCTTAGCTTCAGTGATCGGACGAGAACTGGCGTATTCAGCGTGGTATGGCCGTTGCCTGCAGGAATCTCCTTATCAAAAATTACGAAATTTCACATTCCTTTAAAAAAAAAAAAAAAAAAACAAAAAGGCAACGACACGCGGTGTTCCCAAGCGGTCACCCATCCAAGTACTAACCGCGCCCGATGCTGCTTAGCTTCAGTGATCGGACGAGAACTGGCGTATTCAGCGTGGTATGGCCGTTGCCTGCAGGAATCTCCTTATCAAAAATTACAAAATTTCACATTCCTTTAAAAAAAAAAAACAAAACAAAAAGGCAACGACACGCGGTGTTCCCAAGCGGTCACCCATCCAAGTACTAACCGCGCCCGATGCTGCTTAGCTTCAGTGATCGGACGAGAACTGGCGTATTCAGCGTGGTATGGCCGTTGCCTGCAGGAATCTCCTTATCAAAAATTACAAAATTTCACATTCCTTTAAAAAAAAAAACACAACAAAAAGGCAACGACACGCGGTGTTCCCAAGCGGTCACCCATCCAAGTACTAAACGCGCCCGATGCTGCTTAGCTTCAGTGATCGGACGAGAACTGGCGTATTCAGCGTTGTATGGCCGTTGCCTGCAGGAATCTCCTTTTCAAAAATTACAAAATTTCACATTCCTTTTAAAAAAAAAACAAAACAAAAAGGCAACGACACGCGGTGTTCCCAAGCGGTCACCCATCCAAGTACTAACCGCGCCCGATGCTGCTTAGCTTCAGTGATCGGACGAGAACTGGCGGATTCAGCGTGGTATGGCCGTTGCCTGCAGGAATCTCCTTATCAAAAATTACAAAATTTCACATTCCTTTAAAAAAAAAAACAAAACAAAAAGGCAACGACACGCGGTGTTCCCAAGCGGTCACCCATCCAAGTACTAACCGCGCCCGATGCTGCTTAGCTTCAGTGATCGGACGAGAACTGGCGTATTCAGCGTTGTATGGCCGTTGCCTGCAGGAATCTCCTTTTCAAAAATTACAAAATTTCTAATTCCTTTAAAAAAAAAACAAAACAAAAAGGCAACGACACGCGGTGTTCCCAAGCGGTCACCCATCCAAGTACTAACCGCGCCCGATGCTGCTTAGCTTCAGTGATCGGACGAGAACTGGCGTATTCAGCGTGGTATGGCCGTTGCCTGCAGGAATTTTCCGTATCAAAAATTACAAAATTTCACATTTCTTAAAAAAAAAAAAAAACAAAAAAGCAACTACACGCGGTGTTCCCAAGCGGTCACCCATCCAAGTACTAACCGCGCCCGATGCTGCTTAGCTTCAGTGATCGGACGAGAACTGGCGTATTCAGCGTGGTATGGCCGTTGCCTGCAGGAATCTCCTTATCAAAAATTACAAAATTTCACATTCCTTTAAAAAAAAAAACAAAACAAAAAGGCAACGACACGCGGTGTTCCCAAGCGGTCACCCATCCAAGTACTAACCGCGCCCGATGCTGCTTAGCTTCAGTGATCGGACGAGAACTGGCGTATTCAGCGTGGTATGGCCGTTGCCTGCAGGAATTTTCCGTATCAAAAATTACAAAAATTCACATTTCTTTAAAAAAAAAAAAAAACAAAAAAGCAACTACACGCGGTGTTCCCAAGCGGTCACCCATCCAAGTACTAACCGCGCCCGATGCTGCTTAGCTTCAGTGATCGGACGAGAACTGGCGTATTCAGCGTGGTATGGCCGTTGCCTGCAGGAATCTCCGTATCAAAAATTACAAAAATTCACATTTCTTTAAAAAAAAAAAAAAAACAAAAAAGCAACTACACGCGGTGTTCCCAAGCGGTCACCCATCCAAGTACTAACCGCGCCCGATGCTGCTTAGCTTCAGTGATCGGACGAGAACTGGCGGATTCAGCGTGGTATGGCCGTTGCCTGCAGGAATCTCCTTATCAAAAATTACAAAATTTCACATTCCTTTAAAAAAAAAAACAAAACAAAAAGGCAACGACACGCGGTGTTCCCAAGCGGTCACCCATCCAAGTACTAACCGCGCCCGATGCTGCTTAGCTTCAGTGATCGGACGAGAACTGGCGTATTCAGCGTTGTATGGCCGTTGCCTGCAGGAATCTCCTTTTCAAAAATTACAAAATTTCTAATTCCTTTAAAAAAAAAACAAAACAAAAAGGCAACGACACGCGGTGTTCCCAAGCGGTCACCCATCCAAGTACTAACCGCGCCCGATGCTGCTTAGCTTCAGTGATCGGACGAGAACTGGCGTATTCAGCGTGGTATGGCCGTTGCCTGCAGGAATTTTCCGTATCAAAAATTACAAAATTTCACATTTCTTAAGAAAAAAAAAACAATACAAAAAGGCAACGACACGCGGTGTTCCCAAGCGGTCACCCATCCAAGTACTAACCGCGCCCGATGCTGCTTAGCTTCAGTGATCGGACGAGAACTGGCGTATTCAGCGTGGTATGGCCGTTGCCTGCAGGAATCTCCTTATCAAAAATTACAAAATTGCACATTCCTTTAAAAAAAAAAACAAAACAAAAAGGCAACGACACGCGGTGTTCCCAAGCGGTCACCCATCCAAGTACTAACCGCGCCCGATGCTGCTTAGCTTCAGTGATCGGACGAGAACTGGCGTATTCAGCGTGGTATGGCCGTTGCCTGCAGGAATCTCCTTATCAAAAATTACAAAATTTCACATTCCTTTAAAAAAAAAACAAAACAAAAAGGCAACGACACGCGGTGTTCCCAAGCGGTCACCCATCCAAGTACTAACCGCGCCCGATGCTGCTTAGCTTCAGTGATCAATTCAATTCAATTCAATAAAATTTATTCAGAAAAATATAATATGTACATAATCATCTTTCCTTAACTATAAACTTAGACTAGTGGGTTTATACAAAAGTAAATGACGATTTATTATGGCTTTAAGGTACAACGTTCCTACTTTAATAAAAGTTTACCATTGAAATATCATTCATTATGACCGTGTGGGGCCTTAAGGTACTTAATTAGTTTAAAATAATAATCGAGGATCATGATGATGGATTTCTTTATGGTTTTATTTCAGCTATCTCGTCAGACATTCTGACAGCCAATATTATAAATACTTAATGCTATAATGGGGATAAAAAGTGTGATTTTCTTTATTACTGCATCATTTATGATAGACATGTGTTTAATTTTAATTATTGTAATGTTCATAGAATAGAGGTAAATGTTGATATAGTAATTTATGTGTAATATTTTGGTGTGGTTCGTATCTTTGTCTTGTGATATTTTTGGTCAAGTCGTTATGAGAAAGTGATGTTCTGAAAAATTTGTCCGATTGTTCGTCTATGAATTGTCGTAGCGATTCAATTTTTCCTAGTTCATGAAGTGTAGTGATTCGTGTGTAGATGTCTCTATTCGTTATCAGTCTGAGGCATTTGTTTTGAAATCGTTGAAGTCTAATTAGTTGTGCTAGAGGTACGTAGCCCCAAATGGGACACGCATATGTAATAAGCGGTCTAATTATGACCGTGTAAAGAAGGCGTTTATTTTCCATGCTCATTTGATTACTAATGAGTAGCGGGTATAGTTTTCTCAGCACGCCATATGCTTTCTGTACCAGCTGATCTGTGTGGTGGTGGAATGTTAATCTGGGGTCGAGCAGTACGCCTAGATATTTGACTTTTTTAGCTGGGGTAATTCTGGAAGCGCCAACTGTCAGTTTTTCGAAAATGGTGGAGTTTGTGAATTTGCGCGAAAACGCTATGTTTTCTGTCTTGGTGGGGTTTATCTTTATTTTCCATTTCTTGAAAAAAATTTCAATTTGTTGCATGTGTATTTGGATTTGCTTGTTTGCAACAACTGCCGAGAATGACGAAGAGTAGATGGCCGTGTCGTCGGCGAACAATCCTATTTTTGTTTTGGGAAATTCGGGGATGTCGTTAATGAAGAAGTTGAAAAGTTTGGGACCAAGTACAGAGCCCTGTGGTACGCCAGCTGTTATTAATTTAGGCTGTGAGATGAAATCGCCCACCTTGACCACAAAGTGTCTTTCGGTCAGATAGGAGTGAATGAAGTGTATTAGCGGTTTCGGTAATTTCGCTTTAATTAATTTATAGATTAGGCCGTCTATCCAGACTCTATCGAATGCTTTCTGTATGTCCAGAAGGGCCATACAGGTGACTTTCCCTTTGTTAAATCCGTCAATTATTTCTGAAGTTATTCTGGCTAATTGTTGGGTGGTACTATGTTTTGCTCGAAATCCGAATTGATTGTCTATGATTGTTTTATGTTTGTTACAATATTCATCTAGTCTAATTTGTATAACTTTCTCCGTTAGTTTACCAAGAGTATTAAGCAAGCTGATTGGTCTATAACTCGAGGGGTTCGAAGCATCGTTGTTAGTTTTGTGAATCGGAATGACTGTGGCGATTTTCCAAGCAGGAGGGAAATATTCTAATTTAATTGTCGCGTTTATTATGTAGGTTAATTGAACTATGGCTTTACGTGAGAGATTTTTAAGAATTTTATTCGGAATTTTATCTTGACCGGGGGAAGCGTTCGAGCGCAATTGCCGTATCAGACTTCGGACTTCCATGGGGGATGTTAAGAGGGCCGCTAATTGTAATTGTCGTTGTGTTGGACTTGAATTTGCGTTCAGGAAGTCGTCCACCTCGTCGGCGATTAACTCCTGTTCGTTATTATCGTCTTCGATGTGGTAGACTGATTGGAAGGTGTTTGCTAGGAGATTGGCTTTCTCTGTTTCAGTGATTGCAGTTTGGTTATTTGTGATTAATGTTGGTACCGGTGTGAATTTCTTTTTTAGTCTTTTTGTTATTTTCCAGAGAGAGTTATCGGTTGTTGCGAGGGCGATTAACGTGTCTGACCATTTTTTATTACGGTAGGCTTTGATTCGATTCGCGATTTCGTGTGAGATTCGATTCGTCTCCAATTTCGATTGAGGATTCCCCGTGATTTGCCAGTTTTTTCTGACTTGATTTTTGAGTTTTATTAGTTCACGGATTTCATCTGGGAGTTGGTGTTTTGTTGGGTCGATCGTCTTTATTTTGCTGTGTTTGTTTTTGGCTTTCGTCAAGATTTTGGTGAAGTTTTCCACCTCGACATCGAGTTCCTCAGTTGTACGTATGTCATTTTTTATTATTATGGAGTTATTGAGCATCATGCGAAATGCCAGCCAGTTTGAATCTTTAAACGATGTGATTTGTGTCTGGGGAGACGCAAATCCCGCATTGTATAATTCAAAGAATATCGGGTTGTGGTCAGAGTTAAGATCGCACCTGGTCCGCACGGGAGAGGTGTTGGTCACATTTTTATTGAGCATGAGGTCTATTGTTGTCGGGGTCATTCCATTGGTGGGGTAGTGGGTGTGATTATTGGGGAACATTACTACTATATTATGGGTGTGGGCGTACTGCTCGACTGCGGTACCGTTTGCGGTGTTGTTATGGCAACGCCAGTTGACATGGCGTGCATTGAAATCCCCGATAATGAGAACTTTCCTACCTTTATTGAAGAATCTGCTGAGGTCTCCGTAGGTGATGGTGTTAGCAGGTCTATTGTAGATACCAATGAGATAAGTTCCGTCAACTAGTTTCAATATTACGTTGTGAATATTCGAATTGATAGAGGACAAGTGATGGATCGGGATGTGATTTTTTACGAGGGCTGCTACTCCACCAGAATTGACGACACCACTGTCGTGGCGAAAAGTCTTGAATCCTCGAATAGTCAGCTTGTCATTAGCGAGTAATTTAGTTTCGTTTATGAATAGGATGTCAACTTTGTGTCTATGAATGTAATTAGTTAGTTCTGGGATTTTATGTTTGATCCCGTTTGCGTTCCAAGAATGTACGTTAAGGTGTCTATACACCATATTGTTCTATGTTACTTGAGAATTCTAGCATTGTTTGGAACTTTTCATTACCATTGGTACATTTTCCCAATTTTTCATTGAGTGCTTTGATAGCAGACAGATAATTTTTTATGTTAATTAGAGAATTAAGTTTATTTAGTTCACTCATGAGTCCCTGAAAATCATTTACCTCTGATGAGTTATTCGAGGGTGTGGTTTTCGGTGACAGTGGAGGAAAGTTTGCCTGGTTCTTCGTGGGTGGTGTGTTTTGTCGTGTCCATGGGTTTTGCGTTGGAGCTGGAGAGAAATTCTTCGATTGTTTGATGGCGGGATTATTTTCTTTTCTTTGGTTTATTTTCTGAACGATTGCCCGGTACACCGGACAGGTGACGTTGTTGGCAATGTGGTCGCCATCGCAGTTGGCGCATTTAGGGCCGGCGTCTTCGGGTATTGGGCAGCTTCGAGTTTCGTGGTTGTTGGCACATTTGAGGCATCGAGGAGAGGCGTGGCAATTGCTTGTTGCGTGCCCCCACTCTTGGCAGCGATGACACTGAATGATTTGTTTATTATTAAAATATCTATCCCAGGTGATTTTCGTGTTGTGAACTGCGTGCACTTTGGCTTCGAGTTGCTTGAGATTTATTGTGTTATCTGTAATCACTAGGAATTTGGTTCGTCTAGTATTGCGCATTTTAAATAGTTTTTGTACAGGTATATGGTAGCTTTCTTTCAGTTCGGCGATGATTTCCTCGATTGATGGCGCGTAGTCCAGACCAATCAGAACAAATGAGTGGGTTTTTTGGTCATTTTGAGTGTAGGTGTGGAAGCTGATTTTCCCTTTTTCCAAATCATTCATAGCACTATTCCATGATTCGATTGTAGGCATTAATACCGTGGTATTCGCCGCAGTATATTTAATAAAAAATTTACCATCGCCTGCATGTGTGCGGAAGAATTCATGAAGGCTTTTTGTTTCCTCGGTCTTCCCATGCAGCACAATGGGCGGAATTTTTATTTTCTTCGACTGATGGTTCTTTACGATGCCTGTTGTGCGGCCCGTCTCGATACCATCTGTGATGGGGTCTAAATTTTGGGTGTTTATTGGGGTCGGTGCCTCTTTTGTGTTTGTCACGTCTTCTTGGAATTGCTCGTCCCTAAGTGCCTGGAAGCGGTTACTTAGGGCCAAAGTTCTGCGTTTTTGGTCGACCGTTTTACTTGGTGAAAGTGGCGGAGAATGTGCGTATTTGCGCTTCGAACGAGTGATGGTAAATGGTACATCAGTCGTCGAGTCCATATTAGTGTCTTTGATTGGAGAACTCATTAAATTAGATGGCACTTTCAGTGAGGACTTCTTTGCGAAGCCGTCAGCCCCCGGGGGCGGTTTATACGATGGGGAAGTCACTATTGTTTTTGGCTAATTCACGTAACTGAGATTGATATTATCGATCACGGCACAGAGGCACTAAAGTATATGATAGAACACAACAGTAGAACAATGATGTTATTTATTTTTCAGAGGTACTCAGAAAACACGTCCGACCGCTTCAGTGATCGGACGAGAACTGCTTCAGTGATCGGACGAGAACTGGCGTATTCAGCGTGGTATGGCCGTTGCCTGCAGGAATCTCCTTATCAAAAATTACAAAATTTCACATTCCTTTAAAAAAAAAACAAAACAAAAAGGCAACGACACGCGGTGTTCCCAAGCGGTCACCCATCCAAGTACTAACCGCGCCCGATGCTGCTTAGCTTCAGTGATCGGACGAGAACTGGCGTATTCAGCGTGGTATGGCCGTTGCCTGCAGGAATCTCCTTATCAAAAATTACAAAATTTCACATTCCTTTAAAAAAAAAACAAAACAAAAAGGCAACGACACGCGGTGTTCCCAAGCGGTCACCCATCCAAGTACTAAACGCGCCCGATGCTGCTTAGCTTCAGTGATCGGACGAGAACTTACTTACTTACTTACTTACAAGTTTATTAATCTTTCAATTATATTTACATGGCAGAGTTTTGAGAAGATTACATAATTGTCAATATTTGAAAATCATATAATTAAACAAAACATATCACATTTTACAATCACAAACTTATCTACTAGTTCCTACATAAATGTTTACCTAGAGCTTTTAATTATTTTTGATTTGATCATCACAGCAAGTTTCATATAAATAATTCAATCGTTTAACATTTTACAATAATTATGAATGTATAATATTGTAAAATGTTAAACGATTGAATTATTTATATGAAACTTGCGAGAACTGGCGTATTCAGCGTGGTATGGCCGTTGCCTGCAGGAATCTCCTTTTCGAAAATTACAAAATTTCACATTCCTTTTAAAAAAAAAAAAACAAAACAAAAAGGCAACGACACGCGGTGTTCCCAAGCGGTCACCCATCCAAGTACTAACCGCGCCCGATGCTGCTTAGCTTCAGTGATCGGACGAGAACTGGCGTATTCAGCGTGGTATGGCCGTTGCCTGCAGGAATTTTCCGTATCAAAAATTACAAAATTTCACATTTCTTAAGAAAAAAAAAAACAATACAAAAAGGCAACGACACGCGGTGTTCCCAAGCGGTCACCCATCCAAGTACTAAACGCGCCCGATGCTGCTTAGCTTCAGTGATCGGACGAGAACTGGCGTATTCAGCGTGGTATGGCCGTTGCCTGCAGGAATCTCCTTTTCGAAAATTACAAAATTTCACATTCCTTTTAAAAAAAAAAAACAAAACAAAAAGGCAACGACACGCGGTGTTCCCAAGCGGTCACCCATCCAAGTACTAACCGCGCCCGATGCTGCTTAGCTTCAGTGATCGGACGAGAACTGGCGTATTCAGCGTGGTATGGCCGTTGCCTGCAGGAATTTTCCGTATCAAAAATTACAAAATTTCACATTTCTTAAGAAAAAAAAAACAATACAAAAAGGCAACGACACGCGGTGTTCCCAAGCGGTCACCCATCCAAGTACTAACCGCGCCCGATGCTGCTTAGCTTCAGTGATCGGACGAGAACTGGCGTATTCAGCGTGGTATGGCCGTTGCCTGCAGGAATCTCCTTATCAAAAATTACAAAATTTCACATTCCTTTAAAAAAAAAAACAAAACAAAAAGGCAACGACACGCGGTGTTCCCAAGCGGTCACCCATCCAAGTACTAAACGCGCCCGATGCTGCTTAGCTTCAGTGATCGGACGAGAACTGGCGTATTCAGCGTGGTATGGCCGTTGCCTGCAGGAATCTCCTTTTCGAAAATTACAAAATTTCACATTCCTTTTAAAAAAAAAACAATACAAAAAGGCAACGACACGCGGTGTTCCCAAGCGGTCACCCATCCAAGTACTAACCGCGCCCGATGCTGCTTAGCTTCAGTGATCGGACGAGAACTGGCGTATTCAGCGTGGTATGGCCGTTGCCTGCAGGAATTTTCCGTATCAAAAATTACAAAATTTCACATTTCTTAAGAAAAAAAAAAACAATACAAAAAGGCAACGACACGCGGTGTTCCCAAGCGGTCACCCATCCAAGTACTAAACGCGCCCGATGCTGCTTAGCTTCAGTGATCGGACGAGAACTGGCGTATTCAGCGTGGTATGGCCGTTGCCTGCAGGAATCTCCTTTTCGAAAATTACAAAATTTCACATTCCTTTTAAAAAAAAAAAACAAAACAAAAAGGCAACGACACGCGGTGTTCCCAAGCGGTCACCCATCCAAGTACTAACCGCGCCCGATGCTGCTTAGCTTCAGTGATCGGACGAGAACTGGCGTATTCAGCGTGGTATGGCCGTTGCCTGCAGGAATCTCCTTATCAAAAATTACAAAATTTCACATTCCTTTAAAAAAAAAACAAAACAAAAAGGCAACGACACGCGGTGTTCCCAAGCGGTCACCCATCCAAGTACTAACCGCGCCCGATGCTGCTTAGCTTCAGTGATCGGACGAGAACTGGCGTATTCAGCGTGGTATGGCCGTTGCCTGCAGGAATCTCCTTATCAAAAATTACAAAATTTCACATTCCTTTAAAAAAAAAACAAAACAAAAAGGCAACGACACGCGGTGTTCCCAAGCGGTCACCCATCCAAGTACTAACCGCGCCCGATGCTGCTTAGCTTCAGTGATCGGACGAGAACTGGCGTATTCAGCGTGGTATGGCCGTTGCCTGCAGGAATCTCCTTATCAAAAATTACAAAATTTCACATTCCTTTAAAAAAAAAACAAAACAAAAAGGCAACGACACGCGGTGTTCCCAAGCGGTCACCCATCCAAGAACTAACCGCGCCCGATGCTGCTTAGCTTCAGTGATCGGACGAGAACTGGCGTATTCAGCGTGGTATGGCCGTTGCCTGCAGGAATTTTCCGTATCAAAAATTACAAAATTTCACATTTCTTAAGAAAAAAAAAAACAATACAAAAAGGCAACGACACGCGGTGTTCCCAAGCGGTCACCCATCCAAGTACTAACCGCGCCCGATGCTGCTTAGCTTCAGTGATCGGACGAGAACTGGCGTATTCAGCGTGGTATGGCCGTTGCCTGCAGGAATTTTCCGTATCAAAAATTACAAAATTTCACATTTCTTAAGAAAAAAAAAACAATACAAAAAGGCAACGACACGCGGTGTTCCCAAGCGGTCACCCATCCAAGTACTAACCGCGCCCGATGCTGCTTAGCTTCAGTGATCCAATCCAATCCAATAAAATTTTATTAAGAAATTATAGTTAATACATATCATTCTGAATAAAAAAGTAAAATAACCTGAAAGGGATATCACATTATTATACAGTAATGACTAAATTATTCTTCGGTTTTATTGCAATGTTCCTACTTAGATAATAAGTTTATCATTTATTTGTATTTCATAATGAGGTAATGGTAGCTCTTAAAGTATTGAATATTTACATGTTAAAAATACGAAACAGTCATAATAAATTTCATAGTATGCACCTTAGTAATTCTGACGTCAGCATTCACTGACAACTACTATCACAGGAATGGGTTTTATGCGTTTATTGTGGGTGAGGGGGATATTTACAGAATAGGGTATTTATGCTATTTACAGTGTTTCATGTGGTTATAATTATACAGTCTCATAAAATATTGGCAAGTGTTGGTAAAGTAGTTTATGAGTGATATTTACATTTGGGTCGAATCTCTGTTTGGTTATGTTTTTGGTTAACTTATTGTGGTCGAGTGAGTTTTTGTAAAATTTGTCGGACAGTTCGTCAATATGTTCCCTTAGGGGATTTATTCCGGAGAGCTCATAAAGCGTGGCTAATCTGGTGTAATTGTTTTCATTCGTTATTAATCTAAGACATTTATTTTGCAAGCGTTCCAATCTTATCATTTGTGCGAGTGGTACGTATCCCCATATGGGACACGCGTACGTGATTAGCGGCCGGATTATGGCGGTGTAGAGAAGTTTTTTGTTTTGCAAAGTTACATGATCGCTGATCAATAGGGGATATAAAGTTCTCAGTAGTGAGTAACCCTTTTTCACTAAACTGTCGGTATGTAAATGAAATGTCAACCGTGGGTCCAGGAGGAGTCCCAGGTACTTGACTTTTCCGGTTGGTGTTATTTTGTTGTTTTCGACTTTGAGTTTCTCGAATATTTTGACATCTTTGAATTTTCTGGTGAAGGCTATGTTTTCGGTTTTGGTAGAATTTACTTTGATTTTCCATTTTTTGAAGTGTTTTTCTATAAAGGCCATGTGTATTTGAATTTGTTTATTGGCTACGGTGGCGGAAAATGACGAGGCGTATATGACTGTGTCGTCGGCGTAAAGACCTATTTTCGTTTTTTGAATTCGGGAATGTCGTTTATGTAGTAGTTGAAAAGTTTGGGGCCGAGGATCGACCCCTGCGGCACGCCTGCTGAGATGTTTTTCGGATCGGAGAGATTGTTGCCGACTTTAACAATGAATTGACGGTTGGTTAGGTATGAGTGGAGAATGTGAATAAGAGGTTTGGGAATTTTATATTTTATAAGTTTGTAAATTAGTCCGTTAATCCACACGCGGTCAAAGGCCTTCTGGATATCTAGTAATGCCATGCACGTCACTTTTCCGGTGTTGTACCCATCAATAATGTCGGACGTGATTCTAGCCAGCTGTTGGACAGTACTGCACTTTGATCGAAAACCAAACTGAAAGTCTTTTATTAATTTTCGTTTGTCGTTGAATGAGTCTAGTCGGTGTTGGATCACTTTTTCGGCGAGTTTTCCGAGAGTGTTTAGTAGACTAATTGGCCGGTAACTGGCTGGACTGGTCGATTCGCTGTTCGCTTTATGTATTGGTGTGACAATAGCGGTTTTCCAGGCCTGCGGAAAGTGCTGCAATTTAATTATCGCGTTTATGATGTTCGTTAGTTGCACGATTGCTTTGATGGGGAGGTTTTTGAGAATTTTGTTCGGGATTTTGTCTTGGCCGGGAGATGCGTTCGATCTCAATTGTTTGATGAATGGGCGTATTTCGGTGGGAGTGGTTAGAAGGGATGCCAGTTGGTCATTGGTCAGATTAGGTTTGGTCCCAAGAAAGTTTTCTACCTGTCGAGATATGTCCGCTTGTTCATTGTTGTCATCTTCGATCGCGTATACGGATTGGAAAGAGACGGCAAGAAGGTTGGCCTTTTCTTTGTCGGTTATGGCCGATTCATTGCCATGTTTTAATTGTGGGATGGGGGTGAACTTTTTCTTCATCCTTTTCGTAACTTTCCATAGCGAGTTGTCCGAGGTTTTTAACGATTCTAGGGTGTCTGACCATCTTTTGTTACGGTATGTTTTGATTTTATTGGAAATGTCGTGAGTCATTTGGTTCATTCGGGTTTTAATTACAGGATCACGGGTATTTTGCCAGTCTTTTCTGATTCTATTTTTACGTTTGATGAGGTCTAATATGTCGTCGGGGAGGTTTTCTCTAGCCGGATTGATGGTTTTACGTTGACAGTGTTTGTTTTTTACGGTGGTTAGTATTTTTGTGAAACGGTCGATTTCTGCGTCCAGTTCGTCGGTCGTAGTGATGTTATTATTGATTGTGATTGCGGCATTCAGCGCTAGACGTACAGTGAGCCAGTTTGTGTTTTTGAAAGAGTCGATTTGAATTTTTGGAGGGGCGAAACCGGAATTAATTAAACTAAAGTGTATCGGATTATGGTCCGAATTAAGTTCGCTGCTCGTTAGTAGCGGGGATGCATTTCGCACGTTCTTATTAAGCATGAAATCAATTGTCGTGGGGGTACTGCCGTTCGTCGGAAAATGGGTGTGATCATTCGGAAATACTACGATTACGTTGTTTGTGTGGGCGTACTGTTCAACAGCTGTACCATTGGCCGTGTTATTGTGGCACCGCCAGTTCACATGGCGGGCATTGAAGTCTCCGATGACTAAGACTTTTTTCCCTTTGCGAAAAAATTGGTCCAAGTCGTTGGCTGTGATTGAGTTGGAGGGTCTATTGTATATGCCAATTAGATAGGTGTCATCTGGTAATTTTAATATAATATTATAAATGTTTGAAGTTAGCGAGGTGATGTGTTGAATCGGAATATGATTTTTCACTAGGGCGGCAACGCCGCCAGAGTTGATAATAATGGTGTCACTTCTAAGAACTTTATATCCCCGGATGTTAAATTTGTCTGCACTCATAAGTTTGGACTCGTTTATAAACATAATATCCACGCTGTGTCGATTGATGTAATTGATCAATTCTGGGGATTTGTTTTTTACCCCATTGGCATTCCAAGAGTGAATGTTTAAATGTTTATAAACCATACTTGCTCAAGTTGGATGAAAATTCTAGCATTGTGGTGAATTTGTCTGAGGACGTCTTACAGGTTTCTAATTGTTTGTTCAAGTCTTTGATTGCGCTTACGTAATTTTTGATGTTGATTAACGAATTGAGTTTATTTAGTTCGCCTAACATTTCCTGAAAAGTGTTTACCTCCGCTGTGTTATTATGGGCTGATGGTGGTGTTTTCAGTGGCAGTGGGGGGAAGTTTTCTTGGCTCTTGACCGGTGGCGCGATTTCTGCGTTCGGCTTGGTCCACGGATTCCTCGCCGGGGCTGACGCAAATTTGCTTGGCTGCTTGGTAGAAGATTGTTCCTGTCTCGAGTTTATCTTTTTGATAATGGCCTGGTACACAGGGCAGCTGGTTCCCGTCGTCGCTCTCAAAAACTTGCCAGACAAGATCGTCACGGCTCTTGCTGGCATTTTCAACGCGATTCTCCGGTACCGTCATTTCCCACCCCGGTGGAAATGCGCCACCGTAATTTTTATTCCCAAGCCAGGCAAGGATCACAAGTTTCCGTCAAATCATCGTCCGATTAGCCTCCTTTCCACCGTAGGGAAGGTGGCAGAACGGTTGATCAACCACCGCCTTTCCGATATCGCATCCGGGCTCAACATCGTCCCGGAGGAGCAGTTCGGCTTTCGCCCAAAACACTCCACCGTCGACCAGTTACTCCGCGTGGGGGAATACGCCTCTGTGGGGCTTAACTGGAGACAGGTCACGGGGGCGATCTTCTTGGACGTGTCGAAGGCTTTCGATACCGTCTGGCATGAGGGGCTTCTCTGTAAGCTCCTCAGATCAGGGGTACCGGTCGCCATGGTGCAGCTGATAAGATCGTTCCTGTCCGCGCGCTCCTTCAGAGCGAAAATTCGCGACGCGTTCTCGACCGAGCGGCTCATCGAGGCCGGGGTCCCGCAAGGATCAGCCCTTTCTCCGCTGTTGTACAACCTTTTCACCGCGGACATTCCCAAATTGGCGAGTACTGAACTCGCCATTTACGCCGACGACACCGCCATTCTTACCCGTTCATTTCAACCTCACCGTGCCACCTCGCGACTTCAGGAGGCCGTCGATCTTTTGGAGACGTGGTTACGTCTCTGGAGGATCGACGTAAATCCCGAGAAAAGTCAAGCTCTTTTGATAACCCGCCGTCGGGTCCAACCCGTCGGTCATGTCACCATGTTCGGCCAGGATATCCCCTGGGCGGACGAAGTCAAATACCTCGGTGTCAAAATTGACAAACGTCTAAATTTTTTGAAGCACGTCGATTACACCCTCTCGAAAGCGAAACGCGTTTCCGGGTCTCTCGCTTCGCTGACTTGTGGCAGGAGCAAGCTGTCAATTAAAAACAAGCTTCTCCTGTACAAGACAGTCTTGAGACCCACTCTGACTTACGCCTCGCCTGTTTGGGGTCATGTGTCCAACTCACAACTTCACAGGCTGCAGGTGTTTCAGAACAAGTTCCTCCGATCCGCGTTCAATGCCCCGTGGTTTGTTCGCAACACTCAGTTGCACCGCGAAGCGGAACTCCCGCTCATCAAAGAATTCCTACGCGATTCCGCCGTGAAAACTTTTGGCAAAGCCGAGGTACACCCCAACCGTCTGGTCCGGGACGCCGTCGATTACGATGAACGCGGTCATCACCGCGTGAAGCGTGCAAAAATGGCCCTCTTATGACCGTGATGTACTCAGTCATGCTGTTCGTAACAGTTTCTCTCCCGGCATCTTTTGTATGTTCCAGGTCCCCAGACCATCTTCCAGCAGACGTGGCCGCCTCCATCATCGTCGGTAAGCCCCTTTTTGATTACTTATTGTTCGTTCTCCCGAACCTTTCCCGATCCAACGCTAAACCCACGTCCCCCCCGTGTTTATATGTACCCTCCAATGAGATGACTCGCAGTTCTTCGCAAAGCGGTGCCGTCTGCGTGTCTCTCAGGAATACATTAAATATGGTTTCTGTAACTTTTCTTGCACTTACGTACTAAATACGTCTGTGTACTGTTCAGATGAAGGGAATTGACGGTCTCGGACCGGTTACCCACCAAAACCAAACAACGTTTAGCGTTTAGCGCAGGGCAGCTGGTATTGTTGGCTGTGTGATCTCCATCGCAGTTTGCGCATTTCGGGCGGTCGTCTTCTGGTAATTGGCAGCTCTTTGTGTCGTGAGGCTCGCCGCATTTTAGGCACCGGTGAGGGGCGTGGCAGTTGCTAGTAGCGTGCCCCCATTCCTGGCACCTATGGCACTGGATTACCTGTTTGTTATTAAAGTACCTGTCCCAGGTAACTTTAGTATTGTTTATGTCGCGTACTTTGGCTTGCAGCTGCTTCAATGTCAACGTATTGTCCGTGATAACAAGGAATTTCAGTCTTTTAGTGTTGTGCATCTTGTAAACTTTTTGTACCGGCACCTTGTGGTCTTCCTTCAGTTCCTCGACGATTTCTTCTAGAGTGGGCGCGTAATCCAGTCCAAGTAAAACGAAAGAGTGCGTTTTTTGCTCTTTTCGAGTGTAGGTATGAAAACTGATTTCTCGTTTGTCCAGATCATTCATCGCGCTGTTCCACGATTCGATGGATGGCATTTGGATCGTGGTGCTTGCCGCGGTGTATTTTATCGAAAATTTATCTGCGCCCGCATGAGAGCGTAGAAAATCGTGTAAGCTCTTTGTCTGTTCGGTTTTGCCGTGCAGAACAATTGGAGGGATTTTTATTTTCCTCAGCTGGCTAGCTTTATTGCCCGTAGTGCGGCCAGTGTCGGTGCCATCATCTGCAGGATTCGGCTTTTGGGGTTTTATTGGAGCTGCGCCGCCAATTGTGTCGATCACGTCGTCGGGACCATCTTTCGGTGTAAGAACCTGGAATTGGTTTCTTGTGAGGAAAGTTCTCCGTTTCGGAACATTCATTTTTGTTGGCGAAAGTGGCGGCGATGATTGCAATTTTCGTTTGACGCGAACAATGGTAAATGATCCATTATCACTTGTTGACGACATTGTAGTGTCTTTAGGTAGGTCACTTCTCAAGTTGGGGATTAATGTTGTCTTTGTATTGAATGTTTTTAATAAAGTCTTATTAAAGGGGCCGGCCACCCCCGGGGGTAGTTCGAACTCCGGCGAACACACTTTTGTTTTGTTCGTATTCACGTGTGAATATTATTATGCACAGCACTAGGCACTAAGATTCGTGAGAAAAAAACAAAAATAACGTGACTGTTATTTTTGTGGGAGGTACTCTGAAACACGTCCGCCCGCTTCAGTGATCGGACGAGAACTGCTTCAGTGATCGGACGAGAACTGGCGTATTCAGCGTGGTATGGCCGTTGCCTGCAGGAATCTCCTTATCAAAAATTACAAAATTTCACATTCCTTTAAAAACAAAACAAAACAAAAAGGCAACGACACGCGGTGTTCCCAAGCGGTCACCCATCCAAGTACTAACCGCGCCCGATGCTGCTTAGCTTCAGTGATCGGACGAGAACTGGCGTATTCAGCGTGGTATGGCCGTTGCCTGCAGGAATCTCCTTATCAAAAATTACAAAATTTCACATATCTTTAAAAAAAAAACAAAACAAAAAGGCAACGACACGCGGTGTTCCCAAGCGGTCACCCATCCAAGTACTAACCGCGCCCGATGCTGCTTAGCTTCAGTGATCGGACGAGAACTGGCGTATTCAGCGTGGTATGGCCGTTGCCTGCAGGAATCTCCTTATCAAAAATTACAAAATTTCACATTCCTTTAAAAAAAAAACAAAACAAAAAGGCAACGACACGCGGTGTTCCCAAGCGGTCACCCATCCAAGTACTAACCGCGCCCGATGCTGCTTAGCTTCAGTGATCGGACGAGAACTGGCGTATTCAGCGTGGTATGGCCGTTGCCTGCAGGAATTTTCCGTATCAAAAATTACAAAATTTCACATTTCTTAAGAAAAAAAAAACAATACAAAAAGGCAACGACACGCGGTGTTCCCAAGCGGTCATCCATCCAAGTACTAACCGCGCCCGATGCTGCTTAGCTTCAGTGATCGGACGAGAACTGGCGTATTCAGCGTGGTATGGCCGTTGCCTGCAGGAATCTCCTTATCAAAAATTACAAAATTTCACATTCCTTTAAAAAAAAAAAAAAAAAAAAAAGGCAACGACACGCGGTGTTCCCAAGCGGTCACCCATCCAAGTACTAACCGCGCCCGATGCTGCTTAGCTTCAGTGATCGGACGAGAACTGGCGTATTCAGCGTGGTATGGCCGTTGCCTGCAGGAATCTCCTTATCAAAAATTACAAAATTTCACATTCCTTTAAAAAAAAAAAAAAAACAAAAAGGCAACGACACGCGGTGTTCCCAAGCGGTCACCCATCCAAGTACTAACCGCGCCCGATGCTGCTTAGCTTCAGTGATCGGACGAGAACTGGCGTATTCAGCGTGGTATGGCCGTTGCCTGCAGGAATCTCCTTATCAAAAATTACAAAATTTCACATTCCTTTAAAAAAAAAAAAAAACAAAAAGGCAACGACACGCGGTGTTCCCAAGCGGTCACCCATCCAAGTACTAACCGCGCCCGATGCTGCTTAGCTTCAGTGATCGGACGAGAACTGGCGTATTCAGCGTGGTATGGCCGTTGCCTGCAGGAATCTCCTTATCAAAAATTACAAAATTTCACATTCCTTTAAAAAAAAAAAAAAACAAAAAGGCAACGACACGCGGTGTTCCCAAGCGGTCACCCATCCAAGTACTAACCGCGCCCGATGCTGCTTAGCTTCAGTGATCGGACGAGAACTGGCGTATTCAGCGTGGTATGGCCGTTGCCTGCAGGAATCTTTTTTTCGAAAATTACAAAATTTCACATTCCTTTTAAAAAAAAAACAAAACAAAAAGGCAACGACACGCGGTGTTCCCAAGCGGTCACCCATCCAAGTACTAACCGCGCCCGATGCTGCTTAGCTTCAGTGATCGGACGAGAACTGGCGTATTCAGCGTGGTATGGCCGTTGCCTGCAGGAATCTCCTTATCAAAAATTACAAAATTTCACATTCCTTTAAAAAAAAAACAAAACAAAAAGGCAACGACACGCGGTGTTCCCAAGCGGTCACCCATCCAAGTACTAACCGCGCCCGATGCAGCTTAGCTTCAGTGATCGGACGAGAACTGGCGTATTCAGCGTGGTATGGCCGTTGCCTGCAGGAATCTCCTTATCAAAAATTACAAAATTTCACATTCCTTTAAAAAAAAAACAAAACAAAAAGGCAACGACACGCGGTGTTCCCAAGCGGTCACCCATCCAAGTACTAACCGCGCCCGATGCTGCTTAGCTTCAGTGATCGGACGAGAACTGGCGTATTCAGCGTGGTATGGCCGTTGCCTGCAGGAATCTCCTTATCAAAAATTACAAAATTTCACATTCCTTTAAAAAAAAAACAAAACAAAAAGGCAACGACACGCGGTGTTCCCAAGCGGTCACCCATCCAAGTACTAACCGCGCCCGATGCAGCTTAGCTTCAGTGATCGGACGAGAACTGGCGTATTCAGCGTGGTATGGCCGTTGCCTGCAGGAATCTCCTTTTCGAAAATTACAAAATTTCACATTCCTTTTAAAAAAAAAAACAAAACAAAAAGGCAACGACACGCGGTGTTCCCAAGCGGTCACCCATCCAAGTACTAACCGCGCCCGATGCTGCTTAGCTTCAGTGATCGGACGAGAACTGGCGTATTCAGCGTGGTATGGCCGTTGCCTGCAAGAATTTTCCGTATCAAAAATTACAAAATTTTACATTTCTTAAGAAAAAAAAAACAATACAAAAAGGCAACGACACGCGGTGTTCCCAAGCGGTCACCCATCCAAGTACTAACCGCGCCCGATGCTGCTTAGCTTCAGTGATCGGACGAGAACTGGCGTATTCAGCGTGGTATGGCCGTTGCCTGCAGGAATCTCCTTATCAAAAATTACAAAATTTCACATTCCTTTAAAAAAAAAACAAAACAAAAAGGCAACGACACGCGGTGTTCCCAAGCGGTCACCCATCCAAGTACTAACCGCGCCCGATGCTGCTTAGCTTCAGTGATCGGACGAGAACTTACTTACTTACAAAATTTATTGGTCCATTATTGATAATATTTACATGTCACAAAGTTTGCAGTATATTACATAATAATCAACAATTATAAATATAATATACATGCATATCACATTTTACACAGAGATCGTTTTCTATTAGTTCCTACACGCGAGTGTTTACCTAAAGATTATAATATTTTATGAGCATTATTGCACATCATATGTGTTAGTTATTAAATCTATTGATCGCTTTATGTTTATATTAGTTTTGTCTAAGATTATTACAGGAAAATTTAGAATAAAAACCTGTTCTACTAATTTGTACTACAATCAGTGTGTTATTTCCTAATCGGAAGCAGAATCCTCGTAAAAATGGAGATGTTCATAGGTAAGTTTATGTTTATTTATCCTTTTTCTAATCGATATTACATTTTTCGTGAGTTTGTTATGTTTCAGTTGGGTTAAATAGAAATGAGTGGAAGTTCTGTCAATGAACTCTTTGATCGTTTCCATATCTGCTACCTCATGAAGTGTTACAATTGGGGTGAATCTGTCCAGCTTGGTGATGAGTCTGATGCATTTGTTTTGAAATACCTGTAGAGGTCTTATTTTATTTTTAGATACACATCCCCAAACTGGAGCAGCATATGTTATTATAGGTCGCAGTGCCGCCGTATACAACAATTTTTTATTTTTCTCAGTGAGTCCCTGGTTTATGAAGAGTGGGTAGAGGCTTCTCATTGCAGCATAAGCCTTATTCAAACTTTCGCGGATGTGAGGATGGAATGTCAGTCTTGTGTCGAGGGTGACACCCAAGTATTTGACCTGATCGGTGGGAGTTATTTTATGACCGTCTAATTTTATATTGTCAAATGTTTTAATGTTTGTGTATTTTCTGTGAAATATTATATTTTCTGTTTTACTACTGTTGATCTTTATTTTCCATTTGTTAAAATATTTCATTAAAATGTCGAGATGAATTTGGATCTGTTTGTTGGCTATTATTGCTGCAAACGCAGTTTTGTAGATTGCAGTATCATCTGCATATAAGGCTGTTTGTGTTTTGGGGAACTGCGGGATATCATTGATGAAATAAATGAAGAGTTTGGGTCCCAGGATCGATCCTTGTGGAACTCCGGCTTTAACGTTTTTAGTATCCGAAGTTGTGTCATTTATTTTGACATTGAAAGTTCTACCAGTGAGATATGAGTTGAGTAGTTTGACGAGAACTGGCGTATTCAGCGTGGTATGGCCGTTGCCTGCAGGAATGTATGTATCAAAAATTACAAAATTTCACATTTCTTAAGAAAGAAAAAACAATACAAAAAGGCAACGACACGCGGTGTTCCCAAGCGGTCACCCATCCAAGTACTAACCGCGCCCGATGCTGCTTAGCTTCAGTGATCCAATCCAATCCAATCCAAAAAATTTTATTAAGAAATTATAGTTAATACATATCATTCTGAATAAAAAAGTAAAATAACCTAAAAGGGATATCACATTAATATACAGTAATGACTAAATTATTCTTCGGTTTTATTGCAATGTTCCTACTTAGGTAATAAGTTTATCATTTATTTGTATTTTATAATGAGGTAATGGTAGCTCTTAAAGTATTGAATATTTACATGTTAAAAATACGAAATAGTCATAATAAATTTCATAGTATGCACCTTAGTAATTCTGACGTCAGCATTCACTGACAACTACTATCACAGGAATGGGTTTTATGCGTTTATTGTGGGTGAGGGGGATATTTACAGAATAGGGTATTTATGCTATTTACAGTGTTTCATGTGGTTATAATTATACAGTCTCATAAAATATTGGCAAGTGTTGGTAAAGTAGTTTATGAGTGATATTTACATTTGGGTCGAATCTCTGTTTGGTTATGTTTTTGGTTAACTTATTGTGGTCGAGTGAGTTTTTGTAAAATTTGTCGGACAGTTCGTCAATATGTTCCCTTAGGGGATTTATTCCGGAGAGCTCATAAAGCGTGGCTAATCTGCTGTAATTGTTTTCATTCGTTATTAATCTAAGACATTTATTTTGCAAGCGTTCCAATCTTATCATTTGTGCGAGTGGTACGTATCCCCATATGGGACACGCGTACGTGATTAGCGGCCGGATTATGGCGGTGTAGAGAAGTTTTTTGTTTTGCAAAGTTACATGATCGCTGATCAATAGGGGATATAAAGTTCTCAGTAGTGAGTAACCCTTTTTCACTAAACTGTCGGTATGTAAATGAAATGTCAACCGTGGATCCAGGAGGAGTCCCAGGTACTTGACTTTTCCGGTTGGTGTTATTTTGTTGTTCTCGACTTTGAGTTTCTCGAATATTTTGACATCTTTGAATTTTCTGGTGAAGGCTATGTTTTCGGTTTTGGTAGAATTTATTTTAATTTTCCATTTTTTGAAGTGTTTTTCTATAAAGGCCAGGTGTATTTGAATTTGTTTATTGGCTACGGTGGCGGAAAATGACGAGGCGTATATGACTGTGTCGTCGGCGTAGAGACCTATTTTCGTTTTTTTGAATTCGGGAATGTCGTTTATGTAGTAGTTGAAAAGTTTGGGGCCGAGAATTGACCCCTGCGGCACGCCTGCTGAGATGTCTTTCGGATCGGAGAGATTGTTGCCGACTTTAACAATGAATTGACGGTTGGTTAGGTATGAGTGGAGAATGTGAATAAGAGGTTTGGGAATTTTATATTTTATAAGTTTGTAAATTAGTCCGTTAATCCACACGCGGTCAAAGGCCTTCTGGATATCTAGTAATGCCATGCACGTCACTTTTCCGGTGTTGTACCCATCAATAATGTCGGACGTGATTCTAGCCAGCTGTTGGACAGTACTGCACTTTGATCGAAAACCAAACTGAAAGTCTTTTATTAATTTTCGTTTGTCGTTGAATGAGTCTAGTCGGTGTTGGATCACTTTTTCGGCGAGTTTTCCGAGAGTGTTTAGTAGACTAATTGGCCGGTAACTGGCTGGACTGGTCGATTCGCTGTTCGCTTTATGTATTGGTGTGACAATAGCGGTTTTCCAGGCCTGCGGGAAGTGCTGCAATTTAATTATCGCGTTTATGATCTTCGTTAGTTGCACGATTGCTTTGATGGGGAGGTTTTTGAGAATTTTGTTCGGGATTTTGTCTTGGCCGGGAGATGCGTTCGATCTCAATTGTTTGATGAATGTGCGTATTTCGGTGGGAGTGGTTAGAAGGGATGCCAGTTGGTCATTGGTCAGATTAGGTTTGGTCCCAAGAAAGTTTTCTACCTGTCTAGATATGTCCGCTTGTTCATTGTTGTCATCTTCGATCGCGTATACGGATTGGAAAGAGACGGCAAGAAGGTTGGCCTTTTCTTTGTCGGTTATGGCCGATTCATTGCCATGTTTTAATTGTGGGATGGGGGTGAACTTTTTCTTCATCCTTTTCGTAACTTTCCATAGCGAGTTGTCCGAGGTTTTTAACGATTCTAGGGTGTCTGACCATCTTTTGTTACGGTATGTTTTGATTTTATTGGAAATGTCGTGAGTCATTTGGTTCATTCGGGTTTTAATTACAGGATCACGGGTATTTTGCCAGTCTTTTCTGATTCTATTTTTACGTTTGATGAGGTCTAATATGTCGTCGGGGAGGTTTTCTCTAGCCGGATTGATGGTTTTACGTTGACAGTGTTTGTTTTTTACGGTGGTTAGTATTTTTGTGAAACGGTCGATTTCTGCGTCCAGTTCGTCGGTCGTAGTGATGTTATTATTGATTGTGATTGCGGCATTCAGCGCTAGACGTACAGTGAGCCAGTTTGTGTTTTTGAAAGAGTCGATTTGAATTTTTGGAGGGGCGAAACCGGAATTAATTAAACTAAAGTGTATCGGATTATGGTCCGAATTAAGTTCGCTGCTCGTTAGTAGCGGGGATGCATTTCGCACGTTCTTATTAAGCATGAAATCAATTGTCGTGGGGGTACTGCCGTTCGTCGGAAAATGGGTGTGATCATTCGGAAATACTACGATTACGTTGTTTGTGTGGGCGTACTGTTCAACAGCTGTACCATTGGCCGTGTTATTGTGGCACCGCCAGTTCACATGGCGGGCATTGAAGTCTCCGATGACTAAGACTTTTTTCCCTTTGCGAAAAAATTGGTCCAAGTCGTTGGCTGTGATTGAGTTGGAGGGTCTATTGTATATGCCAATTAGATAGGTGTCATCTGGTAATTTTAATATAATATTATAAATGTTTGAAGTTAGCGAGGTGATGTGTTGAATCGGAATATGATTTTTCACTAGGGCGGCAACGCCGCCAGAGTTGATAATAATGGTGTCACTTCTAAGAACTTTATATCCCCGGATGTTAAATTTGTCTGCACTCATAAGTTTGGACTCGTTTATAAACATAATATCCACGCTGTGTCGATTGATGTAATTGATCAATTCTGGGGATTTGTTTTTTACCCCATTGGCATTCCAAGAGTGAATGTTTAAATGTTTATAAACCATACTTGCTCAAGTTGGATGAAAATTCTAGCATTGTGGTGAATTTGTCTGAGGACGTCTTACAGGTTTCTAATTGTTTGTTCAAGTCTTTGATTGCGCTTACGTAATTTTTGATGTTGATTAACGAATTGAGTTTATTTAGCTCGCCTAACATTTCCTGAAAAATGTTTACCTCCGCTGTGTTATTATGGGCTGATGGTGGTGTTTTCAGTGGCAGTGGGGGGAAGTTTTCTTGGCTCTTGACCGGTGGCGCGATTTCTGCGTTCGGCTTGGTCCACGGATTCCTCGCCGGGGCTGACGCAAATTTGCTTGGCTGCTTGGTAGAAGATTGTTCCTGTCTCGAGTTTATCTTTTTGATAATTGCCTGGTACACAGGGCAGCTGGTATTGTTGGCTGTGTGATCTCCATCGCAGTTTGCGCATTTCGGGCGGTCGTCTTCTGGTAATTGGCAGCTCTTTGTGTCGTGAGGCTCGCCGCATTTTAGGCACCGGTGAGGGGCGTGGCAGTTGCTAGTAGCGTGCCCCCATTCCTGGCACCTATGGCACTGGATTACCTGTTTGTTATTAAAGTACCTGTCCCAGGTAACTTTAGTATTGTTTATGTCGCGTACTTTGGCTTGCAGCTGCTTCAATGTCAACGTATTGTCCGTGATAACAAGGAATTTCAGTCTTTTAGTGTTGTGCATCTTGTAAACTTTTTGTACCGGCACCTTGTGGTCTTCCTTCAGTTCCTCGACGATTTCTTCTAGAGTGGGCGCGTAATCCAGTCCAAGTAAAACGAAAGAGTGCGTTTTTTGCTCTTTTCGAGTGTAGGTATGAAAACTGATTTCTCGTTTGTCCAGATCATTCATCGCGCTGTTCCACGATTCGATGGATGGCATTTGGATCGTGGTGCTTGCCGCGGTGTATTTTATCGAAAATTTATCTGCGCCCGCATGAGAGCGTAGAAAATCGTGTAAGCTCTTTGTCTGTTCTGTTTTGCCGTGCAGAACAATTGGAGGGATTTTTATTTTCCTCAGCTGGCTAGCTTTATCGCCCGTAGTGCGGCCAGTGTCGGTGCCATCATCTGTGGGATTCGGCTTTTGGGGTTTTATTGGAGCTGCGCCGCCAATTGTGTCGATCACGTCGTCGGGACCATCTTTCGGTGTAAGTACCTGGAATTGGTTTCTTGTGAGGAAAGTTCTCCGTTTCGGAACATTCATTTTTGTTGGCGAAAGTGGCGGCGATGATTGCAATTTTCGTTTGACGCGAACAATGGTAAATGATCCATTATCACTTGTTGACGACATTGTAGTGTCTTTAGGTAGGTCACTTCTCAAGTTGGGGATTAATGTTGTCTTTGTATTGAATGTTTTTAATAAAGTCTTATTAAAGGGGCCGGCCACCCCCGGGGGTAGTTCGAACTCCGGCGAAGACACTTTTGTTTTGTTCGTATTCACGTGTGAATATTATTATGCACAGCACTAGGCACTAAGATTCGTGAGAAAAAAACAAAAATAACGTGACTGTTATTTTTGTGGGAGGTACTCTGAATCACGTCCGCCCGCTTCAGTGATCGGACGAGAACTGGCTTCAGTGATCGGACGAGAACTTACTTACTTACTTACTTACAAGTTTATTAATCTTTCAATAATATTTACATGGCAGAGTTTTGAGAAGATTACATAATTGTCAGTATTTGAAAATCATATAATTAAACAAAACATATCACATTTTACAATCACAAACTTATCTACTAGTTCCTACATAAATGTTTACCTAGAGCTTTTAATTATTTTTGATTTGATCATCACAGAAAGTTTCATATAAATAATTCAATCGTTCAACATTTTACAATAATTATGAATGTATAATATCACAGGAAAATTAACATTAAAAACCTGTTTTACTAATTGGTACCATAGTCTAGTGGCTTATTTCCTCATCGGAAGCAGAATCGTGATAAAAGTGTAGATGTTCATATGTAAGTTTATGTTTATTAATCTTTTTCCTGATAGAAATTACATTTTTCGTTAATTTGTTATGTCTTAGTTGTGTCATGTAAAACTTGACTGAGATTCTATTAATAAATTCTCTAATTGTTTCCATTTCAGCAACTTCGTGAAGTGTCTGAATTGGGGTAAATCTGTCCAGCCTGGTGATGAGCCGTAAACATTTATTTTGAAAGACTTGGAGTGGTCTGATTTTATTTTTTGATACACATCCCCAAGCTGGTGCAGCGTAAGTAATAATAGGTCGCAATGCGGCCGTGTATAACAACTTTTTATTCTTTTCAGATAACTTGTCGCTTATGAAGAGTGGATAGAGACTTCTCATTGCGGCATAGGCTTTTCCCAATACTTGGCGAATGTGTGAATGAAATGTAAGTCTGGTATCAAGAGTGACTCCCAAGTATTTTACCTGATCGGTGGGAGCTATTTTGTTATTTTCTACGTTTAGCTGATTAAAAATTTTTATATTCACATACTTTCTATGAAATATGATATTTTGAGTTTTGGCACTGTTGATTTTGATTTTCCATCGATTAAAGTATTTCATGAGCAAGTCTAAGTGTATTTGTATTTGTTTATTAGCGATTATTGCACCGAAAGAGGTTTTGTAGATGGCAGTGTCATCCGCAAATAATGCAGTTTGTGTCTTTGGAAACTGCGACACGTCATTAATGAAATAGATAAAGAGCTTGGGTCCAAGGACGGATCCCTGGGGAACACCCGCATTAACAATTCTAGTGTTTGACAGAGTGTCATCTACTTTGACATTAAAAGTTCTATTGGTAAGGTACGAATAAAGTAGTCTGACAAGTTTTGCGTCGAATTTGTATGCTATAAGCTTGTGGATCAGCCCTGGGACCCAAACCCGGTCGAATGCTTTTTCAATGTCGAGGAGAGCCATTGCGGTGCAGTATCTTCTATTATAACCCTGAACAATATCATGTACAATTCTCACCACCTGTTGAGTTGTATTGTGTTTACTTCTGAAACCGAATTGACATTCTATTAGCAATTTGTTATTTTTCTCAAATTCATCCAAAAAGCCGGCTATTATTTTCTCTGTCAATTTTGATAATGTATTGAGAAGACTGATTGGTCGGTAACTGGTTGGGTGCTGATGATTTTTGTGAGGTTTCAGAATCGGAATAATTGTTGCACTTTTCCAAACTGTCGGAAAGTATCCTAGCTGAATTATTGAGTTTATTATGTAGGTCAGTTGCACAGTTGCTTTTCGGGATAAATTTTTCAGAACTTTGTTGTGTATCCGGTCTGGGCCAGGTGCTGTGTTATTAGAGAGGTTTTTTATATTGCTCGTAACTGTCGAAGGCGATATTAAGAACTTGGCAGATTTTGTGCGTGTATTAGAAGGAGTATTAATAAAATCTGTAACCGACTGAATTATATTTAATTGATCCTGAGTGTGATTATCATCTAGATTGTGTATTTCCTCAAAAGCTAATAGGTTGGCTTTGTCATAATCGGTGAATTTGATTTCGTTTGTATTATTATCAGAAAGAGCAGGAATTGGTGTGAATTTTTTCTTCAAAGCTTTGACAGTCTTCCAGAAATTTTGATCTCCCGGTTTGAGATTCTGTAATTTGTCACCCCAAAATTTATTTTTATGAATGCCAATTTCTAAGTTAATTTGTCTACTCATTTCCTTCACTTGTTGCGCAAGTTGTTGGTCGCCAGTTCTTTGCTGTCTTTTGCGTAATTTATTCTTATTATTAATTAGTCGTTTAATTGTATCAGGAATATCATCTTTGGACAAGTTTATTATTTTTAATTTTGTATACTTGTCTACTGTTTTATTGAGTACTTTTGTAAACTTTTCGATTTCATCATCAACCTCTTGAGGAGTATTTAAACTATTGTTAATTTTAATTTTGTCGTCTAGACTAACTCTGAATTTTTTCCAGTTTGTATGTTTGTATGATCTGATTTTTATGTATTTATTAATTTGATTAAAATTTGTACCAATTTCAAATAAGATGGGATTATGGTCTGATTCCAGTTCCGACAAAGACACGGGAATGCTAACGTTTTCTACTTTTTTGTTAATTATAATGTCAATTGTTGATGGCGCCATATTATTAGTAGGAAAGTGAGTGTGTTCATCGGGATACAACACCGCAACACTCTCTCCTCGACTGACCCGCTCCAGGACCGTGCCGTTGTGATTGTTGGTGCCGCAGTTCCAAATTCTATGCCTCGCGTTGAAGTCTCCCACGATCAGGACCTTCCTATCCACACTGAGAAGCCTCCGGATCTCATCCTCGTTGAAATGGTTCGATGGTCGGTTGTACACGGCCACAATGCTGATGTTTTCTGAAATTTTTAGAATTAGATGTTGCAATCTATTATTTGGTAATGATGGAGTGTTATTATATGGGATGTTATTTTTTATCACTGCAGCTATGCCGCCAATTCGTGGAGTTGGGCCATCTTGTCTAATTATATTGTACCCCTTGAATTGCAAGCGATCATTTGGTTTGAGTTTTGTTTCGTTTAAAAATAGGATGTCAATTTTATTAGTCTTTAAAAAATGAATTGTTTGAGGAACTTTGTTTTTGATATAATTTGCGTTCCAAGAGGCCACTCGGAGTTTATAATTCATAATTTTCTATGTTAGTCAAGAAAGATTGTAATGTTAGAAATTTATCTTGAGTATTTTCGCATTGTTCTAATTGATTGTTGAGATGAGTTAAAGCAATAATAAAATTTTTCATATTAATAAGATCGTTCAGTCTTTTGAATCCTGTACTCAGCTTTTTAAAATTCTGGATGTCCATGTCGAATTCTTTGGGAGCCTCTTCTCTTTCCGGATGTGGCTTTTTCCATGGGTTCTCCTTCGAAGCTGGCGGGAACGACCGAGGAGGCGGTGGCTTACTCGTTGTCGGTTTCGACGGTTTTTCGCTTGGTCGAGCATCACGTGTCATCTTATCTGGGAGTTGTTGTTCTTCGTATTTTTTGAGGCGATACAGGTACACAGGACAATCTGTGCTGTTCGCTGGATGAGGTCCTTCACAGTTTGCACATTTTGCGGTATGGGAATTTTCTTTCGTGCATGCATTCGTTTGGTGATTTCCTGCGCATTTCAGGCATTTCGGTTTTGCAGAGCAATATTTTCTGGAGTGATTCCACTGTTGACAGTTATAACATTGGGTTAGTTTTTTGTTATTATATCTTCGCTCGAATCTGACAAATATATTTAGAATAGTTTTTACTTCTGTGTTCAACTTTTTCAATGTTACGCTTTGGTCGGTTACGATTAGATACTTCGGTCTGTACGTGTTCTTCATAAGGGCACACTCGATAACTTTCGTGTTGTGGAATTCCGCGAAATAGCTGATGACATCTTGTGGCTCTGGCTTTTGGTCCAATCCTATTATTACGAAAGCATGTGTTTTTTCGGATTTCGTGGCGTAGGTGTGAAATTCAGCATTCGCGTGTTGAAATGCTTCGACAAGCTTCTCTTGATCACAAACATTTTCCGGGTAGATTATAGTCTTGTACAGTGTGTACTTAATTTTAGTTTTAGGGGCACGTTTTTCAATGAAGACTTTCAGGGCATTAAAGTTATCTGGTTTACCGTGAATAACGATCGAAGGTGGCTTTGTTGATGTCTTCTTTACGTGTGACGTTCCTTCTTTTTGCTGGACCCTTATCGCTGGTTTCTTTAGCTGAGTTGACGGCTTTGCGGCGTCCAAATTTTCAAGATTAGCTACATCGCTAGGGAAATCTTCGTCATCGTCAGATTCACTGAGAATTTCGAACTTATTAGAGAGGTGGAGGGATTTTTCCTGGTTGAAGGCCTTTTTGGTCTTGTTCTGATCTGGACTCGTTCGCTTCCTTTTCACAGAGATTATCGTAAAATTTTCTTCGGAGTTCTCATCCATTATTTTTGGAAAAAATTAGGCCCCGCGGCCCAATTTGTGTCACCTTGTAGAAAATTTATTCCGAGCACAACTGGACCGAAACTTTGCTAATTATGGAATTTGATTATAATCAAATTCGCGGATGTCGTCTTCGTTGGTTACTAGCGCAGGAGAGTCGAGAGACGACCGTCCTCCTACAAGCACCGGACGAGAACTGGGACGAGAACTGGCGTATTCAGCGTGGTATGGCCGTTGCCTGCAGGAATTTTCCGTATCAAAAATTACAAAATTTCACATTTCTTTAAAAAAAAAAAAAAAAAAGCAACTACACGCGGTGTTCCCTAGCGGTCACCCATCCAAGTACTAACCGCGCCCAATGCTGCTTAGCTTCAGTGATCGGACGAGAACTACAATAAAATTTATTCAGTCATAATTAATTACAAGTCATTACAGCATGTTTAGCCGTTGCTTTGTTATAATACTAAAAAATATCACCGTTCCTATTAAGCAATTTATCGGTGGTTCCTTAGATAAGTAGAGCACATTAAATACATTGAATAAATATTATTACAGTTTTAGATTTTCTAATTTAAAGTGAATTGATTCTGTTTGGGTTTACAGGGAAAATAAAATAAAAAACCTGTTTAATGTCTTAGTGGCTACGTTAGCAAGAGGTTCATATCAGTTATTGATGGCATGGTTATGTCATCAATAACTGATACCGCCGGGGGATGTTTAACAAAAATGTGTCCTACAGAGGTTCCTTAAATAATGGCAAATTCATGTATGGCAGCTTGTGTTTACAATTATACATTTGTACATTATCATATCTTAATCTAGTAATTGGTCTAGTCAGTTCGTTTTTGGTGATTTGTGTTCTATAAAATTTGTCTGATATTTTAATTACATGTTCTCTGAGTGTCAGTAGTTGTGTTTCTTCATGTAGCGTTGTTATTTTTGTGTATCTGTCTAGTCCGGTTATGAGTCTGAGACATTTGTTCTGGTATATCTGTAGTTTATTCATGTTCGTCTACGATAGTCCGCACCAGACTGGGGCCGCATATGTGATGGCAGGTCTTATAATTGCTGTGTATATCAGTTTTTTATTTTTTTTTTGAAACAGAAGGGTTTATTAGTAGCGGATATGTGGATTTAATGGCTGCATTCGCTTTTTGTATGATGTGTCTGATGTTTCTTCTAAAATTCAGGCGCGAATCCAGGAACATCCCCAGGTATTTGACGTCTTTCGTTTCTCTTATGCTGGTGCCTTCAATTTGTAGTGGTTGTGTAGGACGAGAACTGGCGTATTCAGCGTGGTATGGCTGTTGCCTGCAGGAATTTTCCGTATCAAAAATTACAAAATTTCACATTTCTTTAAAAAAAAAAAAAAAAAAGGCAACGACACGCGGTGTTCCCAAGCGGTCACCCATCCAAGTACTAACCGCGCCCGATGCTGCTTAGCTTCAGTGATCAAATTCAAATTCAAATTCAAAACAAATTTATTAAACATTCTTATAATATTACATGTCATTTACATAAAAATATATAATTTTATTCACACTATTCTGTGAACAAAAGACATATCGGCAAATGATTGAAATCTAGAAACATAACATACCATATGAAACTCCTAGTATTAAATTACTTCATTTTCAAAATTATATTTTGGTTGTTGAGGCGTTGTAGCCCTTTAAATATTTCATATAATACATTGCGATTATTGTACGTACATGAGAATTATTAAAACAGAAAGTACAGGAAAATCGATGAAAAAAAAACCTGTTGCAGATAATTAATGGTTAAGGGACGGGGAGATGTAAGTTACACATTATCCTTTATTTTATTTCATTTCAGTTGATTTTGTTAGTATATTAAGATTATTAAATGATTCTTGTTTAGTATGTGTTTGTTTGTTTGTGTTAATTTTTAGAGTGGTTTATGAAATATCGGTAGGTGCTGGTAAATTAGTCTGTGATTGAGTTTAACTTCTGGATCGAATCTAATTTCTGTGATGTTTCTCGTTAGTTTGCTTTGGCGAATGCGTTTATCGTAGAATTTGATAGAAATTTTGTCTATGAATTGTTTGAGTTCATCAACCTCGGCCAGCTCATGAAGGACGGCGATTCGGGTGTAAATGTTACTATTAGTTACGAGGCGAAGACATTTGTTCTGGTATACTTGCAATTTGTGCATGTTTGTTTTTGACATTCCCCCCCATACGGGCGAACCATATGTTATTATTGGTCTAATAACAGAAGTATATATGAGGCGTTTATTTGAAAATGAAAGTGTACGGCATATCATGAGTGGGTAGATCGCCCTCATTGAGGAATAAGCTTTTTGAAGTGTTTTCGTTAGATGCATTTGGAAGGTTAGGCGTGTATCGAGGTGAATTCCAAGGTACTTGACAGATGTGGATGGAGTAACGGCGTTACCATAGACTTTGAGTTTGTCGAAAATTTTTGTATCGTTTACTTTCTTGGTGAAGATGATGTTTTCCGTTTTTGTTCCGTTTATGCGGATTTTCCATTGTGTGAAATATTTTTCTAAGATGTTGATATGAATTTGAATTTGTTTGTTAGCGACTACAGCTGAAAATGAGTGGCTGTATATCGCGGTATCGTCTGCATAAAGAGCGAGAGAGGTTTTAGGAAATGTTGGGATGTCATTTATGAACAGATTGAATAATTGTGGTCCGAGGACTGATCCCTGTGGGACGCCGGCTTTGGGATGTTTTCTTGTCGATAGGATATTGTTGATTTTCACCTGGAATGTTCGATCGTTGAGATAGGATGCGATTAAAATAATGAGATTGCGTGGAAATTTGAAGTCGATGAGTTTGTGCAATAGCCCCGTGATCCAGACTCGGTCGAAGGCTTTTTCTACGTCGAGCAGAGTCATGGCGGTTACTTTGCCTTTGTTATAATTTTTTGAGATGTCTGAGGCGATGCGAGAGACCTGTAGAATTGTGTCGTGCTTGGGTCGGAAACCAAATTGCGCTTCGTTTAATATTTTGTGTTTTTCGATAAAGTTGTTCATTCGCGTTTTGATAATTTTTTCTGCTACTTTCGAAAGACTGGGGAGTAAGCTGATAGGTCGGTAGTTATGTGTGGAAGTGTGATCTTTATTCGGTTTCGGTATTGGGATTACGACTGAGGCTTTCCAGCAGGTTGGGAAGTGTGAAAGTTTGATCATGGCATTAATTATGTAAGTTACTTGGACAATTGCTTTCTTTGGAAGGTTTTTTAGGCTTTTATTAGAAATTTGATCTGGGCCCGGGGCGCTTTTAGGTTTCAGTGTTTTAATGATTTGAGCGATTTCATTTGGTGTTGTTATAATTTTAGCAAGTGTGTGATGGTTGGTGGTGTTTCGATATTGGGAGAGATAATTGTTCACAGATTGTGTGATTGCTTGTTGTTTTTCCAAATGATCATCTTCTATTTCATGCACATTGGCGAACACTGAAGCCAGAGCTTCCGTCTTTTCGCTGTCAGTTATGAAGGTGGTGTTATTGTGCGAAAGTGTTGGGATGGGTGAGTGCTTTTTCTTAAGACTTCTAGCTAATTTCCATAACGAGTCACCGGATGGAGTGAGTTTAGAAAGTTTGTCATTCCAAGTGTTGTTGCGATGTTCCTTAATCAAAAAGTTGATTTCTTTGACTGCGTTTTTAATTTGGGTTTTTGTGTAATCTGATGGTGTGCGTTGCCATGACTTTCGTAACCTATTTTTGTATTTTATTAACTGGATTATTCTATCCGGTAGATCGTCTTTGAACGGGTCTATGAGCTTCGCTTTTGAAAATTTTGATTGAGCTTTTTGTATGATTATGGTTAGTTTATTAGTTTCTTCATCGAGTTGTTCAGTGGTAGTAATATTGTTATTTATGGTTATTGTTTTATTGATAAAAGTGCGATACTCATTCCAGTTCGAATTTTTATATGAAATAATTTCAATTTTATTAGAGCTAACTTTTTGATTTAGTAGCTCGAAATGTATGGGGTTGTGGTCGGAATCTAGATCCGAGTTTGTGAGGGGAATTGTTACTTGGCAATTTTTGTTTATCGCCAGATCGATTGTGGTTGGGGTAGCCTGGTTGTTTGGGAAGTGCGTATGATTATCAGGATATAGAAGAGAGTTATTGGATGATTGGATGAACAGATCTAGGGTGGCGCCGTTTGTATTGTTAATGTGACAGTTCCAGTTTACATTCCGGGCATTGAAATCACCAGCGATAAGCACCTTGCGAGCCACATTTGTGAGTTTTTGGAGGTCAATTATAGAAAATTTGTTGACGGGTCGATTGTAGATTCCGATGATATGCGTACCATCCGCGAGTTTGATTACCAAGTTTTCAATTGTCACCAGTATGGAGGGGAGTGCCACAAACGGAATATTAAGTTTGATCAAAGCGATTAGGCCACCAGAATTTAATAGTTGACTGTCTTTTCGTATGCAAGTATACCCTTTGATTTTAAATTTTGTATTAGGGGTAAGTTTCGTTTCACATATAAGCAGGATGTCGACATCATAATGTGTTAGATATTGGATGAGTACAGGTGTTCTGTTTTTGATATCATTGCAATTCCAGGCGTGTATATTTAGGTTTTTATATTCCATAATTAGGAAGGTCCATAATAAAATTTGACATTATTGCGAATTTGTCAGAAGCATCACAGTTTGTCAGGTTGTTAGTGAGATCTTTGATTGCACTCAAGAAAGCTGGCAAATTAATTAAAGAATTAAGTTTTTGCATTTCGGATGAAAGCTCGCGAAATAAATTAAAGTCTGGGAATGAGGGATTTGTATTTTTATTCAAAAGGGGAGATTTATCTGCAGTACCTGATGTTGTTGCTCGTTGTGCTACTGATGGTGGAGGCGCCATCAAGTGTGTGGGAATCTGGTGGGGTTGACTAGCAGTCATCTGTTTCCAGGGGTTACTGATTGGTGCAGGGTTGAACGTTCTTCGGCTGCTCATTGGTGGTTGATCGTTCAGTGTTTGCGGTTTTGCCCTTCGAATTATGGCGCGATAAACTGGACAGGCCGTACTGTTGGCGGGATGGTCGTTGTCGCAATTGGCACATTTAGCGGGTGTGTCAGTTGATTTCTTACACAGATTCGTAGGGTGTGAATCTGCACATTTCAGACAACGGAAATCGGCCCTGCAGTTTGCAGTTGCGTGCCCCCATTCCTGGCAGCGGTGGCATTGTATTAGCAGCTTATTATTGTAGTAACGACTCCAGGATATTGTCGTGTGGAGAAGATCGTTTATGCGACTGTCGAGTTGCTTAATTGTAATTTGATTACCGGTAATGATTAAGTACTTTGGCCGTTTCGTGTTTCTCATTCGGTAAGTTTTCGTTACTGGTAATTTGTGGATTGTGCGGAGCTCTTCTTCCACTTCTTCCGGCTCGGGTGCCTGATCAAGCCCAGTGATGACGAACGAATGGGTTCTTTCAGATGGAGTACTGTAGGTGTGACAATTGATTTTATTGGCTTCAAGTGCATTGAAAACTGCTTTCCAGGAGTCAATAGTTGGCATTTGAATTGTTGTATTGGATGCGGTGTGTTTTATGATGAATTTTTGATCTTGCGAGTGGGTTTTAAGAAATTTCATGAATTCTTGGATGTTGCTAGGTTTCCCATGTACGACTATTTGTGGGATTTTAGGTTTTGAGCTTTGAATTTTGTTGGCGTTATTTGTTTGTGGTGATTTGTACGATTGGCGAGAAAAGAGATGCGATGTTTTGTTTATATTTATGTTTTGGTTTTGCGCACCTGTTTTTGCAGCGTTCAGCGATAACGGTGTGTCCTTATCTTCGAATTCGTCTTCCAAGTTGGAAAGAACGGAAAAGCGATTTTGTACCGTGAGGTTGAGATTCGCCTTTTTGGTTCGATCATCATTTTCGTCTCCGCTTGAAGGAGACCGAAATTTTCGTTTTGGTCTGTCGACCGTGAATGATAAGGATCCATCCGAATTTTGATTTTGCTGAGACATCTCGGTGTTGGTGAATTGGGTTTTGGAGAAAACAACCCTCCCAGGAAACCTGGAGAGGGTTAGAGTACCCAAACTATCACTGATGTGATTATATTATCACTTAGTTTATTGTTTAAAATTTTTATTTAACTTTTCTTCTACTACTTAATACTTTCGTATTGTTGGTGAGTCTAGAGCTCGCTTCCGCACGAGCGCGCGTATCGAGAGCAGGTAGCGGAATCAGCTTCAGTGATCGGACGAGAACTGGCGTATTCAGCGTGGTATGGCCGTTGCCTGCAGGCATCTCCTTATCAAAAATTACAAAATTTCACATTCCTTTAAAAAAAAAACAAAACAAAAAGGCAACGACACGCGGTGTTCCCAAGCGGTCACCCATCCAAGTACTAACCGCGCCCGATGCTGCTTAGCTTCAGTGATCGGACGAGAACTGGCGTATTCAGCGTGGTATGGCCGTTGCCTGCAGGAATTTTCCGTATCAAAAATTACAAAATTTCACATTTCTTTAAAAAAAAAAAAAACAAAAAAGCAACTACACGCGGTGCTCCCAAGCGGTCACCCATCCAAGTACTAACCGCGCCCGATGCTGCTTAGCTTCAGTGATCAGACGAGAACTTACTTACTTACTTACAAGTTTATTAATCTTTCAATAATATTTACATGGCAGAGTTTTGAGAAGATTACATAATTGTCAGTATTTGAAAATCATATAATTAAACAAAACATATCACATTTTACAATCACAAACTTATCTACTAGTTCCTACATAAATGTTTACCTAGAGCTTTTAATTATTTTTGATTTGATCATCACAGCAAGTTTCATATAAATAATTCAATCGTTTAACATTTTACAATAATTATGAATGTATAATATCACAGGAAAATTAACATTAAAAACCTGTTTTACTAATTGGTACCATAGTCTAGTGGCTTATTTCCTCATCGGAAGCAGAATCGTGATAAAAGTGTAGATGTTCATATGTGAGTTTATGTTTATTAATCTTTTTCCTGATAGAAATTACATTTTTCGTTAATTTGTTATGTCTTAGTTGTGTCATGTAAAACTTGACTGAGATTCTATTAATAAATTCTCTAATTGTTTCTATTTCAGCAACTTCGTGAAGTGTCTGAATTGGGGTAAATCTGTCCAGCCTGGTGATGAACCGTAAACATTTATTTTGAAAGACTTGGAGTGGCCTGATTTTATTTTTTGATACACATCCCCAAGCTGGTGCAGCGTAAGTAATAATAGGTCGCAATGCGGCCGTGTATAACAACTTTTTATTCTTTTCAGATAACTTGTCGCTTATGAAGAGTGGATAGAGACTTCTCATTGCGGCATAGGCTTTTCCCAATACTTGGCGAATGTGTGAATGAAATGTAAGTCTGGTATCAAGAGTGACTCCCAAGTATTTTACCTGATCGGTGGGAGCTATTTTGTTATTTTCTACGTTTAGCTGATTAAAAATTTTTATATTCACATACTTTCTATGAAATATGATATTTTGAGTTTTGGCACTGTTGATTTTGATTTTCCATCGATTAAAGTATTTCATGAGCAAGTCTAAGTGTATTTGTATTTGTTTATTAGCGATTATTGCACCGAAAGAGGTTTTGTAGATGGCAGTGTCATCCGCAAATAATGCAGTTTGTGTCTTTGGAAACTGCGGCACGTCATTAATGAAATAGATAAAGAGCTTGGGTCCAAGGACGGATCCCTGGGGAACACCCGCATTAACAATTCTAGTGTTTGACAGAGTGTCATCTACTTTGACATTAAAAGTTCTATTGGTAAGGTACGAATAAAGTAGTCTGACAAGTTTTGCGTCGAATTTGTATGCTATAAGCTTGTGGATCAGCCCTGGGACCCAAACCCGGTCAAATGCTTTTTCAATGTCGAGGAGAGCCATTGCTGTGCAGTATCGTCTATTATAACCCTGAACAATATCATGTACAATTCTCACCACCTGTTGAGTTGTATTGTGTTTACTTCTGAAACCGAATTGACAATCTATTAGCAATTTGTTATTTTTCTCAAATTCATCCAAAAAGCCGGCTATTATTTTCTCTGTCAATTTTGATAATGTATTGAGAAGACTGATTGGTCGGTAACTGGTTGGGTGCTGATGATTTTTGTGAGGTTTCAGAATCGGAATAATCGTTGCACTTTTCCAAACTGTCGGAAAGTATCCTAGCTGAATTATTGAGTTTATTATGTAGGTCAGTTGCACAGTTGCTTTTCGGGATAAATTTTTCAGAACTTTGTTGTGTATCCGGTCTGGACCAGGTGCTGTGTTATTAGAGAGGTTTTTTATATTGCTCGTAACTGTCGAAGGCGATATTAAGAACTTGGCAGATTTTGTGCGTATATTAGAAGGAGTATTAATAAAATCTGTAACCGACTGAATTATATTTAATTGATCCTGAGTGTGATTATCATCTAGATTGTGTATTTCCTCAAAAGTGGTAGCTAATAGGTTGGCTTTGTCATAATCGGTGAATTTGATTTCGTTTGTATTATTATCAGAAAGAGCAGGAATTGGTGTAAATTTTTTCTTCAAAGCTTTGACAGTCTTCCAGAAATTTTGATCTCCCGGTTTGAGATTCTGTAATTTGTCACCCCAAAATTTATTTTTATGAATGCCAATTTCTAAGTTAATTTGTCTACTCATCTCCTTCACTTGTTGCGCAAGTTGTTGGTCGCCAGTTCTTTGCTGTCTTTTGCGTAATCTATTCTTATTATTAATTAGTCGTTTTATTGTATCAGGAATATCATCTTTGGACAAGTTTATTATTTTTAATTTTGTATACTTGTCTACTGTTTTATTGAGTACTTTTGTAAACTTTTCGATTTCATCATCAACCTCTTGAGGAGTATTTAAACTATTGTTAATTTTAATTTTGTCGTCTAGACTAACTCTGAATTTTTTCCAGTTTGTATGTTTGTATGATCTGATTTTTATGTATTTATTAATTTGATTAAAATTTGTACCAATTTCAAATAAGATGGGATTATGGTCTGATTCCAGTTCCGACAAAGACACGGGAATGCTAACGTTTTCTACTTTTTTGTTAATTATAATGTCAATTGTTGATGGCGCCATATTATTAGTAGGAAAGTGAGTGTGTTCATCGGGATACAACACCGCAACACTCTCTCCTCGACTGACCCGCTCCAGGACCGTGCCGTTGTGATTGTTGGTGCCGCAGTTCCAAATTCTATGCCTCGCGTTGAAGTCTCCCACGATCAGGACCTTCCTATCCACACTGAGAAGCCTCCGGATCTCATCCTCGTTGAAATGGTTCGATGGTCGGTTGTACACGGCCACAATGCTGATGTTTTCTGAAATTTTTAGAATTAGATGTTGCAATGTATTATTTGGTAATGATGGAGTGTTGTTATATGGGATGTTATTTTTTATCACTGCAGCTATGCCGCCAATTCGTGGAGTTGGGCCATCATGTCTAATTATATTGTACCCCTTGAATTGCAAGCGATCATTTGGTTTGAGTTTTGTTTCGTTTAAAAATAGGATGTCAATTTTATTAGTCTTTAAAAAATGAATTGTTTGAGGAACTTTGTTTTTGATATAATTTGCGTTCCAAGAGGCCACTCGGAGTTTATAATTCATAATTTTCTATGTTAGTCAAGAAAGATTGTAATGTTAGAAATTTATCTTGAGTATTTTCGCATTGTTCTAATTGATTGTTGAGATGAGTTAAAGCAATAATAAAATTTTTCATATTAATAAGATCGTTCAGTCTTTTGAATTCTGTACTCAGCTTTTTAAAATTCTGGATGTCCATGTCGAATTCTTTGGGAGCCTCTTCTCTTTCCGGATGTGGCTTTTTCCATGGGTTCTCCTTCGAAGCTGGCGGGAACGACCGAGGAGGCGGTGGCTTACTCGTTGTCGGTTTCGACGGTTTTTCGCTTGGTCGAGCATCACGTGTCATCTTATCTGGGAGTTGTTGTTCTTCGTATTTTTTGAGGCGATACAGGTACACAGGACAATCTGTGCTGTTCGCTGGATGAGGTCCTTCACAGTTTGCACATTTTGCGGGATGGGAATTTTCTTTCGTGCATGCATTCGTTTGGTGATTTCCTGCGCATTTCAGGCATTTCGGTTTTGCAGAGCAATATTTTCTGGAGTGATTCCACTGTTGACAGTTATAACATTGGGTTAGTTTTTTGTTATTGTATCTTCGCTCGAATCTGACGAATATATTTAGAATAGTTTTCACTTCTGTGTTCAACTTTTTCAATGTTACGCTTTGGTCGGTTACGATTAGATACTTCGGTCTGTACGTGTTCTTCATAAGGGCACACTCGATAACTTTCGTGTTGTGGAATTCCGCGAAATAGCTGATGACATCTTGTGGCTCTGGCTTTTGGTCCAATCCTATTATTACGAAAGCATGTGTTTTTTCGGATTTCGTGGCGTAGGTGTGAAATTCAGCATTCGCGTGTTGAAATGCTTCGACAAGCTTCTCTTGATCACAAACATTTTCCGGGTAGATTATAGTCTTGTACAGTGTGTACTTAATTTTAGTTTTAGGGGCACGTTTTTCAATGAAGACTTTCAGGGCATTAAAGTTATCTGGTTTACCGTGAATGACGATCGAAGGTGGCTTTGTTGATGTCTTCTTTACGTGTGACGTTCCTTCTTTTTGCTGGACCCTTATCGCTGGTTTCTTTAGCTGAGTTGACGGCTTTGCGGCGTCCAAATTTTCAAGATTAGCTACATCGCTAGGGAAATCTTCGTCATCATCAGATTCACTGAGAATTTCGAACTTATTAGAGAGGTGGAGGGATTTTTCTTGATTGAAGGCCTTTTTGGCCTTGTTCTGCTCTGGACTCGTTCGCTTCCTTTTCACAGAGATTATGGTAAAATTTTCTTCGGAGTTCTCATCCATTATTTTTGGAAAAAATTAGGCCCCGCGGCCCAATTTGTGTCACCTTGTAGAAAATTTATTCCGAGCACTACTGGACCGAAACTTTGCTAATTATGGAATTTGATTATAATCAAATTCGCGGATGTCGTCTTCGTTGGTTACTAGCGCAGGAGAGTCGAGAGACGACCGTCCTCCTACAAGCACCGGACGAGAACAGACGAGAACTGGCGTATTCAGCGTGGTATGGCTGTTGCCTGCAGGAATTTTCCGTATCAAAAATTACAAAATTTCACATTTCTTTTAAAAAAAAAAAAACAAAAAGGCAACGACACGCGGTGTTCCCAAGCGGTCACCCATCCAAGTACTAACCGCGCCCGATGCTGCTTAGCTTCAGTGATCGGACGAGAACTTTTTTTTTTTTTAACATTACAATAAAATTTATTCAGTCATAATTAATTACAAGTCATTACAGCATGTTTAGCCTTTGCTTTGTTATAATACTCAAAAATATCACCGCTCCTATTAAGCAATTTATCGGTGGTTCCTTAGATAAGTAGAGCACATTAAATACATTGAATAAATATTATTACAGTTTTAGATTTTCTAATTTAAAGTGAATTGATTCTGTTTGGGTTTACAGGGAAAATAAAATAAAAAACCTGTTTAATGTCTTAGTGGCTACGTTAGCAAGAGGTTCATATCAGTTATTGATGGCATGGTTATGTCATCAATAACTGATACCGCCGGGGGATGTTTAACAAAAATGTGTCCTACAGAGGTTCCTTAAATAATGGCAAATTCATGTATGGCAGCTTGTGTTTACAATTATACATTTGTACATTATCATATCTTAATCTAGTAATTGGTCTAGTCAGTTCGTTTTTGGTGATTTGTGTTCTATAAAATTTGTCTGATATTTTAATTACATGTTCTCTGAGTGTCAGTAGTTGTGTTTCTTCATGTAGCGTTGTTATTTTTGTGTATCTGTCTAGTCCGGTTATGAGTCTGAGACATTTGTTCTGGTATATCTGTAGTTTATTCATGTTCGTGTACGATAGTCCGCACCAGACTGGGGCCGCATATGTGATGGCCGGTCTTATAATTGCTGTGTATATTAGTTTTTTATTTTTTTTTGAAACAGAAGGGTTTATTAGTAGCGGATATATGTGGATTTAATGGCTGCATTCGCTTTTTGTATGATGTGCCTGATGTTTCTTCTAAAATTCAGGCGCGAATCCAGGAACATCCCCAGGTATTTGACGTCTTTCGTTTCTCTTATGCTGGTGCCTTCAATTTGTAGTGGTTGTGTAATTTTGATATTGTTGAATGTCCTATGAAAGATGATATTTTCGGTTTTGTCAGGGTTGATTGTGAGCTTCCATTTTTTGAAAAAGTCCATCAGTCGAAAAGAGTGGTATTGGATTTTTTTATTCGCAACAGCTGCGGAGAAAGAGTGCGAATATACAGGGTGATTCAAAATTGTTGGACCAACGCTTCAGGGCAGATTCCTCTCGTCAAAATAGTAATAAAAGTTCTTATAAAGGGGGGTCCGCAAGTGGTCAATAAGGGAGTTATTAGACCTCAAAGTCTGCTGGTGGCCAATTTATTTTCGCTAATAACTCGCTTAATTTATGGTTTAGAACTTTCAGATTTGGTATATGAGGAAAACAATTGGAAAACTAAACGTTGAATACTTTGGTGATCCATGAATACCGTGGTAAGTGATTAAACGAACCAAAAAAGAGGTCATCGGCTAATAAAAATCAGGATTATTTTGTGACAGAAAGTATTTTGACAGTTTTTAGTGATTTTCCAGCATCAGTGTCCTTTTTGAATTTCAAAAATGTAGGGGTACCTCAGTGCAAATGTGAGTAGTTTTCGAGATATTCGTTATTTTATGAGCTTTTGCATGTAGGGTGTCGGTAGCCGGAGCGGCCGACAAGAATGAGACCAACAATCGTTTCTAAATAAACAGAAATATTAAAAATTTTGTACATTCGTCGTCAAAAAAAAATTACTTTTGGTTTCGGAAAGTTCGAAAATAACAGAGGGCCTTTCATGTAATCAGTATTTGTTTTGATGTAAAAACTCAACGTGGGCCTAATTTTCAAATTTAAAATTACCTCCGATTTTCGGTTCTGTGGCATTTTTCTCCGAGCGGTCGTTTAATAATTTGAACTTTTTACGATGAATGTACAAAAATTTAAATAAGGTTTGTTTATTTAGAAACGATTGTTGGTCTCATTCTTGTCGACCGCTCCGGCTACCGACACCCTTCCTGCAGAAGTTGATAAAATAACGAATATCTCGAAAACTACTCACATTTGCACTGAGGTACCCCTACATTTTTTAAATTGAAAAAGTACACTGAAGCTGAAAAATCACTAGAAACAGTCCAAATACTTACCGCCACAAAATAATCGTGATTTTTATCTGCCGATGACCTCTTTTATGGTTTGTTTAATCACTTACCACGGTATTCATGGGTCACCAAAGGATTCAACGTTTAGTTTTTCAATTGTTTTCCTCATATTCCAAACCTGAAAGTTCTAAACCATGAATTAAGCGAGTTATAAGCGAAAATAAATTGGCCACCAGCAGACTTTGAGGCCTAATAACTCCCCTATTGACCACTTGCGGACCCCCCTTTATAGGAACTTTTATCACTATTTTGACGAGAGGAATCTGCCCTGAAGCGTTGGTCCAACAATTTTGAATCACGCTGTATAGCGGTGTCATCTGCGTATAGGGCAGTTTTCGTGCCAGGAAATTTGGGCATGTCGCTAATGAAAATGTTGAAGAGCTTAGGACCCAATACGGATCCCTGCGGGACTCCCGCTCTGATGTCCTTTTTCGATGATATGATGTCGTTGACTTTTACTCTAAACGATCTCCCAGTGAGATATGAGTTTAGAAACTTTATCAAATACGGATTCACGTCCCTCGAAATGAGCTTATACAGGAGTCCATCTACCCAAACCGTGTCGAAGGCCTTCTGGATGTCAAACAGGGCCATTGCCGTTACGTATTTTTTATTGAATGCTGTGATTATATCTGAAGTAACTCTGACAAGTTGCATGGTTGTGTCGTGTCCCTTTCTGAAACCAAACTGCTCCTGGTTTACTAAATTACATCGGATGTCTTCTCGATTTATCCTCGTCAATATGATTTTCTCTACCAGTTTTCCTATCGTATTAAGTAAACTTATCGGTCGATAACTTCCGGGATTATTGCGCTCTTTTCCGCTTTTGTGGATGGGTACAATTAAGGCTTCCTTGAGTGCTGCAGGGAAGTGCGCTAATTTAATAGACGCATTGACGATATAGGTCAGTTGGACAATCATTTTTTTAGATAGGTTTTTGAGCACAATATTTTGTATACCATCAATTCCGGGAGCTTTCAAATTTGGAAGGACTCGTATGTGTTGCTTCAATTCATTCGGTGATGTGAGGAGCTTTGTGAGTTTAGTTTTCTTGCCCGTTATAATCGGTTGCGTAAGAAACTTGTTTACTTCATCAGTGATTTTTTTCTGTTCAGGTGTGTTGTCGTCGTCGATTTGGTGGACCTTTTCGAATGTTTCCGCGATTGCATTTGCTTTTTCTTTTTCAGTAAGAAAGGTCTGATTATTTGCCTTCAGCGTTGGGATCTCAACGAATTTTTTCCTCAGCGATCTGCAAGTTCTCCATAATGAATTATCCCCAGGTTTGAGCCTCTCAAGTTTTTCGGTCCATTTCTGATTTCTATGTTGTTGAATTTTCGTACGAATTTCGGCTGTTAGCCGATTCAGTTCGATTCTGTATCTTGGGTCGCCTGTGTCCTGCCATCTTCCACGGGTTTTGTTTTTATTCTTGATAAGGAGCAAAATATCATCGGGTAGATTATCTCGCATTGGATCAACTGACTTGGTATTGGTGTGTTTCCCTTTATTACAGAGACGAATTTTCCGAGTTCTGTATCCAACTCCCGAGTGGAATTAATTTTATTGCAGATTTTTATTTTGCGATCCAACGTGCGTCTGAAGTCGTCCCAGTTTGTGGCTTTATAACTGATGATTTTGATTATTGTTTTGCTGTATTGATGTCCACGCAGGGAAAAGACCACAGGGTTGTGGTCAGAGTTGAGTTCTCGTAGAGTTCGTGGGCGAGAAACATTCGTCAGGTTTTTGACCAGTGCGAGATCAATTACCGAGGGTGAAGATGTGCCATTTGTCGGGTAATGAGTGAAAGAGTTTGGGAATGATAAATAGTACAATTGAGAATTAGAAGAATGGTTCAAGAGGGTATTTCCATTTGTGTTATTGAGACGGCAGCCCCAGTGGGTGTTACTTGCATTCAGGTCTCCACCAATGAATACTTTTCGTCCAGTATTCAAAAGTTCGTCTAAGTCAACATCAGTAAATTTATTAATGGGTCTATTATACACCGCGGTTATCACAGTATTGTCTAACAATTTTACAGAAGCGTGTTCAATTTTGGAAGGCGTTTGGGGAAGTTCAATAAATGGGATTCCTTTTCTAATAAGAATCGCTATTCCACCTGCACCCCATCCGTTCCTATTTTGTTGGACTATTTGATACCCCCTAATCTTGAAATTAATTCTATTGGACAGTTTTGTTTCCGAAATGAGCGCAATGTCTATGAGATGTTCATGCAAAAAAGTAACAAGTTCGGGAGTTTTATTGATAACTCCATTTGCATTCCATATTACTATGTTAAGCTTGTCCATCAAATGGAGTTTGCAAAAATTCTAAAAATAATAGGTTTTTATCTATAGTGGTTGTGTAGGAGTCATTTAATCGTTGATTTAGTCTTTTCAATGAGCTTAGGAATTCACTTACATTAAATAGTTTGTTGAGTTGATGCAATTCATTCTGAAGTTCGCTCAGATCGCCCGAGGTCACAGGCGTTACACTATGAACTTCACTTCGATTTGCGGAGTTAGCACTTACACCTTTCTGTGGAGGCGGTCTAGAAGTTTGTTGTCGCTGGGTGGATGTCCTCTGCGGGTTCCTGGCCCATGGGTTGTTGGTTGGAGGCGGCGCATCTCGGTACTCTGCTTTCGGGTGCTGCGTGAATTTTCGTGAAGGTTGTTTGTCCAGATTTTTGGTCGGGATTCGACTTTCGACGCGATATATATACACCGGGCATTCCAGGTCATTAGCACGATGTTCTTGATCGCAATTGGCGCATTTAGGGACAAAATTCATTTTGATCTTATTTTCGCACAATTTCGAAGTGTGAGATTCTGCACAATGTAAACATCGGGCTTCGGAGAAGCAGTTTGTGGTCGCATGGCCCCAGCGTTGGCAAAGATGGCATTGCGCAACGGCCTTTTTGTTTCGGTATCTTTCCCAAGTCACTATCGTATGATATAGCGTTTTGACATTGAGCTTGAGGTGCTTCAGTGTAGTTTGCTTGGCTGTGTTCACTAGGTACAGCGGAGTATATTTAGTTTCGATTTTGATTACCTTAGCTTCCAGTTTATGATCGGTCTTTAATTCCTCCTCCAATTCATGGATCTCAGGGTTGTTGGATATTCCCCTCAGAACGAATGTGTGCTTTTTTTCGTTGTCTAGTGTGTAGGTGTGGAAGGGTTGCTTGCCATCTTTCAGAATTTCTATTATTTTTGTATAATCTGCGATCGTTTCCATATAGATATTTGTGTTGTTCTTTGTATATTTGATGGCGAACTTATTTGTATGCGCTTTGATCATTTGATGAAACTCTTTTGGGGTTTTATCTTTTCTGTGTATTACGATAGCTGGGACTTTCGCTTTTTTATTTTGCCCGGCTTCCTCAATTTCGCTGTCACTGCCTCCTTCTTCTGCTTCCATGATGTCCTCTTCCTCTTCCATTTGGTCTCCTAAGGGTTGGAACCTGTTGCATGTAGATATGGATGGTGTTTGTTTGTTGTTTTCAGGAAACCGTTTTTCGTGTTCTTTCCAGATCTTTTTGGGTTGTTTGTCGGGACTTTTTCCATCTTCTTCACGGTTATCTCTTGTGTTTTTGTCATGGCTGAGTTTGTACATGACTTCATGAATTTTACGATTTGTAATTTCACTAGTTAACACCGGACCGATTTCATCGGTTTCACCATCCGAAAGATCTAAAGTTCGTTTGTGCACTTTATTATCTATTTTTATTCGCTTTGTTCTTTCCACAGTGAATGATAATACGAAAGAATACAATCTCGCGAGAGCGAAACACGGGGACACGAGCGGGAGAACACCTCACGGTACCACCGGTCAAGCGAGACTGGACGAGAACTGGCGTATTCAGCGTGGTATGGCCGTTGCCTGCAGGAATCTCCTTATCAAAAATTACAAAATTTCACATTCCTTTTAAAAAAAAAACAAAACAAAAAGGCAACGACACGCGGTGTTCCCAAGCGGTCACCCATCCAAGTACTAACCGCGCCCGATGCTGCTTAGCTTCAGTGATCGGACGAGAACTGGCGTATTCAGCGTGGTATGGCCGTTGCCTGCAGGAATTTTCCGTATCAAAAATTACAAAATTTCACATTTCTTAAAAAAACAAAAAAACAAAAAGGCAACGACACGCGGTGTTCCCAAGCGGTCACCCATCCAAGTACTAACCGCGCCCGATGCTGCTTAGCTTCAGTGATCGGACGAGAACTCAACTCAAACTCAAAAACAATTTTATTCATATTTTTAATTAAATATATGTCAACTTTTGGAAAAAAGAGACTTAAAACTAATTAACAATTCTAGAATAATTGTAGCTCCTACCCTGTATCGGTTTATCTACAAAATAAAATTGAATATTGGGAGAAATCCCCTTTGAAATCAGTTCAATACATTTTTGGTTACATTTGTCAGTCTTTTACAATAATTGATTCAGGAAAATTAATAAAAACCTGGTTAGTTTCGTACCAAATGGCAAGGAGAAGGTGAATGCTGGATAGATAAACATAACAGAGTGAATCCAGGGATTCACTGTATGATGCAAATCAAGGGAGGATAGAAGGGGGTGGAAATTGTGCAATTATCTTAATAACAAATTTCAGTTGTCGGAGTCCGAACACGCGTCTTGGTAAAAATGGAGATATTCATAAGTCAGTTGATGTCTGTTTTTGATCTGTCTTGTCTTTGTAATTTGTCTGAGTAGCGGATTGTGTTTGAGTTGAGTCGCATAGAATTTGAGTGATAGTTTCTCTACGTATTCCTTGATCCTCGGTATTTCAGTTTCTTCATGGAGAGTGTCAATTCTGGTGAATCTGTCTAGACCTGTAATTAGACGTAAGCACTTATTCTGAAAGATTTGTAGTGGTTTAAGCTTAGTTCTGGAACACCAGCCCCACACAGGAGCTGCGTATGTGATGATTGGCCTTATTGCCGTAATATACAAAAGTTTCTTATTTTTGCAGCTCATGTGTGGGTTTTTGAATAGATGACTCTCATCGCCATGTACGCTTTTTTGAGGCTCTCTTTTATGTGAGTCGAAAAAGTGAGACGCGTGTCCAAGTGCGCTCCGAGATACCTGAACGTCCTCTGACCGATGAACTCGACTATGAGCTTTCAATTCGCGGAGATACTACTCGTGGGCGAACCGTAAAAGTGAAGCGACAGCTTTTAAGGGAGGCCCTGGCCAGGGAGAGAGAGTCGCTTGCCAAGTTTTCTGTCGCGCATTTAAAGCAGGATGAGGAACTTGGGATCTGGCAAAGTTTTCCGACGAAGTTCAGGATTTAGATTTATCAAATCGAGATATTGATTTTAAGCGGTTGTCATCTCGCTTATTCCATCTATCTCTCCGCTTAAGGCGCCTATCTACCGATACCAGAATTCGCGAACACATAAATGCGTTGGAAGCCCATTGCGTGACCGTTACTGAAGCATTAGACCAGGCGTTCACCTCAGTTGACGAGGCAGTTCCTGCAGTACCAGAGGTGCCTGTGCTGCGATCATCCACAGATCCACCTACTCCACCCTTGATAAGCGAAACTATTCCTTCTCAACAGCGCGTATTATTCAATCCTGCCGCTATCGCGAAGGATCGACGTACCGTGAATTTCGTGAACCCCCGCGCCTCATCTTCTGAGCTCTTAGATTTAAGCGAATTTGACCCTTTCGGCTCTGTTAATGCTACGAAGGCTACAAGCCAAACTCGCCCTTCGAGTGATCCCTTCCGTGCTTTTGGTTCCGTTTTTGATCATGGTAGTCCAAGGGGTGCGCCGTCGTCCAGTTTTTCATCCCCTCCACCCTGTTACACTCGAAACTACGTCCCTGTCGTCCGTTGGGGAGTGAGTTTTGATGGTCCTAGCTGCAACTTGCTGTCCTTTTTGGGGCGGGTAGAGGCATTACGGGCGGCCAGGGGTTATACCATGGATGAGCTACTCCCGTCTTTTGTAAACTACCAGAAACCGTCGTCGGCACGGGTTGCTGCCGTGGAAGTTGGTAAGGATGTCGAATGTTGGAATTGCCGTAAATCCGGTCACGTGGCGAAGTCTTGTACGGAGCCCGGCAATAGGCACTGTTATCGTTGCGGTGCCCCCGGCGTCACTAGACATAGGAGAAAGGGGAGCAGAACCGGGTAGCTAAGGAAAATGAATTGTAAGAAAATTATGCATCAATTTTTATATTCGAAAAATACACTACGAGATAATTTTATATATGAATTTAACGAAGAAATAATTCAAAACACATAACAGTGTTAAGGAACTGTGAGAAAAATAACAAAAAATTTATTGCATTTTACGGTTTTGCCCCCACCTATATGACAAAACCGTACGGCGAATGGGGCAACACCGGGTACCTATTTCATGTTATCTATTCCGTATTTAATTCACACCATTCATATTTGAACACGTCCTAATCTTCATCTGGCCATCCTGTGTATCCCTCATGTTGCAGTATTGCACTTAACCACATCTTCATTTGCGGTGGTTTGGGAATATTTTTCTTTGCCATTAAAGCATATTGGGTCTACGTCTTCATGGGGATTCTCACCCTTTTCTTCTGAAACTTCTTCTTCTACATTTTACCAGAACTAACTTCAGCAATAGCCTTTTTTGTGCTTTTTTTGAACCATTTTTGACAATCAGACTTCCTCTTATAGGTGCGTAACATATTGCTCTAAAGCTGTAATAACATACCCGTAACGTTCAATCGTGAAATAACCTACTCGGTACTCTATTTGGTATGTATCATCAGGTACCCGATCTTGCCCCATCACCTAAGCCCGGTTCTGCCCCACACGTACAAGATTAATTCAATTAAAACAACAAAAAAACACATAACGTCTATGGTCAATCCTAGCACATGAGAACATTCAGAATAATCGCCTTATCAAATAATATGTATTGGCAAGTTATCAAACATATGCAACAGTAATTGTAGAAGCCTAGAAAATATAGTAAAATAAGACCACACACGTCAATAAAATTGTTTCAGTCGTAGATTGCCCTAGACAACTGAGAGAACTATCATACTTTACCACTACAACACTATTAATAATGCGAGTCGGTAATCTGTGTTTAGATATTCGGCGCGCACAGAATTCACAATTTGATAGTGGTACCCGGTTTTGCCTCAATACCCGGTTCTGCCCCCCTTCCCCTACTTGCTCCCAGTGTTTGGGAAATGCCCCGGCGAGGAAGTGAAAAGCCGAATCCCCTCCTCGCTTATGCGCGTTTCTTCGGCGACATCCGGCGGCCTCTCGGAATCGTTGTTTCTTCTGAATTTCGTGTTATCGCACGCTGCCGGTGATACGCGCTCTTATCTTTCTGTGGAGATTTTTGGGAATAAGGTATTGGGTTTTCTTGACTCGGGCGCTACTAATTCGCTGGTGAGCCGCGAGGGTTGGAACGCAGTTTGGGTTTGATGCTCCAGGATTTATCAGTGAGCGCCGTGGAGGTCGCTAATGGGGCGAAAAGCTCAATTTTGGGTCACGTACTCGTTCCGATGCCTTTGTGTGGTCGTCTCCAGTCAACTAAAGTCCTTGTCGTACCGGAATTTTCGTCGTTTTTGATATTGGGTGTTGATTTTTGAAAGTCGATGAATGGTTGTCCCGGCGCTGCATCAGGACGTTTGGCATTTTCAGTCAGAGCCTAGGGTAAATGCTTTATCGGTGAACGGGGGGAGACAAATTTGACCGCGGACCAGGCGGATCAGTAGAGATTGCTGATGGATGATCGGTTCTCTAACATGGGCACCGGTGTGACAACCACCAGCGTTTCTACCCCATCTCCCCGGCTAAACAGCGGATTATCGATGCAGAATTGTAAAAAATGCTGGCAGAAGAAATGATTGAGCCCTCGAAGAGTCCTTGGAGTAGCCCAGTGGTGCAAATATCCAAGAAAGACAGCACTCCCCGATTTTGTGTCGACTATCGGGCCTTAAATGCCGTTGCGAAGAAGGACGCCTACCCCCTGCCCTACATTTCGGCCATTCTCGATCGGCTCAGAGATGCGCGCTACTCAAGTTCGCTCGACATTAAGAGTGTTTTCTGGCAGATACCCGTCGACGAGAGCTCGCGCGAGCTCACTGCGTTCACTGTATCACTTCAAGAAGATGCCGTTCGGTCTCACGAATTTGCTAACGACTTGGCAACGTCTGATAGACACGGTTTTAGGGTTCAGCCGAATGTATTCGTTATCTGGACGATCTAATCATCATCTCTTCCGATTTCGATTCGCATCTACAGATTTTAGGGTCGGTGCTGGAGCGCTTGGCTGATAGAGATGTCAATATTGTAATGAATCGTTACTTTGTAATCGTTACTTGGTAAGATCCGAAATAATCGGGTAGTTGATTTGGATAGTAGTCGTTATACGATTACAAACGATTACTCTCGGATCTGGTGCCGCAGCGTGCGATCAAGTAGGTTCGGCCGGTGGAGACTGTGACTACTAGTGAGTATGGGAGTGATGGTTAGTAGTTTGGTTACTGGTTGAGAAGTGAGATCGAGTTAGCGGCGGGAGCGGTACTCAGTTAGGTCGCCAATTCCATGATTCGACCTAGAACATCCTTAGATAGCACGACTATGAGAGTAGTCGGGAGTAATTTGTAACCAGTACAAAGTAACGATTACTAGTCATCAAAGTACCTAGTAATCGCGATTACGCAAAAGTAATCGTATTTGACATCACTATTGGCTGAGGCGGGTAGAGAAAAGTGTATGTTCTGTCTTTCGGAGCTCAAATATTTGGGTTACTTAGTTAATGGTTCCGGTCTGCAGACCGACTCAGATAAGGTTTCGTCAATTTTAGATGTGTCGGCCCCGATTTCAACATGTCCTGATTGTGAGAGGCCATTTATTGTCCTCTTTTGGCCTGGCCGCTGCTCTTGCGCAGGCTACACCAGAGGGCGAGCGCGTTATTTGTTTCTTGTCGAGGTCTTTGTCGCGTCAGGAGAGAAATTACACCGTGACGGAGCGGGAGTGTCTCGCTGTAATTTGGACTGTGGAAAAATTGCGCCAGTACCTGGAGGGTGTTCATTTCACGGTTGTGACCGATCATTGGTCTCTCTTATGGCTACAGCGTCTCAAGGACCCTATGGGAAGGCTGGCGCGTTGGGCCATTAGATTACAGGCCTTCGATTTTGAAATAGTTCACAGAAAGGGGAAGGATCACGTGGCCCCGTACTGTCTCTCGCACTCGGTTCCCGAGGTCGCCGCCGTTGAGCTTTTGGCGGGTCCAATTGTTGGAGAGTGTCCGCGGAATGTTCGGGACAAGTGGTACCGATATATGTGGAAGAAAATTACCGCATCGCCTCACAAATTTCTTTCCTGGCGCTTGGCTGATGGGCGTCTTAATGAGCGGACGCGCGTTTCAGGTCCGAGTTTGGGAATGTATTACGTCCGAAACTCTACAGCAGGATTCCTTACCACAATAATCTTAGGTAGTGGGGGACATAGATTATGGACTCTTTTTGGCAGATCAACTCAGTTTATTTAAATGAACATGAACAAACAATACAAACAAAACAATTAAATAATTTGATTACACCACCAATCAGCCGGGGAATCCGATGATTAATACTAAAGCTAGACTAAAGTTAAAGCGGGGAGTGGCCACGAACCGCAAGAAAGTGATAACTTACTAATTAAATACTTAAAGGTAATACAAAAGTGGATCAGTTCATGAACGAGTAATTCTAGGTTAAAAGTGAATGAACGACCGTGAAATTAATAAAGGTAGTTCAGACGGTCCGGTCAGACCGAATGATCGAATGAACTACCGACACCGAGTGACAGGTGACAGTTGAAATGTAAACAAATACCTAACCTCCAAATCAACTTCCGCTTTGATCCTCGTGGTAGGTAGAAGTGGTGCAATTTATCTAAGCGAAAAAGTGATAAATTGACGTAAGTGAACTAATACTTCCTCTGTAGAATAGCCCCCTTTCATCCCAAACACAAGTAATTATACAATTGCACGCAGTTTTAACTGGATTCCCACTTGGAAGTATAGGTAACCCACCACCAAAATGAGTGACTCCGAGGGGGAGCCTGCCTCCCCCTCACCATCATTCTCCCCACACGGGGAAAATATTCAAGAAACTCAGAACTTTACGCAAACCACCGAACAGCCGCAGCCTCCTCCAACTAAAAAGAAAATGGATCATAAATATAACAGACTCAGTTTAGGCCCATTTGTCGTGATGGTTCAGGCAACAGAAGAATCAGGTAAAAATGTTGGCAATCTTAATCATTTGTCCATAGCGAAGAAAATTTTTGATTTGAAAATCACGAACATCAAGAAAATTGAGAAAAAAGGACGCAATAGGATCTCCGTGGAGTTCAACTACTACACGTCTGCAAACAACTTTTTGGAAAACTACGATATGAAAGCAAACGGCTTGGAATGTTTTATACCATCGCATAAAGTGCTATGCAAAGGAATTGTCCGAGGCATCGACAGAACTTTCACGGAAGAGGATGTCGCCAAACACTCCCAGGTAAACAACAAAATAATTGACGTACATCGTCTAAACAGAAGAACCACAGAGGAAGGAAAAACGGTTTATATACCTACAGGTACGTTGCTGATTACATTTGAGGGAACAATTCTCCCGAAATGTATAAAACTATGTTACCTACAAATTCCAGTCGAGCCGTATGTCCCTCCCGTTACAATGTGTTACAATTGCCAAAGATATGGACATACGCAGAAGCAATGCCGAGGTAAAAAGAGGTGTTCAAATTGTAACGACCCTCAGTGCAATCCTGGGGATGGGGGCACATGTGCGAGCCCATCCGCATGCTTCCACTGTGCGGGAAATCACCGCTCTTCTAATAAAATCTGCCCAGAATACCAGAGACAGAGGAGGATTCGAGAGCTGATGGCCACAGAGAATATTTCCTTGTACGAAGCGGGGGAAAAATGTCCTCCACCCAACCAAATCAACCGAAACAGACAGTCGCAACACACCCAACACCCGAGTCAATTCCCGACTCTGAATCAGCAATTGGAGGAAGACCCCCCAGCAACATTTGCAAACATTCGTACGTGGCTCAACTCGAATAGTTACGCTCAAACCACGTCAGGCCCACATACCCAATCTAACGCAACGGGTAGCAAGAGAAAACCAACTTCACCCTTATCTACATCCCCAACACTCCCGACATCACGTTCGGGTATGACAGGACAACACAAGAGACTTCTCATTAACCCATCGGGGAGGAATCACGCTCCTATGAACAAGCCAGTTATGGCGGACAGGTCACTCGACTATCAAAAAAATACGCAGGAGCTCATAGAGGAAGTAACTATGCAACTTACGGCAGCAGTGGAAGGTGGGGAAGTGAATCCACAACATATCAACTTACGCCTTAGAAAATTCGTGGAAAAATTAATTAATATAATTGTAGGCCCAGGCGACAGAGATCTTCACAGAGACGGTTCAGCGGGTGCTACAATGGAACCTTAGATCATTTAACGCTAACAGAGAAAATTTAACGTTATTATTAAGAGACACTTTACCCAGCATCGTATTATTAAATGAGACATGGTTAAGACCGGAGTTTCGAGTCAATGTGCCTCACTACGAAGTAATCAGACAAGATCGAGCCGACGGAAAAGGTGGCATAGCCTTTCTTATCAAAAATAGTCTGGATTTCACAAAAAATAATATAAATTGGCAATTCGTCCCCAGTAGGCTACAGATTGATTCACTGGTGTGTGATGGTATAAACATTGTTAATGTGTATTGCCCCCCAGATGTGAAACTGACAAAACACCTGCTAAGACGAATCTTTAGATCCCTATCACACCCTATGATCATCATGGGCGACTTTAATTGTCACCACACAAGTTGGGGATCGGAATTGACTAATAGCAACGGACAGGTACTGGTGGATGTAATGGAGGAATTTCAATTGATGATTATCAACACGGGCGCCCCAACCCGCTTCCAATCTCCCACGTGTAGGAAGAGCGCGGTAGATTTATGCATTGTCTCAGAAACTTTAGGCACTCAAACCACCTGGGAAACGTTACCCGACCCGGGAATGAGTGACCATTACCCGACTCTTTGCGAAATACTCACCACATCGACTAGTATCTTACCGCAGACGATACCAAACATGAGAAACTTCAAACGGGCGGATTGGGGAAAATTCGCGGATGACTTGAACGACACCCCATTCAATGCGGAGGGATGCACATACGAGAACTTCTATGAGAAAGTAAACAATGCAGCTGAAACGGCCATCCCAAGGAAGAAAAGAATCCACTCGCCTAAACCAAGACATCCATGGTGGGATGAGGACTGCTCGCTAGCTATAAAACGGAGACGTAACGCCTTAAGACTCTTCTCATCGTTCCCGAGTATATCTAACTTTCTTAATGCAAAGAAAAAAATGGCTGAAACAAGACAACTAATCCGTCAGAAGAAAAAAAAAAATTTAAAGACTTTTGCGCTTCTCTTAACCGTGAAACTCCTACGAGAAAAGTCTGGAGCACAGTCAGGAAGTTTTCGGGCAACAAACAGAACCTATCATCTGCTCTACCACCAACACGTATTGCAAAACAGATAATGCGGCAGCTCCCACCGGCACCAACGGCGAGTTTCAGACTTCTCATTGACGAATCATCTACATGTGACCAACCTTTCTGTCGGGATGAGCTGGAATATGTCCTCATAGGAAAAAAGGATACCGCGACCGGTCAAGACGAGATTTCATACTCAATGATGAAGAATCTGCCGCAGGAATACAAAATGGGCATCATCAACATCATGAACAGGACAATGAGTGGGGAACAAGTTCCAGAACCGTGGAAAACAACGGTCATCCTCCCTATCCTGAAAAAAGATAAAGACAAGGAAGTTCCCAAAAATTATCGACCTATCGCTCTGCAGTCCTGTGTCAGGAAATGTCTGGAGGCCATGATAAAAAATAGAATAGAATGGAAGGTTGAGGGAGACTGCATGCTACCTCCAGGACAGATGGGTTTCAGGAGAGGACAAGGGACGCTGGATGCGCTTATGCTGCTCTCATTACTGGTGACGGATGCAATGAACCAAAAGCAGACATGTGTGGCGATTTTCCTCGATGTCCAAGCAGCGTACGACAACGTTAACATCGGAAAGCTCTACGAGACCCTTAAGAAACTCAATATCCCCACAGACCTCAACAATCTGATTCTGGATCTAATGTCCGATAGAAGAATCTTCGTCAAAGACAAGTCATATCAGGAGTGGCGCTCCGCGTATACCAGCAAAGGCCTTCCCCAGGGCTCCCCATTAAGTCCGCTCCTTTTTAACCTATATACGGCTAGCATACATGAGCTAACTCCACCGGAAGGTCAACTCATCCAATATGCGGATGACTTGACCCTGTTGGTGAGAGGAAATAACATTCACAACCTGATGAGAATTGCGACTGTCTGGCTGTATGACCTGAATGAACGATTGCGGGAACTCGATTTGACGGTGTCGCCTGAGAAAAGTAAGGCTATTATATTCCAGAAAAATGCCAAACAAAACCTCCCTCCCCCACTGGAAATTGATCATGCACCGGTGGCATGGGTCAACCAGGTGAGGTATCTGGGAGTAATTCTGACAGCAAAGTTGGACTGGGGCCCACAGATCGAGAACATGGCTGGCCGAGCTGAACGTGGAATTAATGTGATGAGAGCTTTGGCGGGGGTGTGGTGGGGCTCCGACTCATCCACCCTCATGTTAATATACAAGGGAATAGTTCGAAGCCATCTGGACTACGGCAGTCAACTGATTCAAGCGAGTAACAAGACACAACTTCGAAAGCTCGATACGGTACAATTCAAGGCAATCAGATCGATTCTTGGATGTATGAAGTCTACACCAACCAACGCTCTACTGGCTGAGGCGGCTGAACCTCCCCTGCACATACGTAGAATATGGCTAACGCGGAAATTCATGAGCAAACGTTTGTCTAGACAACAGGACATCATCGTGAAGCTGGCAGCAAAGATTCTCAGATCTGGAAGGACTCCATGGCCTAGAAGACCGACAGTCGGATGTGTCGAGGCGTATGCTGCACTGTTAAAGTTGGCCAAACATATTAATAAACTTCCAACCCTGCCCCTGTTTATTTTTAAGCTTGAGAGACACGTCAAGAGGATCCCCATCGACAATTTGAGGCTGAAGAAAGACACGGCAACCCAGCAACTCTTCCTCAACGAGGCTAATTCCCGGTTTGAGGACTACATCTGGATCTTCACTGATGGAGGAAAGGACCCTGCCACAGACTCTGTTGCCATTGGAGTGTTTTTACAGGACCATGCTAGAATGGATTACTTCGCAAAACTACACCCGGTCACGCAGATTTGCACGGCGGAGGTTTATGCGATTCGTACCGGCATCCTGAAGGCCATTGAGAGAGGACATAAAAAAATCGTTATCTTTAGCGACTCGCAATCAGCCCTTCTTAGAATCTCACTCCCACCCAAAGAATCAAAGGTCGATTATTTGACACTCCAAACCCGCCAAATAATCATCAATGCCACCGAAAAAGGAGATGAAATTCGTCTGTGCTGGGTGCCGGGACACTGTGGAATCGTGGAAAATGAACGTGCGGACGGCTTGGCCACCACGGGCCTTAGCTTGAACTCCCATTTGAACATGAAGTTTCCCCCCCGAGAGATTCAACCAGAGATCAAAAAAGAAGTTTACACAATTTTGAACCAATGGTGGAAGCAAGTCTCGCTACTGAAGGGTAGATCATACAGCGGAATATCTGACGACTTCCCTAAAATCCCCTGGTTTAGAAGCTTGTATGGTCAAAAAAGACAGGATTGTGTGATGCTGGTTAGAATGCGTACCGGACACTGCCTAACACCGAAACATCTCTACAGAATCCAACAAAAGGAGGATCCGTTTTGTGAATGTGGCAATTTCGGAGATCTGGAACACATAGTCTTTGAGTGTCCCATATCACGGACGTCTGATGCCGATCTATACCGCCAACTCGTTCGAATAAATGGCGGCCCTATTAATTGCCAACAGGTTCTCCGCAATCCGGACCTCGCCTCTTTGAGATGCTTTTTGGAATTTTTCAAGGCCTCCGGCCTTAAATTATGAATAGCATAATTTACCCAAATGGAGATTTCGTAATGCTAATTCGTTATACTCTTTGGTTTCAGGTTGTATTATCCTCACTTGGTGGTGGCTCCCTTAACCGAGGCGATCCCTTGGGTGTGTGTAAAGTTCTGCTATCGCCCCAGAACGTGAAGAGTTTATTGGTCCTCTGTTGTGAAGTCTGAATAACTTTCTAATTTAGCAATACCGCATCCAGTATAAAAACGGGATAGGTATGGGCCAACGGTCCAGACTCGCCAGATATTGGTGAACCTATCGCGTAAAGTAGTGCCCCAAACGCAATGTGCCTGGCTAATAGCGCAAGTGCTTACGCCACATCCGGTTAAGCCGGAAGAAAGAGAAGAAGACTAACCTCCAAATACTGGTCGATACGAAAAATTAAGTCAACAATGACGATGAAGTCGAAATTAATGGGAGGTAACTATGATATATTCCGCAATACAGGACTCGTGAATGGACACTTAGCTTTTGTAGTCAGAGTGGCCGTACCGCAAGTGGAGAGTCGTTCCTCCTTGCTGGCGAGACGAAAACCGAGTCCGAAGCGAAGTCGCAGGAAGGGATGATACGCAAGGTCTAGACGTTCGGCAGAACGCAGACGAAAGATAGGTCGAAGACCTCGAGCAGAAACAGGCACGGGACCGTAGCTTAGATCTAGAGTTAGAACTAGAACCCTGTGGGAAATTCAGAGTATGAGGGAAACGTAACATCTCGATGGTAAGTTATCTTACCTCAGCAAGGGTTCTTTAACAGAGACGTATGTTGCAGGTACGACAAGATGAACCCCTCAATAGATGATTCTAAAAGAGACCATGGTGGCGATTAGGAATAAGAGAATCCATGTGTTTTAATGACAATTACCTTCTTTAGGCGCGAAAACGCATGGCGACCGAATAGAATCCCTGGTCGATGCGATGTGTTCACGCAGGAACACTCAAATCTCGACAAATTTGGAAGATTACTTGGATTTTATAAGAAGTGCGATAAAGCACTCGAAGCCAACACACTGGGTCGAAGGCGGAAAAAGCAAGAGAGCGTTGACCAAGCAGGAAGTGGTGACCAGAAAAATTCAGAAGGCAGTTGTGGAATTGTTCTAACAATTAAACCCCCAGAATTCTATGGAAAATGAGAGGGGGGGTTTATCCCCATGTGGTGCATGTGTAGTTACAGAAATAAAATCGACATACAACCTTAGAGATATATTTATTACCGACAATTGGAGAACGTAACAGATGATGGCTGGCGGGTGGTGCCCCCTCGTGAAACGCGACGAGCAATATTGGCAGAGCACTACGACCCCCCACATCCGGGCACTTCTGGGTATTTAAGATGCTTTCCCGGATACAACAGCTTTTGTATTGGCCGAAGATGCTGGCGGATGTAACTGCTTATTTTTGCGACTAAGATTTGCTCTGCGTGTAAGCCAAAATCTAAAGCTCCAGCCGGTCTGATGGGTACTCGACCTCCAATAACAGTTCCCTGGCATACCATAATCCTGGACTTGATGGGACCACTACCACGACCTTCGAGGGACCACACTCAGATTTTGGTGGTGACCGACTGCTTCTCAAAGTACAACGTCGTTTTTGCCTTACGTGCCGCTACGGCTCCGGCGGTGGTTCGTCGACTCTAGGATAATGTTTTCCTGGTGTATGGCGTTCCTGAGGTCATCATATGTGATGATGGAGTGCAATTCAAAAGTCGCCTTTTTACCGATTAGGCTAGGAATTGCCGCGTTAAGGTCCTATTTACTTCCCTGTACTACCCCTGTGCCGACCCGACGGAACGCGTTAATCGTGTTATCAAAACGATGCTCTTGGCTTATGTTCGGGAAAACCATCGCACGTGGGACACATACTTGCCTCCGGTAGGTTGTGCACTGCGTACTGCCCGACACGCATCCAGTCCATATTACAGCAGAGAACATCACGAGATACACAACCTGTGGAATTCGAGTCGGTCATCCGGAGCCGCCATCTTGGTTACCAGAAGCTCTTTAAAAAGGTTACCGACAATATCGCTAGGGCCACGGAGCAGGGCCGACATCAGTTCAATCTCCGACGGCGTCCTGTCACATACGAACCGGGAGATCTTGTATGGCGACGCAATTAAGTCCTTTCTGACGCGACCGCTCACTTTACTTGTCCATAATCCGTTTTTTCTTCCATCTTTTGTAACGCCCCCATCATATACACAGGACACAAAACCGACATCACAATATGTTCATCAGGCATTCCTCTTCTCTTCTTCTACACATATGACAACACTCGACACTCTTGCAATCTTTCATCAAATGCTCGTTACTACCACACTTCCTACACAACGTTCTCTCCTTACACTCGTTTTTCATATGTCCCACTTCCATACAGTCATGAGACCTTAACACCATTTCGAACTCCTTCACTTTGTAAAACATCCATCCCAAGTACACACGTCCTTCCCTCAGCATCCAACCCTTTATTCTTCCCGTCACCTGCAATATCACATTCCCTCTGTCTTCAGCCTTCTCTGACCTAGTCCTTATCTTCACCTTCTCCTCAAACACCCCTCGTTCCATCAGTCCCGACAAGTTTTTGTCATACAATCCCAGAATTTGATCCCCGCAAAATCGTGGTACTATGTGGACGAAACCACAGTCTGCTGATTGTATATCGCGCAAACTCACTCCCGAAGCGTTAGTGCGGCACCAACTTTTGAGTTCCGGTCCAAAATGGCTAGGACTTGGGATGTCTTAGCGGTCAATCCATAATGTCTCAGAAATTGAATCCGTTTCTCTAGAAAAAAAACCCGCGCCGCCCAATATTGCGGTCCCCGTCACGGTTATCGATGATCACCCGCTGCGGGCTCTCATCAACCGCAAATCCTCGCTTAGACGTTTGCTAAATGCAGCCGTGTATGTTTTAGGTTTCGCACGCCTACTACCGCAAAATCAATCGTTCGCCACGTCCGACGTGGAAGAGGCTGAGTTCGCGTTGATTCGAGTAGTCCAGGCTCCCCATTTTGAACAGAAAATCGCTGCTCTTCAAGCAAAACAAAGGTGTCAGTCCAAATTCGACAACTTACATTTGTTCTTGTGGTTTGAACAACGCACCGTTAGACTACGATCAGCAGCACCAAATTATGGTCCCCAAAAACGACCCCTTTGTTAAACTTTTGATCGACGACCATCATCAACGCAACTTGCATACTGGCCCTCATCTTGTGGTTGCGCTACTCCGAAAAGGATCTCGGATCTTGGCCGTGCGCAATGAGGTTCAACAAGTTGTCCGGGCGTGTGTGACGTGCTTCAAGTGCCGCGCAACCTTCATCTCTATGGCGGACCTACCCGCACCACGGGTAACGAAAGCAAAAGCCTATTTGCACACAGGTGTATATTATATTTGCCCTTCGCCCTCAATGATTAGCGCGTAGTACAGCATATTTACACTAGGTGTCACTACAATACCACAAAATTGAAAGCAATTTCTAGACATAATCGTATTATATCTATAAAATTCTCAACATATCTCTGTGACCTTGGCCACGGCCTGCGCGGCGTGGCTGCGCCTGCCGGCAAATGTCATTAAGCATTTTTTGTGCAAAGTGTTCACAACGTTACCCAAAAAATCATCGTTTTTGGGAATAATACCAGCCAGAAGCCGGTTTAATTCCCATTTTCATCATGCCGAACCGGAAATCAAGTGAGGATAGTCATCTGGACACCGGAAAGCTAGCCAAAAGACTGCGGAAACTGGAAGAAAGGGAGAGGAGACGCCGGCGTCAGCGACGCCATCATCGCCGCCATGTAAAGTCGTCGTCGTCGTCTTCCTCAGCGAGCTCGAGGTCGAGCTCGGAATCGGGCAGCAGCCAGGCCGAGAGCAGATCGAGATCCCCACGGCCGTCCCCGGCTCGCAGCCCCGTGTTGAGTGCACGAGGACCTGATGTTCAACGAGTTGTTGATCAAGGTAAATTGGATGTCTGTACAACCGTAATTCTCTCCTGTTTTCGTCTAGAAGACGTAATTGGGATGATGTTTTGCCTCCTTTCTTCCCCTTTTTTGTCTAGAAGACTTAATTGGGACGAACGACAAAGGGGGGGGGGGGGGAGAAGCGGCCGCTGTCTAGAAGATAGTGAGTCATATGTACGGGACCCCCTGTACTTCGATTGGGTTTAGTTACCCATTTCGATAGTTTGGCTAGAAGCCACAATGACGAACTTTCTGTCAAATGCGAGATTAGATGTATAGAACGCCTGTTCTGATAGCTATTCTTTTCTTCAGAGATTGGTGCGGAGGAACAATCCCTCACGACGGAGATTTTGGATCTGTTAGGTGCTCACCAGAGCACAAAACAGGTGGCCGGCCCTCCGCTTCATAACGACATTGCGGACAGATGGGACACGATTCTCACCCTTGGACTCAGGCCCGATGTGAAGGCGGATATTATCAAGAAATAGCCGCCACCCTCGAACTGCACTCGGGGACTCCCACCACAGTTAAATACAGAAGTAAAGGCGGCTTCTTCTGAGTCAGCGTTGAAGAGGGATGAAAGACTGTCCGCCCTTCAGGGGCAGATCGGCGTTTGCATTTACGCAGTCGGTAGAATCATCAGCTCGCTGCTGGATAATGAGGACCCAGATCCCCTCATTTGCATCGAGAGCCTGAGTGACGTGGGGAGGCTCCTGGCCGACCTCCATCATGACAAGTCGGTCTCGAGAAGGGTGCTGCTTAGTGCTCCCTTGAACAACAAATTCAAGAATGCGCTCACCGAAGCGCCAATTGAGGTACACCTGTTTGGAGATGATGTGTCGGACAGACTCCTGGCCGCCAAGTCCTTAGAGAAGTCGACGTCGGAGCTCAAACCAAAGGCTAAGTCGGTCGTCAAGGCGAATATCAAATCCAATCAGGCTTTAAACTCCAGTCCTCCGGCCAGGGTTCCTCCACTGGCAGGACGCCCGAAATCCTACAACGGAGGAAGCTCTGGGCAGAGCAGTCAGAAGGGACAACATCCAAGCAACAAGGCGCCCCATCAGAGCAACAGGACAAGCAGGGGCCAAGCCTACAGGAGTCGCCGTTAATTAATGTAGGCAAAAAATTTGCTGGTAGACTTTCCTTGTTTATTGATGTCTGGAAACAGATTACCAGCGACAAAGTCATTCTGTCCCACATACGGGGCCTTAGGCTGCCCTTTGATAGTAGGCCTACACAGAGTGTGCCGCCTACTATGAAAAGTTGGTCTCCGACAGAAATGCAGGCGCTGTCTGTCGCGATTGATAAGCTGAAAGACATTGGCGCTGTGATAAAATGTATTCCTTGTCCTGACCATTTTTTATCTCCGTATTTTTTGGTACCCAAACCAGATGGTTCTATGAGGTTTATTTTAAATTTAAAGAACCTAAATTTGTTTATGTCCCCCGAGCATTTCAAACTTGAAGACCGGGCGACGATAATAAGGTTAATGTCGCCTGGTTGCTTTATGGCGACCATAGACTTGAAGGACGCCTACTTGCTTGTTCCCATTGAGCCCTCATGTAGAAAATTTCTCAGATTTTGCTTCGGAACGACGCTGTATGAATTCACCGCCCTCCCCTTTGGGCTATGCGTTGCCCCTTTAGTTTTCACAAAAATTATGAGGCCGGTGGTTTCCACTCTGAGGTAGGAGGGCTACCTCTCAGTAGTTTACTTAGACAATTTTCTGCTCTTTGGAAATTCTCGTGAGGCCTGCATGGCTAACATCGCTAGGACTAGGGAGTTGCTGACTAGTTTGGGGTTAATAATTAATTTTCCCAAGTGTAGTTTGATCCCGAGTCAGACTTGTAGATTCTTAGGTTTCATGTATGATAGCGCTAGAATGCGGGTTACCATACCGAGGGATAAACAAGAAAAAATCAGAGCCTTAGTTGAAAAACTTTCATCCTTGAAGTTCGCTAGGATCAGAGGTGTGGCAAATTTGGTAGGGACGCTAACCTCAGTCTGCCCGGCGCTCACGTATGGCTGGGTTTACACCAAGAGGCTGGAAGGTATGAAGTTTCGAGCGTTGCGTGAAAACGCTCAGAACTTTGATGCCACAATGTCCTTGCCCGCGTGTGTCAAGGAGGACTTGCGATGGTGGATGGAAAATTTGGACTCATGCGAGTCAACTCTGCCAAGGGATTTCGCTTTAGAAATTTTCACCGACGCGTCTCGATCTGGTTGGGGGGCCGTTTGCGGAAACCAAAGAATCCATGGGTTTTGGTCCTCGGAAGAGACGTCTTGTCACATCAATGGTCTCAAGAGTTTCTGTAAGAGTATGATGCGAAAGGACGTCTTGCCATTGCTTACGTTAATCGTATGGGTGGGATTCAGTTTCCCCATTTAAACCTCAGGGCGAGAGAGATCTGGCAGTGGTGTGAGGAGAGACGGCTTTTTATATTCGCTTCTTACATAAAATCTTCGGACAACTTTGAGGCGGACTTCGAGTCTCGTAGGCTGAGAGTGGACACGGAGTGGGAACTCTCAGGCGAAGCCTTTGATTTAATCTCATTAACGTTTGGCTCTCCAGAAGTACATTTATTTGCAAGTAGAGGGAATGCAAAATGTAGGGACTATTTTTCATGGATGCCGGACCCTTATGCGGTGGCGGTTGACGCTTTCACCGTTTCATGGTCGGGTATTTTCTTTTATGCCTTCCCTCCTTTTGGACTCGTATTGAGGGTTTTAAACAAAATCATGGCTGACAGGGCAGAAGGGATACTAACATAGTTTGCCCCTGTTGGCCGGCCCAGCCGTGGTATCCAGTTTTTATGTCTATGTTAAATTCGGATCCAATTTTTCTGGAACCAAATTCTAATCTTTTGTCTGCACCCGACAGATCGCATCACCCGCTTTGGAGGAGCCTTACCCTGGTGGCGGGGCGCTTGTCTCACGAGCGTTCCGGCAGAGGGGGTCTCCAGAAGCTGCAGTCGAGGTCATCTTGAACTCCATCACGAGGACCACCCTGAGACAGTACGATACCAGTCTTAAGCAATGATGGTGTTTCTGTCGGGATAGGGACCGGAATGTTTTCGATTATGACGTGGCGGCAGTTCTGGCGTTTCTTTCAAGTCAGTTTGAGAGGGGTTGCTCCTATGGTACGATCAATTCGGCCAGAGCGGCACTCTCCCTTTTGTTATAGCCAAAATTGGGAAAGAATCATGTTATCGGACGTTTCATGAGGGGAATTCTAAACCTAAAGCCGCCGAAACCCAAGTATGATGTAACTTGGGATCCGGCTTTAGTTTTAGAGTACCTAGGTACTCGCAGGAACTCGGATCTTAGCTTGGAGGAGCTCTCTAAGAAACCAGTCACCTTATTAGCCTTAGTGACCGCACATAGGGTTCAGACTTTGGCGCTTATTAGAGTGGAGAACATTCAGAGGGGAGTTGAGATGTTGGAAATAAAGATTCCTGACCGGATCAAAACTTTCCGAAGGGGTAGTATCCAACCAACGCTTCGCCTCCCCTTTTTTAGCGAAAAGCCGGAGCTTTGTGCGGTCAATACTCTAAATTGTTATTTGGCGGTGACCGAGGGCTCAAGGAATGGTTCGTGTTCATCCTTGTTCATAACTCATAGGAAGCCTTATCGCAGTGCCTCATCTCAGACGCTGAGCAGGTGGATTAAGCAGTCCTTACAGGAGAGTGGAGTTGATACCTCAATTTTTTCGGCCCACTCCACCAGGCACGCTAGCACCTCAATGGCCTCCAGAAAAGGGGTCAGTTTAGATTCAATACGGATGACTGCTGGATGGTCCAGCAAGTCGCAGGTATCTGCCTCTTTTTATAATAGGCACATTGTAGACAAGGTCGCCTTTGCTAAGGCGATTCTAAGTTAGTTGTAAGCGTTCTTGTTCCGTTACCGGGCATTGTAGCCGTTTTCTGCGTTAATATACCCTTATTACTTTGAAGTTGAAGTTGAAGGGCTACATATAATCAAGATCGAACTTCACTTGGTAAGTTCGTTTGATCGTATGATTATGCGGGCCCATTCTCTGTCACGCTGTCGCGCCGCCGTGGGGTTAACAGTCAGAAGCCCTATCTCTTCTTATTTGTTTGTCTCACGACCAAGGCTTTTCATCTCGAACTCGCCTCGGATTTCAGTACTGAAACGTTCCTATTCGCTTTCAAACGTTTTTTCGCGCGGCGCCGTTCATATTCCGTGTCGTATTCCGACTGTGGCACTAATTTTGTAGAGGCGTAGTCTGAACTAGACGAAATTCACGCGCTGACCCGCCCCGATGATTTTATGAAGCGAATTCATTTGGTAATCGCTTCTAGCCGCATCCAGTGACTGCCCCCCACTTCAGGGAATTCGGGAGGCAAACGTGAAGGCAGTGAAGACTCATTTAAAACGGGTTATTGGTGCTCAGATTTTCACTTTAAAAGAACTCACGAGCGTGTTGACTCAAATAGAGGCTCTTTTGAATTCGCGACCGCTCTACAATATTACGTCAGACTACGACGAGCCTTTGGCCCTCACGCCCGCTCATTTTCTTACCGGTACGCTGTTGCAGTCCCTGCCGGCCCGTGACTTGTCCGAAATCGCCGATAATTTGGTCTCACGCAAGTACTTGCTTGATAAATTGGTCCAGTCCTATTGGAAATGTTGGCACTCAGAGTATCTTCATACTCTGCAGTCGCGCCAAAAGTGAAATTCGCCTTCTTCATCAATCACACCGGGAACTGTGGTAATTGTCTCACAAGACAACATCCCACCGTTAAATTGGCCGCTTGGTCGAGTCGTGGATGTATTTCCGGGTAGTGACGGGATAGTTCGGGTCGTCAACGTGAAAACCAGGACAGGGATCTACGGAGACATCAAAAAAATCCTTCATAATGGGAAGCTATGACTCTCATTCTCTCTCTATCCTTTTAGTAATTTTCAAATGAGACAGAGCGATTATCATAGCCTCCCTTTATGGAGGGTTTTTTTGATGTCTATGTACAAGCGTCCTGTCAGTCGGATTCGCCCGCTTCCGCGAAAACCTTAGCAACAACCCTAGATACAATAATCTTATATTAAGTATGTATTAAGTTCATGATTTGATGTCGGTAATTTTTTTTGGGTCATTTAATAGTTTAATTGGGCCCATTTGAAATGTTTTTTTTACCGCTCTGAAACCGGGTGCTTTCAGGGCTCTGGGAATGTCCGCGTCTTTATTTTATTTTTGGGTTTTGTCATGGTTTTTTTTTTTGGGGAATAAGCGATAAGGAGGGACCGACCGCGAAGAGAGAAGCGTCGTCAAACAGTTAGTTCAAAAACCGTCCCGATAACCGCTACAGCCCTCACCTCGCGATTCATTTGTGATCAATTTATTATTTGTTTCAACCGCGTTGATTGTTCTTTATTGTGAAAGGGTGCACTCTTCCTGCTTCCTTTTCAACTTCCTTACCCTCCACACTCTTCAAGACTGCACCATCTACCACCTCGCTGGCCGTGCACAACAAATAAGGGAAGTGCCCCTCTTCGCAAGTTGATTCGCCGCCTACTCTAATACTGTAATGGCATTTAGATAGGCGTAAAATAGGAAATAAATATTAAATGATGATTTAGCATAAGTTACTAATTTAGAGTAGGGATAGGTAGAATTGATAATAAGCAATTAGTAGTAGTAGCGTCTTCGACCTGAGACCGATCGGGCCATAGTTGTAATGATAAAGTTTAAATACAATGTACGTTAAGGGAAAGAGTGGAGTTTTAGTATAAGAAGGACCCCCTCACATTTCACTACCCGCGTCAACAGATAATGACAATTCAGCTATCAATGAGATTGTATACCGTGTGTCAATTTAAAAATTTGCCACCCTCCAATTTCCGCAAAGGATGGACTTCAGCCAAAAACCCCGAAACCGGTCGATTTTTGTTTCGAGGGGGACCAAAAATGATGATAGATAGAACCCCACCCCACCGTCCGTGTAGCGGGGGTAGCAACCCTGTGCGGATTTTTAATAGGGAACATGGGTCGTGTGATACATTATTTCAAAGCATTTTTAATTCTCTACACAATGATGGTATAATTTTGAATTTTCAAGGATTTTTTTTGTTTGGATCCAAAAACATGCGTAACGCCTAAGGCCTAGGACGTGTATATACATACCGAGGCAATTTCAAGCCAACCTAGTACCGCAGTTCTGCACCGGGGACCTAACGGCTGTACGTGTCAGCTGCGATATGGGGGACGGGCATCAAAAAGATGTAATCATCGCATCAATCTACCTGCCAATCAACTCGATAGGACCCCCACCTCCAAGAGAGATGACGGACCTCGTCGAGTACTGTGAGGCCGGAAATAAACACCTCATTATTGGATGTGATACGAACGCTCACCACACAAGTTGGGGGAGCGCCGACAACAACAATCGAGGTAAGACACTACTAGAATATATTGCTAGCACTAGTTTAGAAATTGTTAATAGAGGGAGCGAACCAACTTTTGTCACCTCTAGGTGCCAAACAGTGATAGACATCACCCTGGCATCCGCAAACATTTCAAGTAAGATCGCGGATTGGCATGTGGCACCCGAGGTGTCCATGTCCGATCACCGATGGATAAGTTTCAACATAAAGTGCTGTGAAATAGTGAGCAGCCCCCACCGGGACCCCAGGAAGACAGACAGGGAGTCGTTTCGTGCGCACCTGAAAAGATCCCTGGGAGCCCCACATATACCACAGGACATTACAACGGTTGAGCAGGTGGAGCAGGGCGTTGCATTTGTGAGATCAAGTCTCATCAAATCATATGAAAGTACCTGCCCGCTGCGCACTGCGGCTGTCGGGGGTCGTGCGACACCATGGTGGTGCACAGAACTTGGCAACCTCAGGGCGCGAAGCAGGAAACTCTTCAACAGAGCCAGAACCACCCGAAATTTCACGGACTGGGAAGCTTACAACGAGCACCGGAAAGTGTACAAAGGGTTGATTCGCAAAAGACAACGGGAGGCATGGAGATCGTTCTGTGGTGGCATAGAGTCCACTGCCTCAGCCGCCCGACTGAAGAAGATCATCTCGAAAGACCCAAATCAACAACCCAGCAGTTTGAAGCGAGGGGACGGTACCTACACTACCGACCTAGCGGAGACTGCGGGGGTGCTGATGGACACACATTTCCCAGATTGTACGGTAGCACCTGACCTTGTTTGGCCCGAGTACGTCGCCCCGGACCCTACTGCTGTAGACTGGGCTGTGGCCGCTCGCATTGCAAGTGTTTCAAAAGTAGCGTGGGATATCAAATCGTTCCTTCTGTAGGGTGTTTCACGTTTCGTTTCAGCTAAATCTAGAAGTTAGTTACGAGATGTTTTGCTGGTAAAACCAGAGTTTATTGTTAACTATTATTAAGTTGTTTAGACTGAAATATACATTATATTTCTCTGACATACTTGTCCTATTTTCTATAATAACTGTGGATAGAGCCACATTTTGGTGACCCCGACTCATTAAACGTGATTAGGAAGCTATTATACCTGGGGCCTGTTCCCTAGCTCTACTAAGATTAGTAATTGTAAAGGTTGCGTTCTGCATCACGACCTCCTCACTCCGAAAACTCGTTTAATGTTAAAAATTCTCTTAAATATTATCATGGTGTCCAGAATTATGATATCTCATATTCTTTGTGTCTTTAATCGAATAAAAAATCGGAAATAACTGTATTTATTCGGTTAATTATAAGTTTTTCCAACATTCATCTTCTCTTTAGCGATGAACTTTGGAGTTAGTTCCATTTTTCTAGTTTTGGCAACATTGGTTTTGTTTTGTACCTAGTTTCTGTCACAACAGTGTCATTGACGTTGTTTATTTTTATTATTCAAATATCGGTAAGTACCATTTTTTAGCGTATAAATCATAATATTACATTGTACATTAATTGCTGCCATAAATAAATTGGTAATTGGTGCATGGCAATTTCGCCTTCACAAGTGTGTTTAATATTTCAAGCAAAACTGAGGTTATGTTGAAAATTCAAACATTGGCATTTTTGTACATACCTAAGCTACATTTGCAATGCAATTCGAATGACTTAGCTCTCGAAAAATTTCCCAAAACTTATATTGTGTACGTAAATAATTATTTATTCTAGAATAATGGCGGCAGAGGCATTGGAACTACTTAGTTCAAGTAGCGAAAGTAGCAGTGATGAAGAAGAGAATGATCCAGGGAGAGATCGAGTGCCCCGACCACGACCAAGGCTACGTGTTGAAGAAAACTTGAGCGCATTTGAGTACAACGAACAATATCGAATGTCGCGTGAATGTGTCGATTTTTTGGAAGTTCGGTTGGCAGAAGCTTTGAGGGGGAGAGCGATGAGACAGAACGTTTTGACAGTGAGGGAACGAATCGAAATAGCTCTAAAGATGCAGATGAGAATATGTTTGTCGACAGAAATGGAAAACACTCCATAACTTCCATGGTTGTTTGTGGGCCGGACTGCAAATTCTATTATGTGGATACAAATTGGCCCGGAAGTGTGCACGATGCACGGGTTTATCGCACCAGTACACTGTGTCGGCGATTAGAAGGCGGCTGGAGACCAATAGCGAACGGAATTCTCCTTGGCGACAGTGCTTATCCGTTGAGCAACTTTCTAATTCCGCCAGTTGCAAGAAACCCAAACGATCCAGCAGAAAAGAGGTTTCTTTGTGCTCATAAATCGACGAGACGAATAATTGAAAACGCCATCGGAATCTTGAAAAAAAATATTGATTTAACGTATTTACCGAAAAATAGGAGGAGGTTATAGTAAGGCGGTGATGATGTAACCTGAATTACCTATTTTTTCCAAAACATGTATGTAATAATGAGTTATTAATAAAATATATAGCTTTTGTCATGCATAAGATTATGAATACGGTTGATACGTAGGAATCGGAGTAAGTATTACATGAATAATTACATTAGAATTAACAAAAAACATAAAAACCACTACGGATGATATTCATTAAGTAATTCAAAATATGTAAAATTCTTAATTTTTTATGGAATAAAGTGGAAAGTGCAAACGGAAATAAAGTTGAGGACATTTTTGTCATATGGAATAATTAATACAAATTAAAAGAAATGGACTAATTAAATGATTTACAGTAATTTTACTTACCTCCGAACCACAGTAAAAATTTCACTACAATTTGTAAATTTTTGACATATAAAAAACAAAATTTCCAGAATAGCCACAACACGGACAAAATAGTTCCTAAATTCGCGTGAATATATAATTATGATAAGATCATTCGAATAATTGAGAATAATAATTAAATTTAATATTTCCAGTGTTTTGTTACAGTATTTTGATTGCAGCAATAAAAACATCGTGTTCATGAGAAAATTACATTTTTATTATGCTGAATTAAGAAATTAGATTTGACTGTGACACATATCAATAGCAGAAAAGTTGACATTTCTCAAGATTGCAGAACGCAACGTTTACAATTACTAATCTTAGTAGAGCTAGGGAACAGGCCCCTGATGGCGGAACAGGGGAATGAAGTTCTGCTTCAAGGGGAAAATGGCCAAGAAAGGGGCGAACCAGCACAACCGCAACAGATGGTTTCGGCTGCGGCATTCAAACTCCCGCAGTTCTGGACAAGCAATCCGGCACTTTGGTTCGCCATGGCTGAGGCTCGTTTTGATTTGACGACACCGCGGATAACCCGCCAGGACACAAAGTTTTCCCACGTCCTTATGGTCCTGCCGGCGTCGGTAGCTGAGGAAGTGAGCGACATAATTCTGTCTCCTGATTCAAACGCGCCTTACGATACGCTGAAGAAGATGATCATCTCTCGTACGTCCCTCTCCGATTCGCAACGCCTTAAAAAGCTACTTTCTGGGACGGAACTGGGATCGAGGAAGCCATCCCAGCTTTTACGGCATATGCGGACCCTGGTTAAGGACACCGGCTACATGAATGACACGGCCCTCAGGGAACTATTTCTCCAGCAGTTGCCAAACTCGGCACAGACGGTCCTGGTATCGCTGACCACGTTGACGCTGGCTCAGCTGGCTGAAGTTGCTGACAAAATAATGGAGACGGTGTCAGTTTGCGCTGTTACGAGTACACACCAAGATGCACCTACCTTGAATATGCCGGATTCTCCATCTGTTAGTGCTGTGGGCAGGGTCTCAGGGGCAGATTCGCTTCTCGGGGAGATGAAGGCCATTAGCAGAAGGCTGAGCGCTTTGGAGACGCAGCTGTCGAGGCAGGGGAGGGCTACTCGTGAGAGGAGTTCCAGCAGGGGCAGGTCTCCGAAGGATGATGACTGGCTTTGCTGGTATCACTTCAAATTTGGTGATGAGGCGACGAAATGCATCGATCCCTGCAACTTCGACAAAACAGAAAAGTCCGGCGGTAAGAAGAGGGGAAACTAACCGGGAGAACCGTCATGGCGGCCGACATCAGTTCCCCAATTTCTCGCCGCCTTTTCGTTGTGGATAGAATTTCAAAGACGCATTTTTTGATTGATACTGGGGCAGACATCAGCATCATTCCGGTCTCTCTAGTGTCTAAATTTAATAAGTGTTCATTTAATTTACACACAATTGATGGTTCCCCAATTCGTGCTTTCGGCTGTAAGGAGCTCAACATCGACATTGGCCTGAAAAAGAAATTCAAATGGAATTTCATCGTTGCGTGTGTCAAAGACGCAATTCTTGGGGCACATTTCCTTCATGAATTTGATTTGGGGGTTGATCTCAGAAATTCGCGGTTGTTGGATAATTCGAGGAGTCTTAGAGCTGCCTGTAGTCTTAGGCTGGACTCAACTCCTGGTGCTATCGTTCGGGCTGTCTCAATTTCATCCAGATGCTATGTAATTCTTGCTAACTTTCCGAACCTTTTGCGTCCCAAGCCGTTGTCTTCAGAGGTAAAGCACGACGTGGAGCACTGTATCGAGACCGTTGGACCTCCGGTCTTCTCGCGTGCTCGTCGACTTGCTCCTGAAAAGTTGGCTGTAGCAAAGGAGGAGTTTGATAGATTGTTGGCGGCGAAAGTAATTGTACCATCTTCTTCCTGTTGGGCTAGCCCGCTTCACATGGCGACAAAGGGCGAGAATGGATGGAGGCCTTGTGGGGATTATAGGATGCTCAATAATGCCACCAAGCCAGATCGTTACCCCATTCCGCATATCCAAGATTTTAATCAAAATCTAAATGGAAAAAGCATTTTTACGACGTTGGATTTAACGTGGGCGTATCACCAGATTCCGGTCCGGAAGGAGGATCAGCAGAAAACGGCGATTATAACACCTTTCGGGCTCTTCGAATTCCAACGCATGCCTTTCGGTCTTAGGAATTCGGGTCAGACCTTCCAGAGATTTTTGGACAGGATATTTTGGACGAAAACGGGTTGGCAATCAACGCAAAGAAGTGTGTTTTCGCTCAGGACACTGTGAAATTCCTCGGCGTATCTGTTTCTGCCGAGGGGATTACGCCATTTCCTGAGAAGGTGGAAGCCATCACCAACTATCCTCTTCCGAAATCTGTAAAAGGCCTTCAGAGGTACTTGGGGATGGTAAATTATTATCGGCGGTGGTTACCTCGAATTGCGGAAATCCATTCTCCTCTTCATCGCATTATGAAGGAGGCTGAAGGGAAGGATTTAGACTGGACGGCGGAGGCAGTTTTGGCGTTTGAAGAGTCGAAAAGGGTGTTGGTGACCGCTGGGTGCCTAGTCTACCCGGACCCGAATGCTGAGCTGAGTTTGTCGGTGGACGCATCGGATGTGGCTGTTGGTGGCGTCCTTCAGCAGATTATCGATGGCGATTATCGGCCGATCTCCTTCTTCTCTATCAAACTATCAGAGGCTGAGAGGCGGTACAGCACGTATGATCGAGAGCTCTTGGCGATCTACAAAGGAATTCTGCAGTTTAAACATTTTTTGGAGGCGAGGGAATTCGTTGTTTTCACCGACCATAAGCCACTGATTTATGCCTTCAAGCAGAAGCCCAGTAAATGCAGCCAGAGACAGAGTCGGCAGCTGGATCTAATTTCTCAGTTTACGGGGGATATTCGTCATGTGAAGGGGGCGGAGAACGTACCTGCGGACACTCTCTCCCGGGTTGATGCAATTGCCCGAACCACAATTGAGCCGCTCTCTTTCAGTGAAGCCCAGAGTGCTGATAACGAGTTAAAGAGGTTAAGAGATGAAGGGAGATATACTTTTGTGGAGTTACCCTCTTCAGAAGATGGCGTCAACCTCTGGTACGAGTCATCGGCGACTGGTCAGAGGCTGTTTGTTCCCGAAGCCTTCAGGGAGGAGATATTTAATCTTGTCCATGGTTTGTCCCATCCAGGAAGGAGAAGTACGGCGAAGCAAGTTGGCGAGCGATATTTTTGGCCTGGTATGCGGGAGCAAGTTGGTCGGATGACAAGGAACTGCGTACCCTGCCAAAGAAGTAAGGTGGTCAGGCACACTCGGTCACCTTTTGGGGCGTTTCCTGATCCGGATGGAAGATTTTCACATGTTCACCTGGACTTAGTGGGGCCTTTGCCACTATGCCAGGGGAAATAGTAGATTACAGACCCAGGTGGGAAGCGTATCATTACTGCCGAGAGGTGGAGATACAGAACCGAGGCGCACAGCGCCGAGGTTCGGTATAGCTCGAGGCGAGAATGGAGCTTCCGGCCGTGGTGTGTATACTATTTTATTCACAATCACACTGAACATTCCCGAGACTATTCCATATTCTTATGCAAAACACTGCGGAGAAACATTTCGGGTTATGATTTTCATCTGTGATTTTCACGAAGTAGGCATTTTTCCAAAATGACAAATGAAATTATTTATTTGTCATAAAAATTAAAATTCGTTTTGATTTTTGAAAATGTTGGAAGAACGTTTAGATTGTACGCCCCCAGACCTCAAAAAAGTCGCTGAAGAGGTTACGTCCGGTTTGGGGCCTCAAAAGAGTAGAGTGCGGTATGAAATAGTAGATTACAGACCCAGGCGGGAAGCAGATCATTACTGCCGAGAGGTAGATACAGAACCGAGGCGCACAGCGCCGAGCGCGGTGTGTATACTATTTTATTCACAATCACAATGAATATTCTGCATTTTCATGTAAAACCTTGTGAATTAGAAGCTTTTCGCGAAGTGATTTTCACTAAGTAAGCATTTTTCCAAAATGACAAATGATTTTATTTATTTGTCAGTGATTTGTCATAAAAATTCAAATTCGTTAGTGAGAATTCGTTGTGATCGTTTTAAGTCTGAATTGAACACCCCCAGACCTTGAAGAAGTGGCCCCAACAAGTTACGTCCTGGTTGAGGCCTGAGAAGAGTGAATAGAGTGCGGTACAAAATGCCAATTCAACGTTTAAAAATTGGCTTCATCGCAAAAAAAGCTAAAAGGGCCTCTGAAAACGTGCTACATTTAGTGAACTAGCTAAAACGAAGAAAGCTTCAACATTATGGTCTACATATTCATGCTAAAAAGCTGTTTGAATTCGAAATAAAATGTTGATAATTATAATTATCGTTTGTATTTATAGCAGGTATCAACAATTAAAGACGTCAATTAATACAAGTAGCACCTGTTTTACTTCCCGCCCGTGGGCGGAAAATGAGGGCGAGAAATCTCACTTCCCGCCCTATCGGATGACATGTAATTGTCAAATTACTATAGTGATTGTGAATAAAAGCCTATTCCACGTTCAAAACCTGGTGTGACTGTAAAAAGGCTAAAGCGGCATCTGAAAATGTGCTACTGGCATATTTCAGTGAGCAGGCAAGAACGAAGAAAGCGTCAACGCTATGGTCGACATACTCAATGTTAAAAAGTGGTTTGAACTTGAGAGAAAATGTTGATATTTCCAAATTTACAAAACTACAAATATTCTTAAAAAAGCAAAATGTTGGTTATATACCAACAAAATCAAGTGTTTTAAATAAGGAAAACATTGATGATTTTTAAAAAAATGGTCCACAGGAATTTCTTCCTCAAAAGGTAGCCAATTTTAGTGGCAAAAGTGAGTTAGATTTAAAGACGTTACATTTCAGGTAGCCCTAATACTCGGCGTATCTGGCGCCTGTCGCAGTGACGAACTGTTTAAAATGAAAACTGCCGATTTGGAATCTTCACAAAATATCTTGACTATTCAAATACCCGATACAAAAACTTACAAACCTCGTGCATTTATCGTGAGCAATATGGAGTGGATCAATTTGATTAAAGAATACTTAAATCTACGTAGAAATGTGGATTGTGGTCATGATAGGTTGTTCTTACAGTATCGGAATGGAAAAATGACGAAACAGGTACTTGGGCATAATTCCATATCACAAATTCCAAGAAAAATTGCTACGTTTTTGAAATTGGAGCATGTTGAAAAATTCACTGGCCATTGCTTCAGAAGAACAGCTGCAACTTTGCTCGCAAACAAAGGAGGAGATATCCTCCAATTAAAAAGACTAGGAGGTTGGAAATCTAATACCGTAGCCGAAGGGTATGTCGAACACTCTACGGATGGTCAACTGAAAATTTCGGAAATGTTGACATCCTCCAAGACATCATCCAAACAGAAGTCATCGAAAAGTGAAACATCGACCTCATTAGGGCAATTAGATAAAGAGCAGCATATGGATACAAATGATGGACAAATGCAATCAACATCAATTTTTAAACAATTTAGTGTTTCAAATGAGAAACAGCACGGCCCAATATCGCTCACCATTAATAGCTATAACGATTCAAGAGTAACTATTAATTTTAACAGCTTTGATGCTAATAATTCTTCACTTACTGAGAAGTCCGAAGGAAAAATTCAGAATTAGGACCAATAGATATAGAAGTTAATATAATTACAGCTATGCAAGTATTTTAAGAGATTTCACTGTTAATAAAGTCGTTTTTTTTTCGTTTCTGTAATAATGATGAATGTATTTATTATCATTGGCAGATAACAACAATTAAACGCGTCAATAAATACAAGTAGTACCTGTTTTACTTCCCGCCCGTGGGCGGGAAATGAGGGCGGGAAATCTCACTTCCTGCCCTATCAGATGACATGTCATTGTCAAATTACTATAGTCATTGTGAATAAAAGTATATTTTGTCGATGATAGACAGGTTTACGAGGTGGCCAGAGGCGATTCCCATCGAGGATATTTCCAGCGAGACGGTGGCGAAACATTTTTTCTCGTCCTGGATTTCTCGATTTGGGGTTCCAGAAATGGTGACCACGGACCAGGGGAGGCAATTTGAATCGGGCCTCTTCAGGGAGCTCTGTAACATTTTGGGTATGAAAAGGATTCGTACTTCCTCGTACCATCCTCAAAGCAACGGCCTCATCGAGCGATTTCACCGCCAGTTAAAAGGGTCGTTGAGATGCCATGGTGGAGACTGGGTGGAATCGTTGCCGGTGGTTCTCTTGGGTATCAGGAACACCGTCAAAACTGACCTGGATGTGACGCCGGTGCAGCTGATTTATGGTGCTTCTCTGAGGATGCCAGCGGATTTAGTTTTATCGGGACGGCCTCCAGCTGTAAATAGGTTATCGCCAGATGAGGGATACATTAGAAACCTACAGGAAATAATGCGTAACCTGTTTTATGCCAGTCCCCGTTTTCACAATCAGGACGAGCCGTTCATCCCAAGAGATATGATGACCAGCTCGCATGTTTTTGTTCGTGTCGATCGCATCAAGGGGCCTTTGGAACCGCCTTATGAGGGTCCTTTTGAGGTGGTTAAGAGGAATCAAAAGGTTTTCACTTTGAAATACAACGATGGGGAGAGGAATTTCTCGATTGACCGGTTGAAGCCAGCGATTTTCGATTTTTGTCGACAGCAACAAGGCGAGGAAAGTGGCGAAATAAGAAAACACAACACAACACCGATATGTTCTGGGCGTAAACTGCCGCTTCTGCCGCTGCCCGCCTGCTCGATGCCTGTTGGTGATGCTACTGACAGAACTAACGGTGCTACCACTCGCTCTGGGAGGAGAGTTAGATTTCCCAAGAAGTACCAGGATATGGTGCAAATAAAAAGATTTTGAGGAGCAGTCGTCGTTGGGGAATTTTTCTTAGAGGGGGTAGTGTAGGGTGTTTCACCTTTCGTTTCAGCTAAATCTAGAAGTTAGTTACGAGATGTTTTGCTGGTAAAACCAGAGTTTATTGTTAACTATTATTAAGTTGTTTAGACTGAAATATACATTATATTTCTCTGACATACTTGTCCTATTTTCTATAATAACTGTGGATAGAGCCACACTTCCTTATAAATCACCCGGGCTGGATGGCGTGTACCCTGCTCTGCTCCACTGGGGTTTGGATATCATACTAGACCATCTGGTGCGAATCTTCCGGGCGTGTATCGTCCTCAGATACATTCCCGGGGAATGGAGGGAAGTTAAAGTAATATTTATACCAAAACCGGGGAAATCGGACTACTCCGCGGCAAAATCCTATGAGCCCATCAGTCTAACTTCTTTTCTTTTAAAGACCTTAGAGAGATTGTGCGACAGAGAGATCAGGGATACGGCGCTAGTGGAACGCCCTCTTCATCCCAGTCAACACGCATACATCCCAGGTGAGCAGAATCGAGAGGTCGATGGAGGTCAAATCATCTACCCTGGGAGTGTTTATAGACATCGAAGGCGCTTTTGACCGACCAACCTTCGAAAGCATAACCAAGGCACTACAGGAACACGCCGTAACCCCCATGTTGTGTGGGCTGATTCGGCATGCCATGGAGTGGCGAGCAATACAGAGAAGTGTAGGGGATTGCACCGTCAGGGGTGTCGTTAGCAAGGGCTGTCCACAGGGTGGAGTCTTATCCCCGCTAATATGGGACATATTAGTTGACGACCTGCTGCGCCGGCTCAATGAGTCGGGGTTCCGCACTATTGGCTATGCAGATGACCTGGCAATCCTGCTTACGGGTAAACATGAGAGCATACTCTGCAACATCATGCAGAGCGCGCTGAACATAGTTGATGAATGGACAACGGAACGCTCCCTCTCGGTAAACGCCGCGAAAACGGAGCTCGTTCTTTCCACGAAAAAACGAAAGCTAGGTGCAATGACCTTACCTAGACTGAAGGGAACTCAACTTAGTCTAACGAAGGAAGTCAAGTACCTGGGAATCGTACTTGACAGCAAACTCAACTAGAAAAGACACTTGAAGTTGAAAGTGAGCAAGGCGTGCGCGGCCTTCTGGCAATGCCGCAGGGCTGTTGGGCGGTCTTGGGGCCTATCCCCTAGGATCGTCCTCTGGCTATATGTGGCGGTCATCAGACCCATGCTTTGCTACGGTGCGCTCGTCTGGTGGCCCAGAACCAGACAGAGGAACGAGATGGCTCATATAAGTCACATCCAAAGGCTCCTACTCTATGTAGCTGGCCCCACACCCGCCAGCTACCGTGGGGGACGTCCTTAAGGAATTACGCACCCTCTCCGTTCTTCGCATACCCGAACTCTCGGAATCGCCCGAAGGCATAACTGCAGGAGCTCAGGCTGGTCAGGCTACACCCGGGCGTATACACCACAGGGTCTTGGACGCGACGGGACACTACTTGTCCAGGGTTGAAAGGGATGGAGACCTCCATGTCCTAATTTCAACATAATTTCGATTATGTTGTCCGGAGTGACTACTACTCCAACCCGAGTCTCTCTTATGCGAAAGTCCTCGGTCCACCTGTGTTACCGGAAGAGCGTGTGCTCCACCGTATCCTCCTCTCCGCAGTAGACACACTGGGGGTCTTCTGCCCGGTTGATCCGGTGCAGGAAGGCTCGAAAGTCTCCATGACCTGTCAACATCTGGGTTAGGTAGTAATTTACTGCACCTACCCCATTCCTTTTCTCGATCCACTGGCTTAATCTGGGAATAAGCCTGTGGGTCCACCTGCCAGTCCTGCCGGAATCACAGCGATCCTGCCATTTCGTGAGGGTGTCGGCTCTCGCCTCCGCCTTCGTCTTCGACCCATTCCGCACGCTGCGCATCTCCTCGACTCGGAGGTCCGCCGGCGGGATTTCCGCGACCACCAGCACGGCATCCAGGGACACCGTCCGGTAGGCCGAACAGATGCGGAGGGCAGCCCTGCGGTGTACCCTCCACACCAAACCCTTGTACTTGGACGTCTTGAACGCGGCCGGGGCCCATACCGTAGACGCGTACATTATCACTGAGTTCACGACTCCCGCGAACACTCTCCTCTTCGAGGGCGAGGGCCTTCCTACATTCGACATCAGCCTTGACAGTGCTCCCGTCAACACCTCAGCCTTCTTCGTCACTCTGTTGACATGCGCCGCAAAGGATAGCCTCTGGTCGATGTCAACCGCCCGGTACTTCACCACCTTCTGTGGTGTCAGGGTCACTCCCTCGACACTGAAGGAGATGCCATCCGGCACAAGTCTGTGCCCCGCCATCATGACCGCCTCGGTTTTCGCCGGGGCCAGTCTCAATCCTTTCCCTCTCATCCAGCGACTGATGTCACCGGACACCTCGTCCACGACGGCCATAAGGTCGTCCACATCTTTCCTCGCTACTACCAGCGCCAGGTCATCCGCGCAGGCAGTCAGCGACGCTCCTCTCGGTACCTCCAGGCGGAGCACCGAGTCACACATCACGTTCCACAAAGTTGGTCCGAGGACCGATCCCTGGGGAACTCCACTCGTCACTTGCACGACCTGGCCTTCACCAAGGTCGATGCTCCTTTTCGACAGGTAGCTACCTATCACTCTTCTGAGGTATCCTGAGACGCCAAAATTCCTTAACGCGTCCATCACGTGGACCCATCCGGCAGAATTGAATGCATTCTGAACATCAAAGGTAATTAGCGCACACCACTTCTTACCTCTTGTACTGTGATCATTCGCTTCCCTTCCCAGGGAGACGACTCGTTCTACTGCATCTATGGAGGATTTGCCCTCCATAAACCCATACTCAACGCTGCATGTGTCACACTCTCCCTTGCGGTCGAGGACTCCATGCAGCCCACAAAAACGCGCCTGAGGCGGTCCGCCTTCAGTCCACCCGTGCTCCAACCCGCGAAGTCCGGCACCCGGTTGCCCGGGGCCGTCGGTCGCGCGGCACCTCTTCCCCCATCCTGATCGCTCAGAGTGAAGAAAACATACTGGTGGTTGCTGAGGGTTTTATCATCCTCGACCGTCCACCTCCCGATTCTTCCTGAAACATTAGCAGTGCTGAGAGTCCCCTTATAAGCGTTGGCTTGACCCCGTCGTTGTGAACGACCAGGCCTAAGACAGCTATCCAGTCGGAGAGCAGGTCACCCCTAGGGTCTAACCTGTCTCCTTCCCATACAGGTGACTTGGAGTTGAAATCACCCGTCACAATCACCGGTTTGGTGTGCCTTCTGATGTCCCGGCTCAGATTGTCGAGCCACTCCGTCACCACGTTCATACCTACATTCGGAGAAATGTAGCAACTGAACACGATGCAGTCTCCCACATCTATCCATGCAGAATCGGGGCCTTGCCCCCTGGCTCTGACCCTACATCTTCTGGACACGACCGCAATGGCCACGTCCATCGCTGCATCGGCGATCCACGAATCGTTTGCCCTCACCCTTGCGAGATTGGGCTCCCTCATCAGGATCACGTCCCAGCCTTTCTGTTTGGAGGCGCTGGCGGCCGCGTCGTGGGCCGGCCCGCTCCTGCACAAATTCACCTGCAAGAAACTGATCATGGCGGTTTCTTGTTCTCCTGCCTCGCCATGGCCGTGCGATGGCGTTCACAATCTATGGTCCTGGCCTTGTGGCCAGCGACCTAACAGACGGGGCATGAGAGCCCGTCCCTGCAGCTAGCGGCCGTGTATCCGGGAGCTCCACATCTATGGCAGAGGGTAGTTTTATCCACCCCCTTACAGTCCCTGGCTATATGGCCAGGTTCCCAACATCTGAAACACACCGACTTCATTGCCATGCGTTCACTCACCTTACTAGGGCTGGACAAAGTATCGATACTTACTCGAGGTATCGATACCAAGTCTGGTATCGTCTATCAATACCAATATGGTATCGGTATCGAGGTATCGATAATTCCGATACTGAAATTTTTGACTTTTTCGATACTATTAATCTCATCGATACCATCAATACCATCGATACTCTCGATACCACCAATACCATCAATACCATCGATACCATCGACATCATCAATACCATTGATACCATCGATACCAGCAATACCATCGATACCATCGATAGAATCGATACCGGAGACCATACATGATAACAAAACAATAGGTTATTTAGAAGTTCTGATTTGTATTATTTTCATCAAACATTATAATGATCGACTGGATTGAATAAGTGGAAAAACATAATTAATTATTGTCAATTTGGATTCGCCGTAGTATGAGTTTTGGGTAGTGGGCTATTAAAGTGCACTATCTAAAGTGGCGCATCTCAAATTTCACTCGGGCATGCCTAACTTTACGACTTTATACTCCCCATACCTATACCTAGCTGATATACAAATGTTAATTGATTTTCGTTAAATTCTTGTTTTCATAATTATGTATTTAATTTCTTCAATAAATTTTCAAATTTCATATTTAAATTAATTAAATAGTAGCGGTTATTAGTGATTTTACGATACCAAGACGATATTAATCCTCTGATACTTTCAATACCTCGATACTTCCAATTCCTCCAATATTTCGATACTTCCGATACCTTCAATACTTCGATACTTTAGATACCTTCAATACTTCGATACTTTCAATATTCTGCGATACTTTGATACCAGCGATACTTTCGATTCTTTAGGAAAGTATCAATTCCATTTGGTAGTATCGATACTTAACCGAGAATCGATACCTTAAGGGTATCGAGTATCGATTCCAAAATATCGGTATCGCCCAGCCCTAGAACTCGAGTCCACCGAATGCCTCGATTTTGACTAAAAACACACGAAATCAGTTTCCGGATTTTGTCTTCGGGATTTGGAAACAGCTTCATCTTGTCTGTGGACCTAATTAGACCCAAAACCCAGAATACTTGATGTTCGCACCGTAACATGTTTAACTTGCTACGTTATTTAACTGCCCTCACGTTTCTATAGACAATTCGGAATTTTCTAATCCCTCGAGTTTCAAGCAAACATTTCGAGATGAAGATAGCCATGATTCTCAGATAGCTTATTGGGAAGCTTCTCTTTTCGTGATCAAAGAACCATAAAACTTCCGCTTGCTCTCAACACCTCTTTAACTTCAAGATGCATCAAGGGAAATTTCGATTGCCAAATCGTATTGCCGATGGGACAATCTGCATCCCAAACATTTTTCTCTCACCACTGGAAATCTGCAGAAAGCGATCTAGACAAACATATGAGTTTCGTAAATTCTGTTCGTCCTTACGAACGCTAAGAGTTTCGTCCTTTTAAACAGCTTGTTTACGTACACCCGCAACCTACGCAGGACAAACCGATCAGGCTGATTTAGAGGTTGGGAATAATCTCAAATTTTACAAACATTGTTTTGTTCGAATTTTTGAAAATTCTCAACAACTCTTTGTTGTTTCCTGAAGGGATCTGAGTTAGCGAAAGATAGTTCAACCAAAACCCCCAAAACAAGGAATCTGCATTCCCGGATCTGGATAAGACGCCTTGATGGCATCGATCACGAAACCTAATTTGTCAAGCGGTCACATTTCTTTGCCACATCATCACAGCATTACAGATACTGCTTCCTAACGAGAAACAGTCATTCAAATAAACAACTTTGGAAGGACCACATCGGCCTGATCAACTTCGTTGAACCAAGTAGAGCTGTCCCCGGTTGGAAACCCGAGACATCAGCTAATTTAGAAAAAACGATGGCCGTGAAATCTTAAAATCCAAGACGTGCATCCGATTGTCAAAAGTGTAACGACGTGTACTCGTATTCGATTCTAGTCCTCCGTAAATTCCCAGTAACTGAGTAATAGAAGACAACCCCTTGGTTCAATTTCCGTAGAAATGATTGTTGTAACAATTGTAACAACGGAAATTGAACCAAGTTCAAGCTTGAACCCGGTTCAATTTCTTCATACAACCGGCCCTAAGTACTCTATCATCGTCAGACTTGTGCCCCGCATCTTTTTCCTCAAACAGAGACACCGGCTGTCTCGAGCCGAAAGGGTCACCTCATTTTGTGGCTGAACTTCCCATCCTTGCGTCTCTTCCGATTGCAGATTCCGACGATCGAATATCGGGATTTAACGTTGTCACAATTTTTTTTGGGCGGAAGATCACGGAGAACTTTCTCCTGACGATCGTACAGAAATTGAAGAAGGCTGCGATATGACAGCCGAAACGTCAAAACGTAATTCATTACCAACGACAACGCGATCTAAAATTTAATTTAGTAGGAAAAACAGTGTGATTTAGAAAACTGTTGTAGTAGACTTATGAATAAGCAATCCGTATTCGTTCAATTCAAACAGCAACAATAACTTTGATTTAACGCGCGCGCTTTGAAAGTCTAGTATGATTGAGAAAAGTATTTGCCTTCACTTCAAGTACAAGCTTTTACTCTGTAGTATTTTACGTAGTCTATAGTCTATTCAGGATAAACTGAACATCACGTGACCTAAGTTTCTTAGCAAAATTTAAATGAAAAACATTGATAACCATTGACTAATGACAGATATTTGTCAGGTACTTTGGGGCCACGTGATGTTCAGTTTATCCTGAATAGACTATAATCTTTTTCATAAAGTAAATAGGTACTCATTCACCCATTTTTTGGGGAAGACGCCACCATGTGGTTACAATGCAGGAATGGTGATTTTCATGTGCGAGATTTGGTTGACGACCACGCCATTGCTTCGTTTCACCACATTTTACACGGTAACGAGTCGGCTCGCGAGAGGCGAATGTAGGAGAGTTTCGACTCGATGAATGTCATAATTAATGTACTGAATTGGGCTATGAATTTATCCGTGTCGATGTTAGGAGTCATGGACAACAATTTGCGGTGATTTAAATTGAAAACCCACCTGGAGAAACGGTGAAAAAGAGCGAAGATGGGGACCTCGAAGTTCACCATTTTACGGATCGTGGACGAGAGACCGGACCGAATTGGGAACACACACTACATTGTCAGAACTCCCCCCCCCTCATGCGACGCTTTCTAAATTCACACTTGTGGACCCCAACGAAGACAACCAACCATTTTCCAGTTTGACAGCGCCTCATGGACTTGAAAATTCCCATTGAAAATCCATACTTCAATTTTGAATTAAAATCAGTCGTACTTCATTGTTGCAGAAATTTAATTTTCTAATGTTGGAAAAAGAAGTTATGTGTTATGTTATAAAGTTATGTTATAAAAAAACTGTGGTGTTATGAACTTTTTATCAAACAACTTGTATGTACAGCCTGTGTTAAAAATGGTGGACCCGAGGTTCAAGGGCTGATTCTTCTCGTCAAAATAAATGAAGAAAAAGTTCCTATAAACAATGCAAACGCTTCCAGTACATTTTCCATACGCATGACAACCACATGCGAAAAAATGTTTGAGATGTAAAAGATAGCCTACCCTATAGACTTTTGGAAAAGGTTTTGTCGATTTATGTATCTTCATTAGTTCAAGAGATATTGCTATTTTGGTGCCGCTGATCGAAGGACAAAATCGAGGACAAAATATTAAAATTTGGAAGCTATACCAAAATACCCCGAATAAAAATGATGAAGCATGTTGAAAGCTTTCAGATGTTTTAATAGGTTTTCAGTCTAACTTCTATTGTTACAGAGATATAGCGACTTGAAATTGTACAGTTCTCGAAACGAAAGAGGTAATACTTCGGAAAGTAGAGTAGAACGAGTAAAAATTTATTGAAAAAATAAACTTCTCTTGCTCTATGCAATCTTTTTTGTTTATGAAATTTCGCTGTAATTTTCAAATTTTAGTTTTTGTTTTCGAATCAGCTATACTAAAATCTCAATATCTATGGAAATAATGAAGATACAGGAATCAGTAAAAGTTTTTCTGAAAGCTTGTAAGATAGGCTTCTTTTCTTGAATGAATCTTTCTCCCGAATTTCGTTGTCATGCCTCCCAAAAATGAACTGGAAATTTTGAATGGGACACCCTGTATCTATTAAGCGTTTGGGGATCATAGTTTATAGGAACTTTTTCTTTTATTTTGACGAGAAGAATCAGCTCTTATACCTCGGGTCCACCATTTTTAGGACACCCTGTATACAGGCTGTTTGATAAAAACTCCAGAACGCCACAGTTTCTTTGGTTGTGATCTGATTTCAAAAACCCCTTAAGAAAAATTTATTTATTTTTCATGCACTACAAATAGAGCTTGTTGCCAAATTTTTTCCCTCCACTTCTTTTTTTAACATTGGTAAATTCTATTTTTAAAGAGTAAAGTACGATTACTTTGTAACTTTCCCACCCCGGGGCCCACAACCTCGCGATTATTACCTTTACCTTTTGGTGCCGTGCTTACTCTTTTACCTGGCCAATTAATGTGATCGTCTAATCGAAGAGGAGCTCCTACGTTGTGTTGTCGCTGTTCCCCAAATTCACGTAGTACCACACACGTTGGGTTCGAGAAATCAAACACTGTGATTCATACCACCTCTTTATTGAACATACGGGAAAATAGCAAATGACGGGGAAGCTGTCAGGTCCAGTATTTGGCGCTTGACCCATTGAAAACAAAACCAGCGTCTCGCACCAAGGCGGGAATCGAAAAGAACCAGTATTACACAACATCAACAAATCTCAATCAAAGCAATAATCATAATCATACGAATCAGTTCGCCCAGCAGTAATTCAATATTAGCGAGCAACAAGTACAACAGCTAGCCATAATCTAGGGTCATCTGGGCCCGTGCGACCGTTATGTATGCAACTTATGTTGGGAGGTGGCCGGCCCCGCATACGGTAATGCCCACAACGGGTGGAACATCCCGTGCAAGTCTTAGGTCGGGTCCTCTTCTGCTGGGACTCAGAGCCCCAGGCTATGGATGCCGAACGGCGAGTATTTATCGGTTCATTATTTATTAAGGTTTAAAATGCAATGGCTTGAGAACAACTGGTTTATTAAGTGACAATCAAACTGCTACCGGCGTCTCCCCCGCCTCATCAACAACACTTCCTTTTTCAAAGTACATCCTAACACGAGGCAATACCGAAGGTAATTAGCCCACCAATCGACCGAAGCGCACCCTGTCAAAGAGATTCCGTGCCTCTGTATTGAATAGAGAAATTCGCGGATACGATCATCCGATTCTCCGCTACCGGGGGGTGTGGTTCGCACTCAGCCGGTGGCCAAAACACATAAAATACAATTGCCAACTGGCTCTTTTCTTGGCCAATGGCTCTTTTGTTAGGATGGGCTGATTGGCTACATGACGCCTCTCACAGAGCGTAAATCGGGAAAACGCGATTGCCCAAGTCCGAGTACGGTCGGAAGCACTCTTAAGCACCGGCCGGTATACCCTCGAGTACCGGCAATAAAACTGATTGTACTTGGAGACACCGTACCGCTTTGTGCGGCACCACGATCGAGAAGTGGGTTATTACGTGATACAATGAGGAGGAGATTCCAGAAGGGAGCTCCCCAGAATAAAACAGAGGCCCGCGAACTAAATGCACAAGCAAACATCAACGAATATCGGACATCTTCGATAAATAACAAACATTACAACATCTAGAGTACGCGCGCCGTGACAACGTTAGCTTGAAGGGAACATACAGTGTGACCGACAAATTCATGAATAAATTATGTATATCGAAAACGGACCTGGCATACCAGAAGGCCCCGCAATTGACGTGGTTGGTCGGTACCGGGCTGGAGTTTTCTTGGAACGACCCACCATGGCGGTTCGAGAGGGGTTGGACCTGGGGGACGTCTCCGACGGACTTAGCTCTCCGCAATGGCCCTGTGGGTCGGCCCGGCGTAGCCCAGTAGGTCGGACGACGAGGAGCTACCCAATAGGTCAAGTCTGCGTTAACCCAAGGAGTATCACAGGCAACAGTACCCAGGAGGTCGAGCCTGCGTCACACCAGGCGGCACCCTATCACGAATTCCCCAAGAGGTTAAACCGGCGGATACTTCTAGTCTGGCAAGAGATGCTCAGTATGGCGGTCCGAACCCGCACCCCAATTAAGGTCACGCAGGGATCCCTTTGAGCTTTACGTCTTGCCAGTTACCCGAAGTCACGCGGTGTCCCAGTAGGTTTGATCCGTGATCGATCCCAGAGGTCACGCGGCGTTCCAAGTAGGTAGTACTGTCACCGGTCCCCCGCGAGCACGCTGAACTACCAGGAGGTTAGGCTCCAGTCGTCCCCAGGAGGGTTCGCGAGTCCCCGGTAGAGTGGCTGCGTGACGCTTCTCCGTCGGTGGTCGTCGTCGTCACAGGTCTAGGCTGAGACTGGCGGTGGAGAGCTTCTTCAGGGCTAGGGCTGGTGGGCGGCTTCTCTGGTGGACTTGCGGCTGGAGCTGGTGGTCTTCTTCTGGTTGGCGGTGGTCTTCGAGACGTTTTATTGTCTGCCTTTCCGTGGATTTTCGGGTCTTATTTATACCCGCAAATTCGGCCGCGTCTCTTCGCATCTCTTTTCCACAGGGGTGGTTGGCACGAGGCGTGGATGGCCCACTCGTCGGAGAGTCATCGTTTCTTCCTTTTTGTTCATTATCTCCTCCCTTGTTTTACATGCATGATTTTAGTTTATTGAGATTATGCAGATGTGAGCTCGGTTCGAACCTAGCGCATTTAGCAGGTACCGGTTCTTTGTCCCTTTCGCTTTCTACGGGTTCGAAGCACTTGACTGTTCTCGGGTCGAGGGCTGGTGCGAGCGAGACCGATGCGGTGTGGATGATACGCCGATGCCGATGCGTACGGGTTTTCGGGATTTTGGTTCTTATGGTGGTTAAGAACAGAGACGAGCGTCGTTGACTGGACGTACGGTAATTACGCTTAGGGGTTGATTAGCGCGAATTCAATTGTACGTATTAATTGCGTCTGGTCCGTGCGGTCACTTTTATTATGTGTACCGTCCGCCGCGCGTCAGGTACGGGCGGTATTCGCATTTGTATTTTACGAGCGGTCCGAGTTCAGGTAGCGCTTCCCTTTCGTCGGCGATTTACTTTTGGTCAGGTAATCATCGATAATGATATTATGGCTTATCACTACAGGTGTCGAGGTGTGATTCTTTATTCGAACGGTCTTTTTGTGTGTGATGACCTGGCCCCGGGCTGCCAGGTTACAGTCTCCCCCTCGGATTGAGATGAATGGCCAGGGGACAGTCTGAGCAATTCGAAACCTTCTTCATGGTGTTCGGTGTGGATGATGTCTTCGGGCTCGTGCCCTGCGGTTCTCCCCCAGGTGGCAGTTGGAGGCGTACCCCTCGATGATGGTGTAGCTGGATTACGGACGCTCCCGGAATCATGAAAATATACGAGCAGTATCAACGTTCGATTATGATTTCTCCCCCTCTCCCCCATTTCCTACGCCCCATTGTCACGATACTTCGAAATTTTCAATCTGCGTTGTCACGACAAACCCGGTGCTTTCCGTCACCCGATTCCTTTAGGCCTTAGTAACTCGTAACAAGAGATTCAAAGAAGTTTTATTTTCATATTGATTAATTGCAGGGCGGAATTGTATACATTGCTGAAAAGTATATTATTACGGACAGTCATGACACGGTGTTGCGAGTTCCTTCTTCTATTCTTGATGTGGACGTCGACCTAGCTTCTGGTCTCTGACATGTGGACTGGTGGCGGGCTGCTACTTCTGGTCGACGGCATTCCTGGTGGAAATCCGGTGGAGGGTTAGTGGGCGCCGAATGCCGTTCTGGTGCTCCTTGGTCTTTCCCTGGTTCCATTTAATCCATCGTGGAATCACGTCAGGGCCCGTTCAGTTGACCTATGGGTGGGATGGCTGGGAATTCCGTCCGGCCAGTTGGCGATTTGGAAAAACTCGGTGGAGATGGGTTGGTACTTGGGTCTGTCAAAATGGTGGTTGTATTTCTTTCCGACGAGGCCTTGCGCTGCTGATTGGTGGACTTGATTTACGGCATACTTCTTGGGTCTCATGTCGATGACAAGGACGGGTGAAGAGCCTTCCAGTTCCCTTCCTTCTGGTGGTCCAGCTATAGTTTCCGGGTCTTCTCCATTTCTCTCACACGGTACCGTTAGGCGGGGTCCGAATGACTAAGGTGGATTATTTCTCGGATTCGGGCTTGAAATTCTGGTACTTCAGGTTCTTCTTCGATTCCTGGGTCCGTGTCTGATTGCAGCGCTCTTTTGGGCTCCCCCTTTTTGTTGTTTTTTTTTTCTGCCTCTTCACGATCGTCCTTTCCTCGCGCATCTCCCTCGTCGCCACAAATTCACTACACTGTCACGATCAAATCTCAACACGATAATTCCACAACTTTGGCGATTTCACAGATTCCCCTCACGCGAAGCCGCACTCCCTCATCATCACTTCGGATCACCAGGTCACTATCACGCACTAAGCACCTCACCATTTTATCTGGACACTGCACTAGTGGACGAGATCGCGATCGGTTTTTTTTCCTCTTCCCCCCGCACAGTTTTCCTGATTCCGGTACTTCACCCTCAGTGGGCGTCTTCACGTCGCATCCGCTTCTTGTGGGCGATTCGCACTATTCTTCCCACGGGCGTCGACCAACAGGGCACTTCTAAGAACTTCCCTCGACGCGCATCTCTTCTACCGAACCCGTACTTGCACACAATATTCAACACCCACCTCACTGCACTGATTTCACCACAATATTTGACACCCACCTCACTGCACTGGATTCACGCCGCGCGGCACTTCCCGATTTTAGTTCGGAAAACCGACACGGCAATCACCTGGGAAAACTCCCGGGTGGGAGGTGCCTGTGTCGGTACTCGACTTGAGCTAAGGGCATTGCAGGAGACTTACGACGGATTATTCTCCCCCGATCGACATGTCAGTGACGCCCCCTTTTCATTTCTCGAACTTTCAACGATGTGTGGTTTTAAAACTACGTATCCTGGTCACGGCACCACTGTAACTTTCCCACCCCGGGGCCCACAACCTCGCGATTATTACCTTTACCTTTTGGTGCCGTGCTTACTCTTTTACCTGGCCAATTAATGTGATCGTCTAATCGAAGAGGAGCTCCTACGTTGTGTTGTCGCTGTTCCCCAAATTCACGTAGTACCACACACGTTGGGTTCGAGAAATCAAACACTGTGATTCATACCACCTCTTTATTGAACATACGGGAAAATAGCAAATGACGGGGAAGCTGTCAGGTCCAGTATTTGGCGCTTGACCCATTGAAAACAAAACCAGCGTCTCGCACCAAGGCGGGAATCGAAAAGAACCAGTATTACACAACATCAACAAATCTCAATCAAAGCAATAATCATAATCATACGAATCAGTTCGCCCAGCAGTAATTCAATATTAGCGAGCAACAAGTACAACAGCTAGCCATAATCTAGGGTCATCTGGGCCCGTGCGACCGTTATGTATGCAACTTATGTTGGGAGGTGGCCGGCCCCGCATACGGTAATGCCCACAACGGGTGGAACATCCCGTGCAAGTCTTAGGTCGGGTCCTCTTCTGCTGGGACTCAGAGCCCCAGGCTATGGATGCCGAACGGCGAGTATTTATCGGTTCATTATTTATTAAGGTTTAAAATGCAATGGCTTGAGAACAACTGGTTTATTAAGTGACAATCAAACTGCTACCGGCGTCTCCCCCGCCTCATCAACAACACTTCCTTTTTCAAAGTACATCCTAACACGAGGCAATACCGAAGGTAATTAGCCCACCAATCGACCGAAGCGCACCCTGTCAAAGAGATTCCGTGCCTCTGTATTGAATAGAGAAATTCGCGGATACGATCATCCGATTCTCCGCTACCGGGGGGTGTGGTTCGCACTCAGCCGGTGGCCAAAACACATAAAATACAATTGCCAACTGGCTCTTTTCTTGGCCAATGGCTCTTTTGTTAGGATGGGCTGATTGGCTACATGACGCCTCTCACAGAGCGTAAATCGGGAAAACGCGATTGCCCAAGTCCGAGTACGGTCGGAAGCACTCTTAAGCACCGGCCGGTATACCCTCGAGTACCGGCAATAAAACTGATTGTACTTGGAGACACCGTACCGCTTTGTGCGGCACCACGATCGAGAAGTGGGTTATTACGTGATACAATGAGGAGGAGATTCCAGAAGGGAGCTCCCCAGAATAAAACAGAGGCCCGCGAACTAAATGCACAAGCAAACATCAACGAATATCGGACATCTTCGATAAATAACAAACATTACAACATCTAGAGTACGCGCGCCGTGACAACGTTAGCTTGAAGGGAACATACAGTGTGACCGACAAATTCATGAATAAATTATGTATATCGAAAACGGACCTGGCATACCAGAAGGCCCCGCAATTGACGTGGTTGGTCGGTACCGGGCTGGAGTTTTCTTGGAACGACCCACCATGGCGGTTCGAGAGGGGTTGGACCTGGGGGACGTCTCCGACGGACTTAGCTCTCCGCAATGGCCCTGTGGGTCGGCCCGGCGTAGCCCAGTAGGTCGGACGACGAGGAGCTACCCAATAGGTCAAGTCTGCGTTAACCCAAGGAGTATCACAGGCAACAGTACCCAGGAGGTCGAGCCTGCGTCACACCAGGCGGCACCCTATCACGAATTCCCCAAGAGGTTAAACCGGCGGATACTTCTAGTCTGGCAAGAGATGCTCAGTATGGCGGTCCGAACCCGCACCCCAATTAAGGTCACGCAGGGATCCCTTTGAGCTTTACGTCTTGCCAGTTACCCGAAGTCACGCGGTGTCCCAGTAGGTTTGATCCGTGATCGATCCCAGAGGTCACGCGGCGTTCCAAGTAGGTAGTACTGTCACCGGTCCCCCGCGAGCACGCTGAACTACCAGGAGGTTAGGCTCCAGTCGTCCCCAGGAGGGTTCGCGAGTCCCCGGTAGAGTGGCTGCGTGACGCTTCTCCGTCGGTGGTCGTCGTCGTCACAGGTCTAGGCTGAGACTGGCGGTGGAGAGCTTCTTCAGGGCTAGGGCTGGTGGGCGGCTTCTCTGGTGGACTTGCGGCTGGAGCTGGTGGTCTTCTTCTGGTTGGCGGTGGTCTTCGAGACGTTTTATTGTCTGCCTTTCCGTGGATTTTCGGGTCTTATTTATACCCGCAAATTCGGCCGCGTCTCTTCGCATCTCTTTTCCACAGGGGTGGTTGGCACGAGGCGTGGATGGCCCACTCGTCGGAGAGTCATCGTTTCTTCCTTTTTGTTCATTATCTCCTCCCTTGTTTTACATGCATGATTTTAGTTTATTGAGATTATGCAGATGTGAGCTCGGTTCGAACCTAGCGCATTTAGCAGGTACCGGTTCTTTGTCCCTTTCGCTTTCTACGGGTTCGAAGCACTTGACTGTTCTCGGGTCGAGGGCTGGTGCGAGCGAGACCGATGCGGTGTGGATGATACGCCGATGCCGATGCGTACGGGTTTTCGGGATTTTGGTTCTTATGGTGGTTAAGAACAGAGACGAGCGTCGTTGACTGGACGTACGGTAATTACGCTTAGGGGTTGATTAGCGCGAATTCAATTGTACGTATTAATTGCGTCTGGTCCGTGCGGTCACTTTTATTATGTGTACCGTCCGCCGCGCGTCAGGTACGGGCGGTATTCGCATTTGTATTTTACGAGCGGTCCGAGTTCAGGTAGCGCTTCCCTTTCGTCGGCGATTTACTTTTGGTCAGGTAATCATCGATAATGATATTATGGCTTATCACTACAGGTGTCGAGGTGTGATTCTTTATTCGAACGGTCTTTTTGTGTGTGATGACCTGGCCCCGGGCTGCCAGGTTACAACTTCTAATTTAAAATTGAAGTATGTATTTTTCTCTTCACTATGGTATGTAGAAAGTGGTAATTTTTTCAATGTTTATCCAAGAAAACGCATAAAAAGTTTCGTCCGATTTGAATTAAGTTTAAAAAAATGTCACTTTCAGGAGTGCTTTGGATTCCAAAGCCAACGTGAAAATGACGTTTTTTGTTTAATCCGACCAAATCTGGCGAATCATTTTTTGCATTTTTCTGATGATTATTAAGAATATCAACTTTTTTATTGACTGATGGTATAGGAAGAAATTTCTACTTCAACTTTGAATTGGAAATAATTGAGTTTTATTATTAAAAAAGTTAAATTTAACAATGTTGAAAAAAGAAGTTGAGGGAAAAAATTTGGCAAAAAGGCCTATTCGTAGAGCATGAAAAATAAATCATTTTTTGTTGATGGGTTTTTGAAATCGGATTACCGCCAAAGAAACTGTGGCGTTCTGGAGTTTTTATCAAACAGCCTGTATAAGTACACTCACTTTTCCACTTGTAATCCATAAAGGTGATGCAAACGTTGGTTTTACATTAAATGTTGTAATTCAAACATTGAAGGAACCGTGTAAATTCCAAATAAATAAGGTAAATAAGTTAAAATTAGGTTTGGACATTGAATTTAAAGCATAAAGAAGGATAACCGCATCTCAGAGGTTGAAGCTCTCTGATGCTTTTTGCCACCAGGAGGCGCCACTAAATCCCTCTGGTGCCGTAACTCGTGAACTTCTCTTCAAGATTGTAGGTAGTTGTCCACGCTCATAAATTCCTTTCGGTTCTGTGCTTCCCAAATATTTCGACGAGCGCTGGGAAAGAAAGCGAGTTATTTTTACCGCAGGTTCTCGCTCATCTTTGAGTGCAGATCCTACTAGGTAACTTACATTACAAATTCAGATACCGATTTCGAATTTAGACATGCGATTTATTTAAGCACTTTATTTGCAAAAGACTCATTTATCATCAGTACCTACTTTTCAGTTCAAAATGTCGGAAATTTTTGGATTAACATGAAAGCAACTCAAAATCTTTTACCTAAATATTATTCTTTTACTTCCCGGTTTTCTTTTTTCCCATTTATACTCTTTCTTTTGTTGTATCTTAGTTGTACATAGCGCAATAATAATGATACCTTCAAGTATTATTCAGAGATATTGAATAAATTATTGCTTATAGGATTACAGAAATAAAATCTAAATATCTACATATTCAATGTTAGGATTCGATTTTCTATTTGTTCTTTTTGTCTAATGATTTTCAAATTATCTCATTATGTACTGTAACGTAATTTTGAGTGGCGATTACACTGCGAACGACTCTGTGTTGGACGTTGGAGAGCGGGCGTAGGTTCTGTTGCTTACCACTGATAAATAAACCACTTGCGGGCGCCAGAGAGTTTAGAAAAAGGAAGGACCAGGAAAAACTCACAAATGGTCTACATTAAAACATATATTCAACATTTAAAAATGAAGAAGCCGAAAACAAGAATGAGAAAAAAATGGTTTGGCCCAAGAAGCATCCGTAAATTATCTTGGTCGAAAGTTGGGACATGCTGTACTTGCGGAATTTCAATGTATGGGAAATACTGGAAAATTTTCGAATTGTGTTTTTATTGTTATAAACGTTATGGCACATTAACGTCAGCCTCTACAACTAAAACGTGCAGCAGTCGGTGTTCGTTCATGATGAAACCGCGAATTTCGCATTTAGATTTATTGACGTGCCGGTCACACGAGCGCTGAACTATTTTTCATTACATACTTTGTCCGAATTTATTTCATTTGCATTCATCCATTCTACACACATACAAGCATATTCGCTTCATACCTCGCGCTAAAATTTGTCAGTATGGTCATTAACATGCAGAATGTTACTACACGGGGACGCATATACAAATTGATGTACAAGGTTTTTATTTGAAAACCTCCACCTTAAATAACTGCCGGTTGTTAGAAGAAATCAAAATTCCTTTACTAATGATTTCTCTGTTCAAGTTTTATAAGTTTCGGATATCCACGTTGAGGAATTCTGACGAAAAAGTGTCTGGTATTTTTTGAAAACCAGAAATATCCAAAGATGACCGTATTTCCACACCAATTTTATTTGATCAAAATGGTATTTGTACTTGACGTTTAAAATTATGAGAATTCATGAGTGAGTAGCCAGTTCGGGATAAAAAGACCATAATTATTATTATGACTGTATAGATAATTTGATGTTCAAATATAACTAATGATCAACAGAAATCTCATGTCGATATCAACATATCATTAATTTTAAAACGACCGGAAATTGAAAATATGAGTTTTAGGAAGTAGACATTAATCAAATCGGGGTGCGATGTCGCATAAAACAAACCCAAACCAGAAATCATTTTATTCGATTTATTCTCATTTATTAATGAAATGAAAGATTTTTGTGGGGACGCCGAAACGGTCGTGTGATTTTCAGGGTAACTGTTCGCTGTATATGGATTTGATTACGGCCCCTCCAGAGGGCTCCACGTGATGAGTTGGCTTGAGGCGTATTACATATATTATGAATTCCGACTTAACTCACGCCAATTTGAATTTATGATGCCACTACCTAGCTATACCTACCGTGCCCAATCGCATAACGCTTCTGATTGCTCCATATTCATGACTGGTGATGGAGGCAGAGGACCGATAATTCCACTCGTAATTGTTTTTCATCCCGCCATGAAATAAGCGACCGAGATAAAAATCGCTTTGGGCCCGGATTACTCCGGAGTAATTGGCCGGGTCTTTGACGGAGACAGCCAGACGTTAGATATAACGGTTGATATTTCCTGATCTTATCGGTTTTAATTGGTCCCGGGGTGTTTTTCGCGAGTGGTTCTTTTCATTCCGGACTATAATGCATTTCGGCCATGCGGCTATACATCAACGTCACATTACGGCCTGAAAGATGGGGGGTTGCTCACACGATTAGTACTCACTACTACTCTGCAAATATACGACCTTACTAACTTGATATACGGCCGACGGCCCACATATCTTCAAGCCGTTGAGGATATATTTGCACAATGCAAAACATGGAAATGCGAGAGTGTTTTGTGTGACATCATGGGATTAATTCAGGGATAAACGCTTGCGGTTGTTGGGAGGAATTTTCACATCAGCTGCCCCCTTGCCACGCGTATTTGTTCCCCTAAATATTTCTCTTAATCCTTTTTTCTTCTCAATTTTGCGTTTCGGTTGGAAAAAGGGTAGAATGCTGAATTGAAACGGTCTGGTAATTACGCTAACCAATCACGAATCAGCAATTTCAACCAACGTCATTCTAAATTGCTGCAGTAATTAATAGAGTTTCCGGCGTTTCTGGTTGATGTTGGTCGCAGTGGTGGCACACCTACAATGAGATTTATCTTACAAAGATGTAGAGTTTCCAATTTAGCGGTTCACAATAGGTCGGTGTACAATTTCGTACACATTTCTACCCGGAGAGACTGGAAATTATATAGACGACAATCTAACGAGATTCATTTTTCTCCTACGCGGATGCTGCTTCATGAAGTTTTCGCGTTTCAACTCGTAACTGGGAAATCGCTCCAAATATTGCTGTGAGTTTTCGAGTGAATTTTTACCGACTTGACTAAATTTTCCACCACCAGATGCAAACGGAATTCAGGAAAACTATCACATTGAAAAACTTTCCGTCAACTTCTTATCCTGGAGTGGGTAGGTACGGACGGAAAGAGAGTTGTGAATTTTGTAAAAGTTGAAGCATACGTATACACCTTAATCTCTAGCAAAATAAAATCGGATTTGCTCATTTTAGATTTATTTAAAATGAGGTGCAAAAATGAAAGTTATTTCCTCGAGGCTGCATGCAATCTGCTTTCCTGATTGAATTCCGAATTGCTCACCCACGGGTAATTAACAGAACTAATCTTAACGTAACTAGCTGACTCACTCACAAAATTGTTAAAGGTATTAGGAGGGGTGCATGATGTTGATGATGATGCTTCCTACATATTGTAATTTAATTTTGACGTGTGGAATTGAAGAGGGAAATTTTCATCCCCTAAATTACCCTTATAACCATCAATTTGTACTTCGACCTGAAGCAAATCTGGAAAAATTGAAGGTAGATAATAATATAGTAATAGTAAATTTTGGTCGTAATAAAGTATTTTTATTGCGCAACAAATTTTAAACTGACATTATTTCAGCAGGATATGTACATTCATTTTTATATGTATTTAGTAAACTATTTTAACTTCTAATTTACTTCAAGAATAATTCGGAGTCACATATAGGGATAATGTTTCACATTGAGGACAAATTTAATTCTTAACGTTACAAAACTTAAACTACATGTTTGTAAAAACCATAACAGCCCTAGTTTTTGCTTACTTTCTCTAATTATTATTACAACAATTAAGGGTTGAAATACAGTGTGACACGTTTCAAATCTAGGAAATTAATAATAATTATTAATGTTTTCATCTTTTTGAAACTAAGATTCAAACGGGTCACACTGAACATACCGATCAAACACTTTGAGAAACTTTTGTTGAGAGTCTCCAAGCGATACTTTCCATCACTTAACCTGAAATTTGGGATGTAGGAACGGAAAAAAATCCTTCATCAAAATTTTTCGACCGGCAACTGCGCTCCTGGCAATTTTTTTACATTAATTGTTGTTTGTAAATTTGACATTTCGATATAAACTGTTTGTGTTTAAACGACCTAAGAAATCTGTTGTTACAAGTATTTTTGCTGATTACATTATGTTTTTGTCATGTCGTTTTACTTTATGTGATCTGCTGAATTTCCTTGTGTGAAATTTAAATGTATCGTGCCGCTTTGTTTGAGAATTGCAAATGTATGAGGGCAATAGATATACATAAAAGAATCCAACCTATAAATCAAACGAAACAATGGAACAGAACTAAAAGCGTATTTCACATAAGGAACTTCTTTATCGAGAAAAATTATTGTGAAAGAAAATCGTGTTCAATAAATGTATACAGGGTGATCCACTGAGAACAGTTCACCTCAAATTTCACCTTTCAAACTCAATGGTGCGAAAACCCCTCGGACAGCACGATTTGATATTCAACAGCGACCCCTACTACTAGATCTTTCGTAAGCAGAATCTTAACCCTTACATGATAGCAGCAGCCATCCCTAGAATTTTAAATTTCAAATTCTTCTTCCAATGATGTACTTACTGGTTGGTAAATAAAGAAAAATGCAGTTTTTCAGATAATACAGATTTATCATTAAAGTAACATTACTATAGTTATCAGGGAAACTCAAAATCTTCCAGTCAGAGCAATTGTTGAAGATTACCTCTATCCGCTTCCATGCATTGATTCGGCGATTGCGCGATATGTTGTCGAACATTGCCGAGCATTTTAGCGGCGATATGTCGACATTCATCCTCAATTCTCCGTCTAAGCTCTACGCGGCGTTAAAACGTGGGATCTTGCATTCCATTCAATCGCGCCTCTGCCCAGAAAATCTGAGATTTTAAAAATTCCAAACGTCCCGAGTATGATGAGGTGGAGCACCGTCTTGTTAAAAGTCCCCATTATTTTCATGGTATTATGCATAATTTCCAATTAGCACGGTCCAGTTCTCGGCAACAATACCTTGAGTTTACGATTGAAAAACACTTATATCAATTGGAGTTCAATATGATTTTGCCTCAATCTTTTTACCCCTTGATTTTCATGAGAATATTCTTGGCAAGAATATGTTACCTCTTTTAGGAATTGTTTATTTCATGCTCGATTTTATGCTAAATCGGTCTTTGCTATGAAAAATTGAAGTTTTTTTCATCGGTCATCAACCTTATAGTCCTCAAATCGCTAAGTCCATTTTTTTTTTAAATAGTGTACTATTGACTACGGAGAGCATGATGATTCCCCAGGCTCTCGCTCTAGCACGCGGATTAATCAATTGTGCTAGAGCGAGAACCTGGGGAATATCAATGCACTCGATAGAACAAATTTGGAAATATCAGTACATGATTAGAAGGAGAATCTAATAAGCTTTCCACAGGGCTTTCCAATGTATCACGTATCTATCACTCTCATTTAAAATTTTGGGGATGACTGTTGATGCCCTCGTGTAGGAGATGACATTCTGCTAGCGAAAGATACCCCGGTAGCGGTTCCCCTTGAAAATAAAATTGACCTGTCCGAGGGATTTTCGCGCAATTCAATTTAAATGGTAACTTTCAAAGTGAACTATTTTCAATGGACGACTCTGTATATTAATTGTCACCACTGTAATGATGATCTGATTTTTTTTAATTATTAATAAAATAATAATAAAATATTAATGATTTATTTTAATTTTTGAGGGCGGCTAAAAATCAATTTGTCGTCAGTCTAAAATGAAAGTTCTGTATTCGTGTCTAGTAGATATGACAAGAACTCCTGTTGGTAGCTTTCTTTGTAAAATCACCAGGAATATTAGCCAATAATTCCATGGTTTAAATAATAAATTGGTTTTCCACTTTTCTTTCAGAGAAAAGAACTTCGGAATATTTAGCAATTTTTCATGGAATTAACGATGCCATATTTTATTAACTTAGTTCTGAAAAGTACATAAAAAAGGGAAAGAGACATGAAAATAAGAAAAGTTAGATGAGGTCGAGGCATAAGCGTTTTTCTATTTGCATATTCAAAATACTCGGATTGTTCCGGTATCATTCAGTCATTCCGGAAACGGAAATAGAAAAAGCGAACTTTTTTCCGCCTTTATTTATAATGGAACATTCCTTCGTTTTCCCGGCTTCGTTTTCTCATCTCGCGTCAAGAAAAGAAATATGTAAACTGTTACAAAACCTAATAATTAATCATTAATGTTTGTACGCAAAAAAAATAGTAACACTAAAACTAAAAATTCCCAATATAGGTATTCCCGATCGCTAAAGTCAAATCCTTTAATTTTTATTTACAAATTCACGGAAAGTTCGAGTGTAATATGGCTCTGGTTTGATATGGGTAATAAATTCATACAGAATCTTAAGTAGAGCACGATGGTCTCCACTTATTTACAAACACTTTTCACTTTCAGGCGCGTGTCGTTCACGACGTTTATTTTTGGGGGCGAGTTAAGTACTTAGGTGGACTAGTTTTTTTCTTCTCCTTTATTATGATCGTTCGTAACAAATTAGGTGTCACCTGAGAATCAGCAGCACTGTCAACACTACCGTAAAGGGAACATGAAAAATAACTTTTGTTCCTTCTTGTGAACTCGACAACGTCTCAAGTTCTAAAGGTGCAGGGGCGACACTGGGGAAGAGCCAATTTTCTGACGGGTCCTCTTCAATCGGGTCACCTTTAAAATTAAAACATTAAAATTATTAGCAGCGTTCTTATTACAGGTTAATTCTATGATTGGATAATGGGCTTGTTCATTTTCTAAATAATTTCAGTACTTTATAAAATATTTTCATCACAATTGTTCTGGAATTATTATACAGGGTGTTCAACCTCAAACTTCCCACCCCAGATTTCTCACTAATATTTTTTCTGGAAAAAGCCGAAATATGTCAATTTTATTTTCGAGGGGGATATACGTAATTCCAATTTTGTTGTGCAACCCCCTCAGCCAGGGTAACTGCCCTTTCAATAATTTTAAATGGATCAAGTGACACTTCATTTTGAAGCTGTTTCGATTCTCTTCAAAGTCATGAAAAAAAATTGAAATCCGTCGATTCGTTCATAAGTTATGATATTCCAAGTTTCCTCACACGAAGACTAGCTTTTAAAAAAAAGAAAACATCAACATTTACGACGAGTTCTCCCATAATCTTTACAATTGTAAAGTTGCGCGTTCATTTGATTCCTGTGCGCGCCGTTTACTTTACTAATCTTAGTAAAGCTGAGGAACAGGCCCCTGGTGGTCAAATTTTATTCATATTCGTGACATGTGGGCAACCCATTGAAAGAAAACTAAGTCCTGTATATCATAATTTTCGTGATAACAGTTTTTAAAGCAAAGCTAAAAACGAATAAAAAATTACAACTTTGGTGGCCTGTAACTCCGTTACCGTGCAAAATCGGACATAGGTAAATTTGGTTATTTCTCAATCATTTTCACTCAGGAATGCACCCGTGAAATATCGGTATCGAATATTGGGGCACCCTGTATTGCAAA